>NJCS01000125.1:0-333179 GCA_002234255.1 Fusarium sp. Na10
AAAATACGGGATCCCGTCTGCTCTCCCATAGTCAAGCTGCGAAGCGCTGGATTAGTAGCTGGGTCGGTGACGACCAGCGAATCCCCGGTGTTGTATGTTTTTTGTATGTAACAGTGATTCATTTTTTTAGTGCGTTGGCATGATATATCTCGTGCAGATGGCAGAAGCTTTGACACCATCAATTGCTCACGATGATAAAGTTCAGAGGCCTGGAGCACTCTACATATGATAAGATAAGAGATGCCGACATGAACCTTTTCCAATTCGCTTCCGATTTCTACGCTTCCCCACATTCCCTCATTCAGCAAGTACGTACTGCGCTGAGAACAATGGCACCATCACGGACCCGCGCTGAGCGAGTTGAAACCGACGTCTTACTGGCCATCAAGCCTGAACACTTGGACAATATCATCAGCCGAGAAAAGAACCACGAGTATCGCAAGTATCGTCTGAAGGACGGTGTCTCGCGCCTTTGGCTCTACGAAACTGGCAGTGGAGGCGGCCGCTCATCAATCACGTATGTCCAGCACACCAACAGTGCTCTTACCAGAGATCAGAATAATCTAACTAATTAATTAATAGACACATCGCAGTGATTCCACCAAACACCCGCCACGAGCCAGGTTCTGTGCCGACCGAGCCTTTTGGTATTGGCAATGAAGACTTCAACGCTGGACTCAAGGAGTCCAAGTACGGATATCCGATCCTGGAGCTTTACGAACTTGTGAACCCAGTTACTCTCAGCGAAATGAAAACTCGTTGGGGAATGGGTGGTGCGCCTATGGGATGGCAGTATGTGGCATCGGATCTCTGGGCGGATAGATGGGGTGAGGACGAGGAGAGAAGTGAGAAGGTGAAGAAATTGTTTTAAAAGCCATATTTGTTTGCTAGTCGTTTGGTGTTGATACCAAGAAGGCCAACCATAACTTTGCGCTCTGGGAGTTCAATATTCATTCTATCCAATTGTTCTGCTTTAGCCATGCCTCGCACATAGCGGGCCACTTTGATACCGGCAACTCCTTGGGGCTATCCAGCGCAAATCCGTGAGGCGCATCAGCGAAGACATGTAACTCAACAGGTGCTCCACCCTTCGTAAAGCCCTCTGCTAAGCGATATGCGTTGACGACGGGTACAACTGGGTCGTTGTTAGAGTAAACGATGAAAACGGGCGGCGCAGGAGATCGAAGCTGAACATCTGGCTGTACGATATCATACAGCTCTTGCTTTTCCTTTGGCGGAAGAGGAGGTTTGTTCTCAATAATTGTACGGCCAGCTGCATTCGTCGAAATAGGTCCGTAACCCAATACAGCAAACTCGATCTGAGGCATTTCGGGATCTGGCGATGTCCAGACTTGAGGATATTCTGCCAGAAGAGCAGCGCCGAGATGACCGCCAGATGAGAGGCCACAGATGCTGATCCCCTTTGGCGCAAGTCCACTCTCAACCATGATCTTAAGAGCTCTCCTTCCATCATCCAACGGTGCTTGGGCACCTGTTTCGCTGTTGGGGAAGCGATGAACCAGGACGAATGCGTAGAAGCCAAGACTGGTGAGCCATTTTGCGACGGCGATGCCTTCGCGGCCGACCATGAGTTCAACGTATCCTCCGCCTCCGAGAATGAGAATACCACGGCCGTTTGGTTTTGAAGGACGATAGCCGAATAAGAAAGGGCGATTGGCCTTGGTCACGACGGCGTTATCGCCGGGGCTGTTGAGATCGAATGCTCCGTCGAGAGAGTCATTGCCCCATAAATGCCAGGATTGATCTGAGTCGAGCATGGTGAGTTGATAACAATCTAATGGTGTTAGAGAAATTGAAGACAATATTCTACATAGAGAAGATATGATGTATGATCGTGGGGTCCCGAGTGGAGTTGGTAGATTTGGCCTCGCGGGAACATCCAACCGAGATGCCGAACATTGGGGGTTGGGGTTTCAGATGGTACCGTCCTCTCCACAAGCACACTTGGAGCCTTACATGCTTGCCTCGCCTCTCTAATGACTCTGAACAGGCTTGCGAGTTTGTTTCCTTGGTCTGAATATGTTTGGATTGCTTGATACACTTTGTAGGCCTGCCTAATGTACTACTGACACCAATCCCCCAATCTCCATTACTTTAGCTTGTAGTCGCATCAAAAGCAAGGAACGTCGAAGCCTTTCCAGCTTCATCCTTGTCCTGCGAAATGTTGTTCTGCAACTTCTTGTTCTCCTCCGCCAGCGAATCGGTGACATCCTCACCCTGCGCCTGCTGAGCCTGAAGCTTGAGAATAGTAGCCGTCAACTTCAAGACCTTGTTCTTAATCTTTCCACGCTGAAAAGTCGTTAGAATGATTTCTCTATTGGTATTCGATGGAAAAGCTTACCTGAAGAGCATCGGCGGCTTCGCCGGAAGCTGCGTCGATGGCAGGATTGAAGGCCTCATCCTCAGCATCATTCGCGATCTGGTTGACACTGTTGAGGAAGTCCAAGTCAGACTTCTCAACTGTTGATAGGTCGGTTGGCAGACCGCCAAGCTTCTGTAGAGCCTCTTGCTGGGCGTTGCCTGCGGTGCCACCGCTGATGGAGAGATCGTCGTATGTTGTCTGGCTGAAAACAGCGCGCTTGCTGATGGGGCTGGCGATAGCAGTGGCGGCGAAGCCAAGAAGGAAAGAAGTGAACTTCATGTTTGCGTTTGAGATGCGATGCACGGAAGAGGACGGATGTTGAAGTGGTGGAGGGTGTGAGTGCAAGAGAACAGACCAGCTGTAAGAAGTGAAAGTGAATTGAGTTTGTGATGTTAAGACTGAAGTTGGAATAAGTGGCAGTGTTATCGAGTCTTTGTATGCGACAGAAACATCGTAGAAGAGGCTCTCATTAGCGCTAATTGAGTATGAGACGTTTCTTACGGAGTAATTTGATGCTTCATCTTCAGGATGAACCTATTCTGGGGTGTAAGCGCCGTGGTAAAACAGCGTATCCTCGATGGTGATCATACTCGCGCTGCAGAGGGGTAGAATTGAAGACCGGATGGGCGGTGATCCGTAAGAGCCCCAGTCGATAATCGCTATAGTTCATCGGTAGGCGGAAACGTCAAATGTCAGATCTGGGCCGATGTCGCAATTCATCCTTGGCGTTGCTCCATTTTGGTGAGGAGGCCAGGGGTACCCGAAGTGTCGCGCATGGTTTCATCGTGCCTCAGATCGCATTTGAGACAGGCTACTACCTCAGGTTCGTTCTAAGAGTTCATCCCAAGTCGTAAAAGAGTTTCAAGTCTAAATATGTGCTTTGAAGGTAATTATATCTGTTGTGATGCGCCGGGTCTTACCGAGCGAGTGATAGGTATAGCTACGACAGCTGTCTTTGCAGTTGCACACGATGGCTCACCTCGATCAAGGACTGTCCAATATTCTACCGGTGGAAACTCTAAGTCTTAAAGAGGTTCCTTTTGAGGATGTGTGTTCCCATACAATTAACTGTTGAAAGTGGAAGATGGTGTTGTTGCGCAAATTGTCGCTGGTCTGCTGGCGAAGTTCCAAGGACAATACCATGTCTCAGGAGAAAGGGACTACGCCATCGAGGCAAAGATGATTAGAAGCAGATTTTATAACACTCATTTCTTCTTGTTGCACGACGGCCATACTCTATATACACAGAATATTCAACACTAATGACTCAACATCAAGCGCTGACTGTTTATCAACCTTTCATAATCAACATGGACTGACTGATGATCAACTCATGCCTTAGCTGGAACTTTACTCCGAAATATCTCCATCTGACCCGACGATTACGGGTCGCTCCTCATCCGTGTCCATAGGGTTCTGGGCAGGTTCACCATCTGGGTAGCTTTCATCAGATGCTGCATGTGTAGATGCGGCAGGGCTGACGGTGTCGGATGAGCGGGCAGATGCCACGGATGAGCTGGCAGGTGTCGCCTCAGCTGTCGATGAAGCATCTGAGCTTCCGGGACCCCGTCCGAGGATAGTATACTTATGCTTTTCAAGGAAACATTGCTCGATCGCACTGACGGTAACAACACTGGTCTCCCACGTGGTGGTGTTTGAGATGGGTTGGATTTCCTCGGTAGTCACAATTAGGAGATCCACTGTGATTTCAACGGGTTCACCGGGAAGATAGTGAGTCTCACGACAGTGGCCTTAATGTCATTAAAGATCAGTTTCTTATGCCAGGGTAGGGTCTTAATTTGCATGTACTGACCCTCAGTGGTGTTGGTGACTGTTGAAACTGTGACGCTCTTGATGGTCCTGATTGAGGTTGGAAGGGTCTGGCCTCTGTATCAGCATGTCTGTCCTGAGCACGAGGATTTCGCGACTGAACCTACCACGACCGAGGTTGTAACAATCGTGTTTATTCTGGTTTTGGTTGATTTCGGCACGTAGATAATCTTGGCTTTGTCTTCGACACCACACTGTGTGATGTGGCCAGCGCAAGATACCATGACCTTGTCGTCAGGGTTGCTGATCTTGGTTTCACCCACCCTCGCGGTAGTGGTCGAGCTTGACGGTGAGATTATGGCAGGACTAGGATCGCCAGACTCTGTACTTTGTTACTAAAGGCCCATGTATGATTCTGGTCTGGGGCCACGTCAAGAGACAACTCACCTCTCACAGCAGACACGAGGCCTGCAAGACACAGAGTAGCCATGATGGCAGAGCGGCACAGAGATTGCGCAAACATTGCGAAGAGCTTGGTGAGAGTGCGACGGGATGAGAAGGTGAATGGAGATGGAGAATAGTTTGCGACTATGGCTTCCGTTGGCTGGTTTAAAAAGAATGAGGGGACGGCAAGATTATCAAGACGACCTCAGCTCCGACGGAAATGCAGCTTGATAGCTGTGTCGAGCTAGAGAGCTTATCCAGGGTCCAGGTCAGCTATACAAAGTCTGGATCTAGCAATGGATCCTTACCCTTCCTAGCCTGCAGCTGCTCTCGAAGGAATTGAGTTTGGCTAATGCCCAACTATCTACGGAGTAGGGTCTCTCCAAAGGCCCTGGGGGCGTCTGCTGCGTTCGTAGCTGCATAGGGCTTGCGTACTTCAGCGCTAAAGCAATTATCGAACTATCTGAGGTGATGGTTGTGATGCGGGCCATCGAGTGCATGCGATAGTGCATCTACAGCTGCAGTACACTTCAAAAAGTCAGCCGATTTACTCCAAAACGCACTTCTGAAGGGAGTAGTATTGCTAAAGTGGCTGGCTAGTCTCAACCGAGGCTGGCTGATGCGACGCGTCGCAGCCCGGCTATCTACAGTCTAGACTGATTAGGACCAAGCCACAGCGGACAACGGTTCAATATGGGTCTCAAACGGGCACGATTGGCGTTTCCCCTCATCCAATTTCAGAGCTGAATATCCATTATCGGATACCAGCTACGCCTCAAACGCTGCTGTACTCACACAATTGGCGCACAATGTGCTGCACATGGTGGCACGAGCTGGCTGGTCTAGTGCGTGCTAATCTAAGGTACAGTGGGGAGACAAAAGTCACGACACATTTCGGATCCACCCAACCACCTCGATTGAGGACAGCAATTTCACTCTGCAATTGAATGGGAGATATTTATCCAATTATGATAAAATGTATATGAATCTGTAGGAAATTGAAAGGAGATTCTAACCATATAGCTCAATACTTGGTGTAGTAGCCATTTGCATGCCAACACGCGTTCAGCCTGTCGGGCATCGATTTTATCACGTTTTTGACTACTTCATCTTCGACCTCTGACCATAACTCTTCTGCAGCTTCCACAAGCCGGGCCAAAGCTGCAGCTGACTTTGGATAAGCAGCAATTTCAGGATATGTATTGCAGATCCGTTTTTTCAGGACTTTCTAGAGGTTTTCAATGGGATTGAGATCAGGACTATACGGAGGCCAGTCCGTGAGAGACACCCCGTGTCTTCGTGCCCAAGGACGCAGCCATTCCTGAACTATCTTGGCTTTGAAGGTACGGGCGTTGTCGTGCTGAAAAGTCTCTCCTTCCTCGATAAGTCCCGGAAGGTAGGACTGTAAACAGGCCAGAATACGTCGGCCGGTTACGCCCCCCCTCTCAGACTGAGGATCTCCTTCAAGAGGGACGATCCGGGACGGTTTGTTATAGTTAATTGCACTAAAGAACATCTGTAAGTATCTGGAAGGTCGTCTACGAGGTTGGACCTTATCTCTGTGAAGTCTCTCGCCCTGTGGTGTTGTCAGAAGAAGCTGTTGAAAAAGGGGTCTTAGACTTACGGCAGAATAAAATGACCACTTGGTGAAATCACCGTCTGTACGGTCGATTGAGACCTCGTCAGAAAACCACCAACTGTACCAAAATGACTCATCTTCATGACAGTATTTATCACAGAAAGCTTTTCTTAATTAAGCACTTTCTTCGCTGAGAAACGGGCGTCAAAGTGCGAGCTTGTATTGTATCCCCGTCTTGAGAAGCCACCTGCAAATTGTTGGATTTAAGCAGCTCAATCGCGCCCGTTCTTTGATTTCTTTAAATAAAATAAAAGCGTCGTTCTTAATGAGTATTTTAATATGCGTTTTATCTATTTCTAATAATGCTAGTGGTCTCCCAGAGCGAGGAAGATCTTTTGCAGACTATTGGTGTCGGTACCGGCGAATCACTCCGTAGATTGCATGCCGACTCAACCCCTCCTTGTCTGCAATATCTTTATCGCGAACGCCCGATTCGTACATCGTTATAAACCTCGTTCTTTTATGAGGAGAATGATATGTCTTTTGCCTAATTCTGGGCATTTTTATCTATTGAAATAACGCGATGAAGTTATGGTGTTGATGTTAGTGTTTTGTTGAAAGCGGGGTTGGACCTCGGATGTGTCGGGACTTTTGTTCATCCACTGTAGCTACACGGCGCCATTAGAAAGATATACATAATTCTGGCGACAGTGAAATCACCATTGCATCGCTGAGCAAAATTACTGAATTTGGATGTTTTAGGCGAACTGGTCGGGATAGTCTCTTCTCTTTCTCGCCTTTAGTGGTCAGGATTGGACATTTGAGGCCTTCTGTAACGGGCGCGGTACTCCGTATATTTCGAAGCATCGCGAGACGCTATCGGACGCCATGCAGAGCAGCCACAGAGACAAATCTACAAACACAACGAGGTCCAGTAGTTCCTGAATTGCCTAGATATGGCGAGACTAGTCTCTAGCTGGATGCACGTACATGTAACCACCCGAGCGCGAGTTCCGCTACACGGGCCAGCCAGCCTCCAAACTACCAGATCTAAGGCTCAGCCGGAAATAGGGCATATCGTCCGACTTCTCTGGTCTTGAGTCGATGTTGAGTTATTCCGGGGGGAGCTGCCTCTCTATTGCGGCCATAGCCACAATCAAGAGCCAATGCGAGTGATGAGCCTGCATGCACGAGGGATGTTGGTAATTACAAAGCAGCTATGAGGCAGATTCTGGAGTCTATAAAAGCAGGCGCTCTCCTCGTTCCAAATCTCTGAATCGTTATTCTCATTGCACAGCATTCAACGCACAGCCATCGCCATAAATACCGTCAAGTGAAATCTGCGAGACACAGTTCCTACCAGTCATGGCATCTGCAGAGGCATTCAAAGAGCTCCCTAGGGACCTCGCTGCGGTAGATGTCAAGGGCATGACCTATGTGTTCTTCATCAACTCGGATCATCAGCTCTGCTACCTTCAATCACCTGGGCCAGAAACCAATGACTATGAACCTCAACTCGTCAAATCCAAGGACGGAGACCTGAAGGTCAAGTGCGGCAGCAGGCAAATCGCCGCAGTGGCTTGGCAGGGGAAAAACGGCCAAGAAGTAAGCTATGTCACCAGTCTTTACGAAGCACTCTGACTTTATAGATCCGCATCTACTGCATTGCTTCCGACAAGGGGAAATGTGAGAACAGAGGCTATATCCAAGAGGTCGCCTTCAGCTCCAGCACTGGATGGGAACATGGCGTGTTCGGCTACAAGGAGGAGGGGAGGGCTTACGTTGACAAGGATGCCTCGCTGACGGCCTGCGTCCATGACTGGGGTGACAAGGCGGATATCAAGGTTTTTGCCTCTGGGAAGGGCGAAAATGGACGACCCAAAGTCACCATGCATCAGTACAGCTATGGGAGCCGGGAGTGGCAGGGCAAGGTTATCAGCAACAAGGCCGGGAATTGGTAAGGGCTTGGCGGGGCAGTCAGCGTCTGAGGTTAGCAGCGGTGATGCATTGGAGTTGTGAAATCATAGTATTGTGTGTTGGTATCATTTTTGATTTACGGAGTGCTAGATTTGTTTGTGAGTAGTTATTAGTGAAATGCATCTCGGAGCCGGAAAGTGGGCGCAAGTCTAGAGCGTTGATCCTGATCCAATCTACCCAGTGACAACGAAAGTCAGTAACCCAAATTGTCTGAATTTTGAGCTTGACTAGATAGTCTTGTGTAGCCCATATGCAGAATAGACGATTCAATAATTTGGTTCTAAGGATCATCAATGACAATCCAGATGCGTAGGTAGCTGGCCAGTCTAGATCAGATCATGTGCTCATTCTGCTACCGAGACCTGAAGAATTGTCCCAAAAAGGATAAATCACGCAAAGCTCTATCCAATAACTGTTTCTTTATGGTATAGTCCTGCAGCTGAAAATATCGGCTTAACCTAGTTCGTGCAGGTCCTCGATTTCCTTCCCGCCAGGCTTTAGTTTCCGATAGCTGCAGGGTCTCGACGCTCGTTCGACAGCTGCTCAGCGCGCCACTCTACACTGCCAAAGCTTATCAACTACAAGGGTTCTCCAAACTATCGCCCCAGGAGGCTGTCTGAAGAGAGCTCTCTTGGGACCTCGTAGCGATAATCCTCGGGATCTGCAATACCTTCGTTAGTCCAATATCGAGATGCGCGGAAAGGTTAAGTGCGCCATCTCAGCCAGCCTCAAAAGCCTCGATATCGTTAAATGGTGACCCCAGGTTCCAGCCACGATAGACCTGCAGCCTTATCACCCAACTATTTGCTGTAGGTCGTCAATAGTGTACAACCCGTCACACTCACCAAGACCCCGCGATTCCGGCATCGGCAGGGCGGCCACTAGTGCAAACCTCAACATTGAAGAATGAAGCTTGTACATTGGTTCCCCAAGTCCAGGCCGTTAGAGTCGTTTCCCGCTCGGACCGTTCCTGTCCTACCATGAACTCGTAATCCGAAACCTGCTAGGCAGTTTTGGTAGCCTCAGCCAGCCTTTTTCTCATGTTAGTGGAAGCCGGAATATAATGTCGATTCGCGAAATGCATGCTCCTTTCCCACTGGTCACGCTATGCTTCTCATTGTGGTCCTACGCGTGTGTCCACTTCACTGCAGCAGCGCATCTTGCCGAATCTCCAATATCATTGTGAGGGGCAGACGTCGAACTCAACTACCCCTCAATCACAATTGCTCGGACCATCGGCACAGTTTCGATCGTCATGAATCGTGAAGCCACAACGGCGTTGGCAGCTCTAAGAACAGCTCTCGTGTAACGGGTATTCGAGGCATCACAAGAGGACATAAACAGAGAACCGCTGCCTAGCTATGATTGGTCTTCCATGATCGCCAGATCTTAGTACCTGTGACTGCTTGACAATATTATTCGCCGATCAGCGTTCAATCTGGGTAGCTCAAAACCTCCATCGAACTTTACGAGTCTGGACTGTTCAGATTCGGAACTCGGGCCACTAAATGCAGGTGGTATCCGTGGGATCGAATAGCTTCCCTTAGTAGCTGTTTCCGAAACGCCCGCGAGACCACTCTCACCTCGAAGAGGGCCCATGGCTCGTACCTTCAGGTCTGCGCCCACTTCCCGGGCTGGAGGGAACCGACAAGGTGAAACCAACAGTGCCTTGCAGTCTGCAAGCCTGCCCTGCTCGGAATTCAAATATCTTTCCTACGGAGATTTGTTCCTTGAGTTCTGGAATTCGCTTTTATAAGTAGTCTACCCTATTTTAACGATCCGTTTTTACGTGACTGTGCCTAACGCCGGTCTCTATTCGGGAAACTTGAGTTTCAGTACTAGATTTATGATGTCCCAGGAGATTTCCAGGGTCAAGGTTTCGCGATCTGTAGCGTAGAGCGGTCAGGTACTCTACATCAAGTGGTATAGGTAGGTTTTTGTTAGTGGCCAACTGAAAATCTGTCTAATTTTTAACTTGCCGCCTGATTTGGCAACCATGATGCTCATACACGCTTCTTATTGATGAAGCCAAGTTAACCGTTGGAGATAGTCTTATTCTTAACACAGTTAGTTGTTACTTTAGGAGCTTGGCAGGAAGCTTGCGTGTAGTAGTTAGCTGATACTTCATCGTGTAGAGAACAAGACGTGCACACCATCGCTGAGTTGGGATGCTGTGCCCCCCTTTTCACGATCCTATTCGTCATATATCCACACCAACCACTACACGAATCTTTTCACTTACCCATTCAAGAATCCTCACCAGTCAGTCTGCCACAGGTTATAGCTCAACAAGGTATCCAGAAGTGATTCGAGCTGAGGCTAAGAACACACCAAGACCCCTCTCATAGCCAATAGTGCTCATTCCCATGGTAAATGCTACACTTTCACCAGCTCGATCAACAGACCGAAGCTACGATGCAGGTTCCGAGCCCAGAACCTGACCTGATTCTGCCTCTTCTTTTTATCTGCCTCGTCCTAGTGTGCATACTTTGCACTAGCTGCTTGATCCTCGTCATCGTCGTGATCAGACTCACCATTCACGCCCAGCGTAGTCTACCAATCGAAGCTAAGGAGCAGAAGGACATTACGAAGGGAAAGGTGAAGGAGAAGGTCAAAGAGGAGGTTGAAAAAAGTATAAAGAAGCTGACTGACCCCGTCCAAGACCTCCTTCATTCAGCACAAGATCATCCCAAGCACTCAAAGAACCCTTTCACTCAACAACCAATCTCTCAATACTTCCATTCGGATCCTCCCTCAGCCAATATGTCTCATATTCAGGTCGCCTCTGCCACTTCTCTCATGACTTAACTGAGAGCTATATACTAACGACCTGATTGTCAGAACGGTCGCTGTTGCGCAGAATGACGGAAATACCATTCTGTTCCAAGTCAACAAGAACTACGAGATCATCTTCAATGAGAGTCGCACCCCCAGTGAAAGAATCCCCAGGAAGAAGTACGACATGAACACCCTCAAGATCAAAGGAAAGCCTATCAAGGTGAACCCAAAGTTGCCCATTATCTCGGCTGTCGCATTCACCCACCCCGAGTCTTGTGGCGGCAGAGCTCAGGTAAAGCCACGTTGTTACATCTGTATCGTTCTGTGCTGACCCTGCAACCCAAGGTCCGAGTTTACTATGTCGACAGAGACAGCCTTTTCCTCCGTGAGATCATCCGTGTTGGTGATAAGGACGAGGATTGGAACGACGGCATGGATTTCAACGACAAGGACTACACTATCTGTGAAGTGAGCGGTCTGGCTGCCAACGTTTTCCAGTCAACTGGTGATAAGAAGAGCTTGCAGATCAAGGTTTACTATCAGCGTGATGGCGCAGACGAGTTTGCGGATGTTTCCTACAATGTCGTGGGTGTTACTGATGAGTGGAGCACTCGACCCAACGTCACCGAAGCCTAAATGTTGATCCCTGGTCGTACTGTGCTGAGACTAAGCGCCAATGCTGGGCATCACACCTGTAGCAGCGGAGGGACAGTATATATTGAATCTGTGGCGATGGTATCATGCTTGAAGCTAGAATAGTTAAACTTGGACACTCTTTGACCCTGACACATGACTTTGAGTATGACTTTAATGCTTCTGGTGAACGATGAATCCGACGATACTGCAGCTTCAGGAGGGCTATAATTCAGATGTTCAAAGTGCAATTAAATCATAAGTGATGACTTGGTTTGATACACTGCGTCTATGTCTTAGACTATTTCCACTTCTTGTTAATGGTAAGAATGATCTTTTCGATATGTTATACCTGCTTACTGATAGCTCAGAGAGGCTGCCCAGTCTGCCCTATAGGGCTGCGGCATAGTTTTCTAAGGATGCCGCAAACTGTGACGTCAGCCATGGAGAACTGCACGCATGGGCCTCGGTGACATGGGAATCCGAAATGCCGCAACCTATCGGCACATATAAGGAGATGGCAGAGTATGAGTTTGGCACTGGTGGCGATATGTCGGGGTCAACCATCGGCCGAGAGCCAAAAGTCTCAGTTTGATGGGGGATAATTCACTGACAAGTCTTACTCAAAAGGGATCGGTTTCCCACCAAGGTCTAGTGTGTGATGAGTCGAGTATATAATCGAACTTCACTAGAGATTGGTACTCCAGATCCCCCGAATCATTGGCTGCAGGGACCTCGTTCCGTCACTGATGACTGCCGGCAACGGGGCTGAAGAGATGTGTCCTCAGCGCGCTAACACTGTAGAAATAGCTATATAACACCGACGGTAGCCCCTCCATCCTTACATACTTCTCAAGTCTACCATCCATCTTGCCGCTGCTTGTTTGTACATGGCAGCGATGCTCAAGATGTGAACTGTTGTCCAGTTCACTCCCCAGTAACAAACATACATCATCACGATACCATTGCTTGAACTTCTCACCGGCATCGCCGTTGATCAACACAGGACACGATGATCTCGCCCATCACCAAATATGCCGTGAGCCACTGACCAGAAAAGTTCTCTTCGACCTCTGCGGTCATGCGGCGCCGCAAATCATCCACTTGCGGCAATCGGGCGGAACCGTTAGCGGGGGCTGCGGCGGGTGCGGCATCATGACCAAGGGTTTCGCTGCGGCGTAAGCATCCCGACTTTGAATAATCATGCGACAACATGACATGAGGAATCCGTTTCGTAGCGGCTTTGCCCGGCAAAATTTGCAGACTTGCTACCGTTATATAAACATGCTTGCCAGGAGTCTGTAGTGGGACATATCATCCATACATCATACACACATTACATTACCAGCTTATCCTTATCCATATCTCTTATCTCTTATCGTTATCACCATCACCAATCATGAAGATTCTCACCAAGCAAGAAGAAGAGGCCCACTACGCTGAAGTCGTCAAGGGCGGTCTCATCGGTGGAACACTCTTCCTCGGTCTCGGTCTTGGAGGCGTTTACTACGCATCAAAACGCTATCCTACCTTCCGAGGCCTCACTCTTCCCTTCAGAGCATTCCTCGTCACATCAACGGGTACATTCGGCGCCATCGTCAATGCAGAGCGATGGAGTATCGCATACCAGATCGCTCAAGATCCCAAGCGCAATTACCAAGATCAAGCAGCGCGCACAGCACAACTCATCCGAGAAAATGAGTCAGCGTATGAGCGTTTCAAGTCATATGCCAAGGAGAACCGATATCAAATTGTTTTCGCGTCGTGGTTGGCATCGATGGGTATTGCGTTTGCGATTGTTAGTCGACAGCCTATGAACACGGCGAACAAGGTAGTGCAAGCCCGTGTTTATGCACAGGGCTTGACGCTAGCTGTACTCTTGGTGTCTGCAATCTTTGAGGTCAACGATCTCAAGAACGGGGATAGCAGATGGCAGACCATTCGGTACGTGGACCCCAATGATCCCACGAAGATCATTGAGAAGAAGGTCCACAAGGAGGAGTATGAGGGTCAAGACCTCTGGAAGGGTAAGTCACTTGATCCGATCGACCTTGAGCCTTGCTAACAGTTTACAGATATGGTCGCTGCTGAGGAGCGAAGACTTGCTGCGAAGAAGCAAGCTTCTGGACATTAAATTGGGACCAAGATCATTTTAAGGATCGCTAATTTGTATCAAAATTGCATGGGATGGTTTTGGAGTGAGATATCAGGTCGGGTTATAGATCGAACGGCGCATTTTCTTTTGTTGTATAGATGAAGCATTAACATGGACGTGGAATGGAAATACCAGAATGACAATTTAACACTCGGAATGCAATTGGATGACGATGATGACTGCTCGAGCTCAAGTAAGGCACGTACTTTTTCATTTCCAGTTTAAGCCATGAAGCAATCGATGCCTGGTCACATTTAAGATGGCAAAGTTGAGACTGTCCATCTCATCGCTTCAACGTCGCATTCACATTACCAGCGCAACAGACATCACAGACACAGACACATAATTGAAACCATTAAACATTCGCATTACATTAAATTCTATCTTCAATCTTCCTTATGCGAAGGATTATATCCCCATAATCTCTTCCTCTCAGGTCCCCACCACTTGGACACAGCATCCGCCTCAGCGGCCCATGTCGAAGCCTCCTCCCCAATTTTACTCCGAACAGCATATGTCAGCTGGTCAAGCGTCCACTTCTCAAGCGGCTTCTTCTCTAACGGATCGTTCTTGAGATCCGTGAATCTATATTGTGTAGAGTCATCAAGCGGTATGACAATTCGCCACGGAGCATCTGCAGATGTCATTGACAGCATGCTGGCTCCTCCGTTGATGATGCCAAAGTTCCAGGCGCGGCGGCCGTTGTGCTTTGTTTTATAAGGGCGGATAAGGGACTGGCCCTCGTAATCGTGGATGAGGTCCTCAGCGGCGTTTTGGTCTTTTTCGTTGAGGGAGCCGGTGTTAATAAGAAGGTCGAGGATTGTGGGGAGGATAGAGAGGGAGGTTGCGTTGGCGTTGTATTGAACGCGGGGGATGTGAGGATGGCGGAATGTGATGGGGACTCGGAAGTTGCTAACGTGGCCGTTCTCGTAGGTTCCAGTCTTGGACTTTTGATCCTCCTTGAAAGCCTGTCCGTGATCGCCGACAAATACCACCAATGTCTCGTTTGTAAGACCATGGTTATCGAATGTCTGGAGTAACTCGCCTAGCCAGGCGTCGGTGAATCGCATGGCGTTGAGATAGTCATTGAACTCCGAGTGCCAGCCCATCTTACCCTCGGTGTTGAGAAAGTCGGTCTTCTCGAACGATTTCGGTACGCCCCAGGGATGATGCGTCGTGCTAGTAAAGTGAGAGAAGAACATACGCTTGCCCTTCTCCTTAACCTCTTTCAGGTAATCTTCAATGTGGCCCTTGAGCGTCGTCTCAGGGAAACCGAAGTAGTTGATCTCCTCGAGTTCCTCACCCTTCTTGCGATCATCTTCAAGACGGCTTCGTGTAACAATATGCTCGAAACCGATCTTGTCGTCGAACTTATCCTGACGATCATAACCATCGGTGATAGACTGGAAGAAAGCAGGATACCACTGTTGCTCCAAGAAATCTTCCGCCTTTGACTTTGACATCCACTTCGACTTGGACTTCTTATCATCCTTGAGCTTGTTGAAGAGGTTGAACACCTGAGGAATACAGGCTTGGTACGCATCTGTTTCAGACTCCTCAAAGCCATCGACAGGCATGGACCAAGCGCCACAGTGGATAGCAGCCATGCTCTTGAACGACAACGAAGACGTTGTGAAACCGCCAACAACGTTGATACCTCCGTACCCTTCCTGCGCTGTATCGTTCCACTGCGGGATAGCCACGTGTTCGATATCCGAGCCATCCTTTCTCTTCCAGTTTCCTGGCTTGCCGGTCAGTCTCTCAGCGACGGGGCTCATGCGAGAGAGCTTCTCGTTGATCTCGTCGATGTCTTCGCCCTTGTGCGACTTGACCATGAGCTTGTGATAGTCGGAGCCCTGCTGCAGAGGGAAGAGTTCCTCGCGGTAGCTCTCCATCATGATTAGTGCCACGTGCTTGATCTTGACGTCGCCGCCCTTGAGGGTGTCGCGGATAACGTCAATGATGTCGGTGTCGAGGTTGGAGATCTTGAGAGGGTCGAGAACGGGGTTGTAGAAGGTACCGTCGGCTTTGGGGACTTCGCAGGCATTGCTAGGGCTTGCTGCAGGCTCCTCATCCGTGGTCTTGTTGGGCTTGGAAAGCCACTTGGAAAAGCCGGCGGGGATGTCGCTGGGTAGCCATTCAGGGATTGTATCTCGGTACTTTTGTGCAGCCTCGCCATTGTTACCGGGTGTCCATCCGGGGAAGCGTCCGTTGGGCTCCTCCCAATTATCGGGAGTGATGAGATCAGAGAGAGGCCATGCACCTTCGACATTGTTACACAGCTTGGGCGGAGACTTGAACATTTCGAGCATAGCGGCGGGGAGTGTCATGGACATCATGGTATATGGAGCGGCAGGTCGCAGAGTCGTCGTGAGGAAGAGGAAGACAGAAATGATGGCGAGAATGATCCATGTTCGAGGCCTCGTTCGAGATTCTTCGTGAGTATCGGGGATGAGTCGTGCGCCTTCTTTACCGCCCTCGAGGTCTTCGTCGAGTTCGCTGTCGGAGTCATAAGCCAGTGACTGAGGGGATCGACCGTTTCTGTGTCGGAACCACTGCCAGGCTGAGGTATTGTTAGTATTAATTGGCCATGATTGAGAGAGCAATGTACCATGTGCAACAGGCATTCCAACCGTTGCAATTAATGAACCGACAGCCCTGTAGAGAAACCACTTCGCAACCCAAGCCACGACGACGATGAGAGCTCCCGCCGCAAGGACAGAGTTAAGCCCACTAAGAAGAATCTTCATTCCATCTTTATCGCCAGCATAGCTCAATGCCTCAGACCATTTCACCTCGTTGCCCGTCGAATAAAAGAAGCCCAGTTGCGAGGCCGATGCGCCGAGAAGAATAAATCTGCAATTATTAGCAGTGGTCGATTGAAGCAGACGAGAGAAACATACGAGAATATGCAACCCAAAACACAAGCTCCAACAGAGAAAAGGCCCTTATGCTGCCGCAGCGCCAGGCGCGACAGGCAAATGACTAAAACATCAGGAAGTAAAAGCGAAGGCAGAAAAAGGACGAAAGCGCCGGGCGAGATTGTCTTGGCGTGGATAGAAAGGTGGACCAGTTTAGTAAACGTCAATGAAACAAATATCGTCGAAAAACAAAAGGGAACGAGTGTCGCAAACATGATGGATTGCTCTCCAGTCGAGACAAGAGAAGGAACGAAAAATTAAAAAATAGATGAATATTCCATGGAAAGAGGTTCGAGAAAGAGGACAAGAGGAGGAAAAAAGGGAGCCTCAAGAGCAGAGTAGAAAAGGATCCGAGGTTGTTTAAAAAAAGGTTCAAGGTCGTAAAATCTGACATACATTGGGCCCCCTAACTAAAAAAGGTCACTAAAACATCAAACTAAATGGGGAATTAACAGTAAAAACAGCAACTGCTCGCGTGTTGTGTGTGCCACAGGCTCAGGCTGGCTCAGCCCAGATTAAATCTGCTACGTAACATGAAATAACCATGACTTGTTCATTAGCTGAATACGGACAATTTTGCACATCCTCGCTCGACCCCTGGCGTCGGTCACTTCTGCATTGGATCCATGTAGGGCTAGACGATGGGTGTAGGCCAGTGGCGGTTTCAAGGCTCGTATTTCTCATCTGCCACTTCAATCTGACTAAACGGCTCCGTCTAACCGAACGCTCCCCTGAATCTAATTGGTCACCAAGAGGGAGGATGCAGAGTAAAATTAAAACAGCACGGCACAGATTCGAGCCGGTGCTGGAAGGGGAGTCAGTTACGCTTCAGCGAGTAAGAAGAAGGTCACGCGACAATGCAAGGAATGGGCTATTTTGTCTGAGCGCTGCGCTTGCTTTCTTTTTTGCGAAGGTTCTCTCAATTTTGAAGTGATGAGCCACGGGCGGCCACTCGTTTAATGATGAGGGGCCGGCATGGCTTGAACGAGGCGTCGATAGTGTCCGGCCCAACAAGTCTCCTTGCTGACGGCATGTTGATCAACAACAAATCAGCACATGCAGAAAACAATGCATTTCTCTGCATGAGGGCATGAAATTGGTTGCAACACTGGTACATATATACGTACATGCCATTCTCTCAGCTTCTTCCCCAGAAAAAAAGAAACCTTGCATGGCCCGGTGTCGTCGGGCAAAAAAGTCCCCCCCCTTTATTCCCAGGCTGACCAGCGTAAAAAAAAGCCGCTTAGCCGACTCTTCCCATTTTTAGCTCCCCCCCTTGACCAATGTTAATGTTAATGGGGTCGAACCATTCAATCCTGGAACAAGTTAATTTCACGCTAGGCTGCGCCATGATTCCTTTCTCCAGGCGGAAACGCTGCGTTTTGTCTGCACCTCTTACCCAAAATATTACACGATGACTGCTTTAGTGCACAAGGCGCCTTGTTTTTTTCTTGGCTTACCCCTGAGTGTAGTCGTCGATCGATCTCTTGGCGAGCGTGGAGAAGTTTGTTTTGATCTGGACAATGGTCTTGTTGACCCCATGCAAGGGGCTCTCTCAGCTTTGGACTCTGGTGTCGCGTGTCTCTTGTGTTTGGTCCGTTCGTAAGAAGAGGGCCCTTTTGCTTTGCTCTTGAAATGAGGTTTCACTTTGCCCTTGAGGAATGGATTTACTGCAGGGTTGACACTGACGCCTCAAAAGGCCATTAAGCTCGACCCGCGGACTCCATGAGAATCTACCCACTAAAGTTCTCCATTTTGCTGACTGTTACAGCGGCCAGCCAGCGACGCCTCTGCCTAAAGTTTCCCGCTGAATATCCAGAGTGACCAGTAAAAGATTAAATATTCATCAGCACAACGACGCGCGCCACAGATGAAAAGTGCTCTGGCAGCTCTACAATGATCTGACTATTTTTGGGCGAATAGGAATCAGTTCAGGCACCAACGAACATGTCTCTGGCTACTTTTCCACAAGGAAATACGTAAGCAAGGATGCAGATTAGCCATACGAGAAGGAGGATTGAGCCGCCCTAGCCGAGGTGGTCAGAAACTGGGCTCAGCATCTGACATTCCAATTCAGGACATGAATTCTTCACCCAATTTCTATGGCTGTCAAGCAAAGGACTTTTGCTCGCGTGACTACGCCGCTATGCATTGCTCTTTTCATTGATCGACGCTATTGCACAAAAATCAAGGTTCACAATGTGGCTGGCTGCACGTTTACGTGTCAAATCATCTCCTGGCCTACGATTCAAGGTTATCGGCACTTCTGCCAACGTCATTGTGTCTGTTCCCCGGATTTTTCCATGGTGATAGCCACAGTGGCGTCCGGTTACCCGGCACAACGGCCTTAGCCACTGGAGCTTTTCAATGCGGTTGCTGTCCAAGATCTTCGGGAGTGCTGTCAGATAGATTAACAGTTTTACTTGGTTTAAAAGTTTGTTTGAGATGGTGCTCAGTTGCTATGGTTGTTACGCGGATTTTTCCACTTTTCATGGCAGTGTTTATCGTCTGATTCTGCCTGGAGGATCGTAATTCTGAGGCATCTATTTGGAGATGTCGGTAGTGGAATTGGTTAGGGTCGGGACTAACGGAAGACTCTCCCTGTCCGTAGTTCTAGAAGTTCCGTCAAGGGTTCTAGACATATAGCGGTTCTTTTCGTTAATTCCCACTGACACCTTGGCTCATACAATTATACCACTTTAAATGCTTCATTTCGAAGTTGAAGCCGCATCTAGTCGTTCCGCTGAAGCGTACGGTGTCAGGCATGCGAGTGAGTAGCCGAGCAATCCGTCACTCCGGCGAGACCGTCAATACTCGTCTAAACGGCACTTGTCGGTAGCGTTTCATGGTGCCGTATAACCTTATTCAAGCCCTTGAGGCTCCATAAGACCATAAGCGATAGTTTCTTGACGTCACCGGTTGCCGAGCAGAACCTGGTTTATGTGTTGTGTGAAGTAATCTCCTAAGCGATAAATTCGATTAGATATTAAATACCCTTTCTTTTCTTGCTCGATGTTTGAACAAACAAGGGACGCGCTTGCTTGGTTCAATCTGTAAAGGCATCATTAGTGAGACCTTCACCCAGTCGCTCGGAAAGCTCGCTTTTCTCGAAATCTGCAACGAGAGTATCCTAATTCGCTATTTTTCATCCGCAAGCACGCAACTTCACAATTGATGGTTGAGAATCTCTCGCCAGTATGGCATCATGAGGAGGTGGAGATGGCAATGAAAATGATGCGTTGTGTATGGCTCAATATGGTTACATCCCCAGTGAAATGTTACAATGGCGGGGTTGAAGAGATGTCAACACTTAAGATAGAGCCTCCATAGCCAATGACTCTTCGAATCACCTCTCTTCAAGTCCTATTGTAAAGAACACATATTGACAACATCAAAATGGCCATTCAGAAAGTCGCTGTCGTCGGAGTGAGTTATTTACCCTAGAGGATCATGGCCACGAACTAACCTCACCAGGGCTCTGGTCTCATCGGATCGAAAATCGTGGACAGCCTCCTCAAAGCTGGCTTCGAAGTTACAGCTATCACCAGAAAGGAATCCTCTGCCACTTTTCTAGATAAAGTGATCGTGAAGCGTGTCGATATAACTTCAGTCGACTCAATCAAGGAGGCTCTGGCTGGTCAAGACGCCGTATTGTCAGCCGCCGCAACTGCCGCTGCTGGAAGCCAGAAGATCATTATCGATGCAGCCATCGCAGCAAAAGTCCCACGATTTATTCCCTCAGAATTCGGAATTCCGTCTCGTCAGAACCGCGATACCAAGATTGGAAAGATTCTCGGTGCGAAGATCCAGAATACTGACTACTTGATTGAACTTGCTGAGAAGCATGATTGGTTCTCTTGGACTGGTCTCTCCAACGGATTGTTCCTTGATTCGGTATGGTATTTGACTTCCACTGTAGCGGTAGCGTTTTCTAACTGGGTTGTAGGGCCTCAAAAGTGACCGGGGATTCATCAACATCAAGGATCGCAAGATTCGCATCACCGACTCAGGCAGCGAACCATATTCCACAACTTCACTCGCTTTCGTCGGCGAAGCTGTAGTTGCTATTCTGAAAAAGCCAGAAGAGACAAAGAATAAGTATCTCAACATCGCCGGTGTAACGGCAACTCAGAACGAGGTCCTGAAGATCGTCGAGAAGCTCACTGGGGACAAGTTTGAGGTGTCTCATGTCACTGGTGCTGAGCAGGAGAAGATTGGAGACGAGAAGATTGCCAAAGGAGACTTCAGTGCCTTTGGTAATTATCTCGAGCAGTTCCTGTTTGCCGATGGTGCTGGCCACGCGTTGAAGGGCGATGAGAATGCAATTGGGTTGCTTGGGCTGAAGGAGGAGAATCTTGAGGAGGTTGTCAAGAATGTCGTAGCTGAAATCAAGTAAACTCCAATATAGAGGAGAATATGATTCATGCATTTCCTTTACGCATCGGGGTCGAATATGAATTATGTAAAAAATAATTGGTCTTTGTAGCCAGGTGCATCGTTATGTCTATTTCTTGCTTGAAGAGTCAAGAAAGCGAATGGCATTTCTCAGACTCTTAACATTGGGAATCCCATCCGCCTTTGCCTTCTCAACATCAACATTTCCAATTCTACCATCGAATCCATGCTCCGCATCCTCCGGGAAGTCCCTTTCAACCTCAACACCCGCCTCATGAAGCTTCTTCTCAGCTACGATACTGCAGTCCACTGTAACAGCAGAGTCGTTGACACCATGGAGCAAGAACGTGCGGGGAATCTTCCCAAGGTCGCCAAAAGACAGAGGGAATAATCTTCGGTGCTCTTCGGAGATGGCATCGATGCCCTTGCTGGCGATCTCGCGGCTGAGGCCTTCAACACCGGTCATGTAATCTGGGAAGAGGGCGTCGATGTGAAGAGCTGATGCAACTTGGAACCGTGGGTCTTGCTGGAAGTTCTCAGGCGGGGGATAACCAGAGATGGCTTGGCGATCATCGTTTTGCTTTGTCCGGGGAAACTGGCTCAACACCGAGGCGGTGTCAAAAGGCGGTGCGCCCCAGATATTTGTACCGGGAGTCGTATATCTGGGACCAGCCGCATCGAGCATTCCATAGATAAGAAGCAGCGCATCTGGCTTTTGCTCGACAGCATTCGCAGTCGTCAGTGCGAGATATCCTCCAGCGCTGGAACCAGCCAGCAAGACAGGTCCAATAGGACGTCCAAGCGTATCAGCCAGCGATGAGCGCACCCAGTTGTACGCATCGATGGAATCATCAAGTGATGCATGGGCGGTAGACTCTGGGACAAGGCGATAGTCAGGGCTCACGAAGATCCATTTCCGAGAGGTTGCTGCGTTGACAAGCCAATATGGAGCAAAACTGTATCTATCCCCGATGATCTACGCACATGTTAGAAACGTTTGCATATAGCTAAACCCTACTTACGAGGAATCCGCCATGGATGTGAATGAGAACAGTCGTCGGCGAATCATCGGCTTCCTCTGGGTACACGACATCAAGAACGATGTCGCCATCGGGGGTGGATTTGTACGGGGTGGTCTTGTACGTGTAGCCTCTGAGGCTGTGGAAAAGAGATCTGGCCATTCTTAGTAGTTTCAGGCAGTCTTTTGAGGTATAGTACTTAACAATCGATCGTTGATGAAGATATAGAGGTTTAAATAACGGTGGTGGGGGAACTCCAAAAGATCTTGCGCGCTCGGTGAAGCTCGGTGTTCCCCCGCACCCCGACGCGCCGGATTACGTGACGCCCATCCCACTTGAATAACCCAGCGGCATGTCACCAAGTCCAAATAACTAAGCAAACCCAGCAAAGCTTATTACTAACTTGCATGGCCTCTTTTTCGTTGACTCATAATATTAATTTTCGCGTTTTACTCCGGAGCTTAGCGGACTTAAGATCCAGCTCTTTGCTTGTTGAGATTGCGAGTATTTCGATGTCTTGGCTGGACTCGAAATACGCGTGATTGCTCAGTCTTGTTGGCCAAGTTGCGAAGGTTTCCTCCAGCATCGAGAGCCGCCGTGAAGATCTCAGATGGCTAGTATAGCAGGTTAAAAGTTTTCAGATCAATAGTCAGGAACTGAAGGGACTCGCGCATTATGAGACGAGAAAATCCCATGTTCTAAGGACTGAGGACGCTCTTTCTACTTGTTTTAGCCTACGGTATTCTGATCGTCCACATATCAGTATTTCCCTACCAAAAGAATCTCTAAATCTACATACAAGTGTTCCTCGATCTTACTGCTCACATCAAGATCGCGTAAATTCGACGGGGAAGTGGCTCTTATCATCCATTTTCGCCATGTGTAATTACGCGATTGACTAGAAGACCAACAACATTCAATGCCCTAAAAGACGGCCAGGTAGACAATGCACCGCATCACGTAAAGGAGTACCCTATCTCTGCTTTTCCAACTTCCTTCCCGCGACAGAAGATTCGACATACCAGTACACCGACATCATCGTCACTGAGACGAATCGTCAAGGTAAGTAGTAGTTGATACCAGTGAATCCCGTTAGCGTCTTGGATGGACTTGATCTTGGTCTTGTCAATGCCAATGTCATCAATGGTGTACAAAACCTCGCCAACTTTCTCGATCCCTAGCTCATCTTTAGCTCATGGTGATTGGTTTGTATCATGGGAATTTGTCAACTCACGTTCGTTCTCAATAGTCTCAGGTGCCTCATCCAAGCTGCACGAGTAAAGATCATGCGTATGCTTGCCATCAAAGTATTCTGAGAAGTGCGAGTAGAAACTTGTGCTGATCTCAGTATCGTCGTCGAGGAGAGCACCCTGTAATTCCATTAGTCTAATATCCCTTCGCCGATACGACCTGTTGGAAGCTTACCTTCGCAATCTCCCAATCCATGAAGCCGGATAGGTTTTGCTCCTTGGTCCAGGGATCATTCCACAGCCTTCGCTTGTTCTCATCAAAGTTGAAATGAACTGCTGGATCATAGGTTCGGGAGATGCTATGTCCATAGTGTCGACGGCACTTCTTTTGTCTGACCATAGAACCCTCGACGCCTCGTAACACGGCGCCGCAAACAACAGCTGCCCAACTGGATATCTGTCAGCCACGACTTGATGTTTCCTGTGGAAGGAATACTTACGCTCCTGTCCATGGTGTTGTAAGCCGTATCTCTTGCTCAGAGCACCATTCAAGTAATCTCTCCTTGACATAAGGCGAGGAGCCAAAACCACCAACCAGACACATAGTCTTGATTGTTGGCTCCTTGTCTCTCTTGACTTGATCAACCTGATCTTTCACAAGCTTGAGAATGACGTCAATCACAGGGTCAAAAAGACTCTTCATATCGTCTTTGCTCAAGAGCACCCAGTTAAAGTCAGGGTCATAGTACTTCTGCATCTCCGGAGTGACTATCAGGTTTCGCATGGGTAGAGTTAGTTTATAAGACTTCTTGCTTGGCGTATCGAGGCTGAAGTCTCTCTTGCGCATCTCGAATTGGTCCATGAACTGACTGCCAGGACCTACGTGCTGTGGACCCAAGCTGGTGAATGCAGTACCGAATCGCTCGGAGAGGAGCTTGTAGAGATTGCGGTCCACGAATGTCCCGCCGCATTTACCGCCTGAAAGTGTGAGCATGGCTGTTCCATCTGCGGATAGGGACTGCTTTACCTGCTCCGATGGCAATCTCCCTCAGCTTCAGAGAAGGTGACTTTCTGACTATTTCTGATGTCATGATATCCTAGCATTCTTAGTAAGATAAAAGGCCTAGAGTAAAGTTGGACTTACGACGGTACCACCGCCAAGATCACAAACCATCACGCCTGTGCCGACCTAAGCGCAGTGTAAGTATGGACTTGAAAAGTGAGATGGCGCTACCTGCATCAATAAGATCTTCAACGTGATGAATGCTGGACTTGAGAGCCATATGCGCAGCCGCGTCTGGTTCTGTAATCAAGCTCAAA
Source organism: Fusarium sp. Na10 (assembly GCA_002234255.1). Classification (NCBI taxonomy): domain Eukaryota; kingdom Fungi; phylum Ascomycota; class Sordariomycetes; order Hypocreales; family Nectriaceae; genus Fusarium; species Fusarium sp. Na10. The sequence continues at coordinate 24,565 of NJCS01000125.1, forward strand.
CGATCAATGGGCCTCGACGCAAAACCAGCATCCAAAGCAGCAGCCCTAGTAATCAGCTTTGCTCTCTCCGTCCAAGTCGCCGGAACAGTCAACCAAAAGTCAACGGGCATCTCCTCAAGGATATCTTCTCCGATCTTCTCAATGACAGCTTTTCTATACATAGAATGCATACCCTTGAGATACTCAGTAACCACGTCTTTGGCAGTTCTGCCAGCCGGTAGCCTCATGAGGCCATTCCCAGCGGCCTTGTTAAGATCAGGATCATCATACTCTGTCGCGAGTGCTTGATCATCCAAGAGGAGCTTGGTCCATGCGTAAGTCTTCATACCGGGTTCGATTTGATAGCCCCATGCGTTTTCGTCGAGATCGGGATTCTCATCTTTGAAGGCGACCCATGATGGAGCTTTGTGGCAATGTTCTGCGATGTGAGTTGATGAGCCGGGGTATTTTGTCCATGGATGAATGTCTTTGAAGTCTGCGGCATTGGAGAGCGCAAAACTGAGACCTGGTAATGAGAAGATCAGTCAAGGGAGTTCGTCATTGAGTTGCATTGTGCTGACCTGAATATGTTGTACCGTAGTCAATGCCGACTATCAGTTTCGTTCGATTCCTGACTGCCAACATTGTGTCCTCGATTGCGATATAGAAAAGAACTGTAGGCCAGTCGACTGAGGCTCTAGTATCTTGATGGAATGACTTACATCGTGTTCAAATGGCCACCTGGTCCTGGGCGGCAGCTTAAACAGTTCGCCGAGTTTGCGGCTGATGTCAGTACGCCTTACAGGGGTGGTTGAAATGCACAGGCGTTTTGCCGTGTGTACTGGCGTTTTGTTGGGGGCTCGGCCTTGCATATGCAGCCACTATTTACGGCTGAACAAGCTAAGGTTTACAGGGAGGGTGATGGAGGGGTAGAAAGCCATACCATTGATTTCCTGTGGGGGGACGCCCATTTTGGGTTATAAATAGTGCTTTTGTTAATTGAGTCGGGGATGATCGTATCGTCACGCCATTCAATCAACAACGTGTTTTTGCAGCATCGCAATGGGCGGAGAATCTGAGCAACGATCGGGAGGGGATGGTCCTGGTGGAGCAGCCCTGAAGGATATCGGTGAACAACTCCAACCGAAGAGTGAGGATGAGGGACCATATGAGGAGGTATTCAGTTTCGAACTCGCCATATTCCTCTTGCTAAATTTGCAGCAGACGAGATACTCCAAAATCGATGACAACAGGACGAAATATCATCCTCCAGAAGACTCGATCATGTCTGACGTCGTTGAGACGGTGAAAACATCTAGTCATCAGCCAAAGGTAGGTTCACAAGCAGAATATAGTTGAAGCCAAAACTGAGACGTTCTCAAGCAAACCCCCGGAGTGATTGGGCGTATCACCCAGTCCCTGAACCCATTCGGGCCTTCAGAGCCTTCTACAATTCCCGAAAAAGTGACTGAGAAGCAGCCGAGCCACAAATCAGAAACGTCAAGAGAAAAGAAACTTCAAAAGGAAGTAACCCAATTACAAATTGACAAAATTTCTCTGACCACAAGTCTCAATAACGTAACAACCAAGTTCAATTCACAAACCAAAGATCTTGATAGCAAAAAGCGCCTGGTCAAGCAATGGGAAGATTGGAAAGATAAGTACGATGAGCACTGGCGCAAACAAGGAGATGAGCACAGGAAAACGAAAGCCGCTTATGATCGCTTGTTTGATGATTATCACAAGCTCAAGCGGACAAAGCAAGATCTCGAAACCGAGCTTGCTGAGGAAAGAAATGAGAACAAGACTCTGAGACAAGATATCGAGGATCAAGAGGTCAAGGTTACCGAGGCGCATTCGAGGGCTATATCACTACTGGCTGGTCATGTCTCAAGCGACTTTCCTGATGATCAGGTCCGAACTGAACTGCAGGATTTGTTTGAGAAGTGCTCTGAGTGGTGTATTGACAATCGCTTGCCACAGATCGAAAAAGTTGAAGAGACGCGAAACCTCATGCGTACTGAAGGTATCATCAACGATCTAGATTGTGAGGAGCATCTACGATTCGACGTGACGCACCGAACAGCTACAGCAGTTTTGCTACAGGCTGCACTAACGAAGACGCTCGTGCAGACCTTTCTTGGAAACCCATTCTTTCTGAGTCGACATCACTTGAACAAAACAGCCCTGCAAGGAGGTCTGTACACTCCGTACTCCCAGGCAACAAGGCAAACTAACGCTATCTCTAGGCGCCAGCGCAGAAGCCACAGTGACGTGGAGGATCCAGACTTGTCAATACCTAGAGCAAGCATTTCCCCCGCACAAACAAGGACTGCAAGCATGTGCCGAGGGTTTCGCAAAGACGTTCGAACCCCTCATCGAGCCCCTCGACAGAGAAAGCCTCACGCAGCTTACCAAGCTTTTCGAGACCACATGCAGCCTTGCGCTCAGGCTCTGGAAGCTAAGAACCAATATCCGCATCGAGGCGCTAGGCGATGCTACCCTCCACCGGTTCCAGAGCATGTTCGGCGACATGGAGGCGCATCCCACAGTCGGTCTCTTGAAAGGTGATAAGCGGTTCGATGGTCGCCCGATTTGTGTGGTAGTGCGCCCGCGGATTGTCTCGGAACCAGTGGAATCTGAGAGTCGTGGGAGAGGCATTGTCTGGTCGCCTGCGCAGGTTTGGGTGTCTAATTGGGAGGATGCAGGGTATTAGTGGATGGCGGCGCAGGACTAGTGATTGATGTCGTGTTTTGGGTGTTCAGCTTGAAATGCAGGTTTTGCTGTAGCGTGGAGGTTGAAATAGAACGGTCGTTTTGTAAAGCTAGTGCTTATCGTGGACGAATAGAGTGTGAATTGCCCCTCATGCGATGTTAAGCTTGATTCTGGGTGTTAGCAGTGTCGGATATGTCGGCATAAAATGATTGTGTCTAGTCTGCCTTGTTGTATTTATCAACAGACCTTCTCTTGACTTAAGTCTAGACCTGAAGCTGGAAATTAGTGTATCGCACTTGTTGAGATCCCTGTAAGCTTTCATTATGACCAAAGTTGCCCAATCTTTGCCAGAAGCTCCGTCGGTGGGAACAGACACGTCGGTAAGCGATGAGTCGGAAAGCCCTCCGCCCGTGCTGCTGATTGCGGTGATGGGAGTAACTGGCTCTGGAAAGAGTAACTTTCTCAGGCTCTTGACTGGCAGAGACGATGAAGACGGGCCCCAAGTCGGGCATTCACTTGGATCATGTAAGTCAACACTCAACTTTGTGGATGATGACCAAAGATTAACCACCAACAGGCACGCAGAAGACAGAAGCCTACGAGTGCCTCATTCAGGGCCGGCAGTTTGTCTTTTTTGACACACCCGGCTTTGATGACACATACCGAGGCGATGCCGATATTCTTGCCGATGTCGCTCAAGCCCTCAGCTCTTCGTACATGAACAATGTCAAGCTCAGTGGAATCATCTACCTGCACCGTATCAAAGATGAGAGAATGACCAATGCCATCATGCGAAACCTCACTATGTTCCGCAACCTCTGTGGTGACGGCGCTTTTGAGAATGTCATTCTTGCGACTACCTTTTGGGACGAGCTACAGGATGAGTCAAAGGGAGCTGCGAGAGAGCATGAGCTGATCTCGACTCCTGAGTGGTGGGGATATATGAGCAACAAAGGCTCAAGAATTCGACGATTCCAGAACACAAGAGAGTCTGCTCTTGAGATTGTCAACGAGCTAGTTGACCTCCCCACTGTAACCCTACAGATCCAAGAAGAGATCGTAGAGCAAGGGCTAGGAGTCGACCAAACAACAGCAGGTGAAGCTCTCAACGAGGAACTCAACAAGTTACGAGAGCAACACCAAGCCCAACTCGACTCCATCCGTGAAGAAAAAGAACAAGCCATCAAAGACCGCGACGTGCAGCTCGAGAAAATGCTCGACAAGCTCGAACAAGAAAAACAGCAATTCATGCGCCGTCTCGAGAGCGAGCAAGCAGCCCTCCACGCCGATCGCCGCGAACAGCAACGCCGCATGGAACAAGCCTTCAACGACCAACTCGTCCGTCTAGAGCGCGAACGCAAGGCAAGAGAAGCCAAGATCCAAGACCTGGAAACCCGACTAAGTACCGAGCGCGCAGATGCCAACGAGCGATTTCAAGCTGCTATGGCAGAATCGAACCGCATGGTCAGCGCGCTGAAGCTCGAGATGGAGACGGCGCGTGCGGAGGATAGGGCGGAGTATGATGAGACGATTAGGAAGATTGAGGAGAGGCAGAGAGGGGCGGTGGATGAGGCGGGGAGGTGGAGGGGGGAGGTTGAGAGGTTGAATAGGCAGATTAGGGATGCGAGTACGGTGCAGGTGGCGGCGCATGGGGTGGAGAAGAGGAGGATGGAGGCGAGGATTAGGGAGTTGGAGCAGACGAGGAATACGAGTAACACGAACTTCTGGGATGTGGTTGGGAATATGTCGAATGTTGCTACTGGAATCTTGCTGCATTTGCTCTGAATCGAGCTAGCTTATGTTTGAAGCGCTGAACTTCTGGCGTATCGAACAACGGCTTTGAGGGACATGACCTCAGAGCATCCCCGTACTTCTTCTTGATATAATCTCATTCAGGTGCTGGGAATGTCTCCCTAATGATGCGGAAATCTTGTGATCCATAACCCTCCCGACATATCAGCAGGTTTTCCCTGCTCGTTCGTTCAGGTCGGCCATAGTCCCCGAACACGATGTACTCCAGGGACTTGATACCCTTGGAATAGAAGGCCCACTGAATGAATGTCCAGAACGAACAATCTAAATACTCTTTACTAGGGTCATCACCGTCGTCCACCGCTGGAGCATTATCGATGGGTGCTCCGTCGACTTCCGTCGTGGTTGCCCAAGACACAGGATCAGACCCCACGTCGTTACGCCATTGGCGGATGTGAAAGACTTTCAGACACTCCTTTCTGGAGAAAGGGTTCAGTACACAATGCTATATCTGTCAGTATCTAACCAAGGATGGAGAAAGGGCTTACTACGTTATTCTACACCAGTTAGCATTTGATAAGGAAAAAAGGACTGGGTCTTACCAGAAATTTCGGCGCGCAAGACAAACCAATGAACTCGAGATCCAGTTGATAAAGAGACGTAGAGGTTGGATCATCCCTGAAATGTGTCGTGTAACAGTTACTAAGGTCCATATCCGACTGATCCCTCCAGTCTCGATCGTGTATATCATAGAACCTCGAATGGTTCACAAATGTCTCCAATGTCGATTTATGATGACCAATCATGTGCCATGTGTATATGGACTGCATCCCGCCGATCTGCCCGAGATAGAACTCTTCAAGTCCCTGAAAGAGATACAGCAAGTACAAAATTGGATCCTCTTCGTCGAGGCATACTGTTGCGTCATTGTTCTTGGGCCAGGATTCCTGGAGCTCCAGCTTTCTTAGCTTGACTGGGACTTTGCGCTTTGCCATTGCTAGCACAAAATCATACCACTGCGGGCATGACCGGATCGTTAGAGATTTGAGAATCTCGAAGTCGACAGCCTCTGCCAGAGTTGCGGTCAGAGGAACGTGGCTCAGAACTAGGGTATGCAAGTTGGGAAACTTGATACAAGGAGAACCCTTGTCAAGGCCAAACACCGTTTCGTTCATGTAGTCTCTTGCTCTCAGCCCGTGGACTACGTCCCTATCGTTTTGGTACCCCAGCTCCCTTTGCATATGCGGCCAGTCGACGAGGTCGAGTTCCAACGATTCAAGGTGGGACTCGTTGTTTCTAAGAGCAATGGCCAATGTTTTGAGATTTCGTGAATCAGGTCCTCTCCAACTGATGTTCAGAAGATGGGTGAAGGCGTCCGGACAAGTCGATCGCTGTTTCGGGGGAGGTTTTACGTCGAGGACAGAAAGGATGAGTTGTCAAATGCAGATTACTTAACGCAGACTGTCGACGGGCGACTATACCATTGGTTCCCAAGATCGGCGCTGGTATACATGTTCCTAGATCCCAGCTTGATTATAGTGCATCAGTATTCTTCCTGGAATTCTATTGATGTAGGTGATTCACAAACCTGAATGATTTCCAATGATCCACTTCACATTCTTCGAGGCGTGAGATAATGATTTCTTCGAAACTGTTAAAGGCCGCTGGCCTGGCGACGATGGTTTCATCGGCTGCTTCTCCACAGATCTGTAGTCTTTGACTGTGTAGACAAATTCTAGAGTACTGCTCCGCTATGAACCGTAGATTAATATGTCTGGCGAGGAGAAGTCGGTTGAGCGGCAAATCGGAGAGGTTGATTTTAACAATGCCGCCTTTGTTCCAGGCCGGTATAACTACAGATTCCCAGACGGCCTGTAGAGTAGCAGAATGGAGGTGCTTTGACGTCAGAGAAAGACATTTAATGTCTTCCGTGGATAGCTACAGTGAGTGTTTGTGAGAGCCTGTACAGCAAGAAGAGTAGGAATTTATCTTACCACATTCGTGATGAACTCCAAGATCTCTTGGGGTAATTGTTCAAGCATGTTCGCGATACGGTTGGCGGCCAACGTTTGTCCGCGATCAAGGTCCTGCATTGAAATCTTTCTTTTTTGCAATGAGGGGCTGAGGGCTTCTTATACTCCATGCAGCCATTTAAGATTTCTGATCAAGCTATTCTCAAGGCTTATTGTCTTTAAGCCAGATATTACGTTCATACAAATGATCTGACTGGAGCTTGAGCCGCTTGGGAATTTTTAAAGTTGCCGTGATCTACTGCGTATAACTCTTTTACAAATCTACCAGCACTTTTTATTGGAGACAACCGTGACACTAGACAGCGACCGCGCGATGTGCCATAAAATAAACCCTGCTTCCTAACCTTTGTGTGTTGAAGTTTCCTTCAACCTTATTGACGCATGCCGTGGCACACCATGGAGTGGGATCTGTCCAATCAGCCGCCGACGATAAGATTTATTATGGCCCCAAGATAAGCAATCTCATCAATCACGTCACTTCTCAGGCCAAGCTCAAATCTCATATTCAGTCATTATTGATCTATTATTCGTATCTAGACCATACCAAAACTTTTATTTACCTCTCACGGTTATAGCTAGGAGCAGGCTTAGGCTTGTTATCGAGAATCTTCTCAATCTCCTCCAAAACCTTATCATCGATCTTCTTGTAAATCTCAAGCGCCTTGAAGTTATCCTCAAGCTGCTCAACCTTGGTCGCACCGAGAATGACAGTGCTGACGTTGGGGTTCTTGAGGGCCCACGCAAGAGAGAGCTGGGCGACGTTTCCACCGAGACGCTCAGCGACTTCGGAGAGCTTCTTGACCTTTTCGATCTTGGCCTTGCCGGCTTCGCTTTGAAGCTCGTTGACGGTATTCTCGAAGAAGGCCTTGTTGGTGGCGAATCGTGAGTCCTCGGGGATGCCGTTGTTGTACTTGCCGGTCAAGAGACCGGAGGCAAGAGGGGACCAGATTGTAGTGCCGTACTCGAATTGGTTGAAGAGAGGAGCGTACTCGACCTCGAAGCGCTCACGGTGGAAAGCGTTGTACTGAGGCTGCTCAACGACTATACTAGAGTCAATATCTTTCACGATGTCAGCTATTAAGAGACTTACCAGGAGCAATGAGGTTGTAGCGCTCAGCAATGTGAGTAGCCTCGGTAATCTGAGCAGCGGTCCACTCAGAAGTACCCCAGTAGTAAGCAAGGTTCAAGTTGCGAATGACCTGGGTAAATCCCTCAACAATCTCCTTCATGGGGGTAGCGTAGTCGGGACGGTGAGCAAAGACAACATCGACATAAGGCTGCTCAAGACGCTTAAGAGAGCTCTTGAGACCCTCGACGACGTGCTTGCGGCTGAGACCTCGAGTGTTGGGCTCCTTGCGGCCAGTACCGAAGAAGACCTTTGTGGTGAGGACGTACCTAAACTAGTCAGTATAGGTCGAGGTTTGGAGGCTTGGGATATTTACTCATCACGAGGCCAGCCGAGCTCCTTGAGGGCACGACCCATCTCAACCTCAGATTCACCATTGGCGTAAACCTCGGCGGTATCGAAAGTGTTGACACCATGATCCCAGGCCTTTTGGAGAATCTGCTTCACGATATCGCCCTTTTGCGTACCGCCGTATGTCAACCAGCCACCAAGACTGAAGACACTGACCTTGAGACCAGTAGGTCCCAGGTGGCGGAACAGCATGTCCTTGGGGTCGTAGGCGGTTTCAACAGGCATTTTGGCGATTGGTTTGGAGGAGAAGGGATGGGTATGAAGGTTTGGCGGTAGGAGGAGGGGCGTTTTTCTTATATAAATGGACTTGATGTCATTCTGGATGGTCCAAGCGAAATGAGGGGTATTGAGATGGTTGATACAACGATGATGGCTCCACGCAAACAACTGACGACAGTTTAGCGTAGCAGCTCTCATTCTCAAGCCAATCAGAGGACTCAATGCTTGGGACTGCCCCTTACCTCAAACAGTCAACGTCTTGTTATTGGGGGGTTAGTATTAATAATTCAAGATAGCGGGGCACAGGCCGGCGAACAGTCACTCCCGAGCTTCAATGACGCCTACTGCATATGAGATGATGGAGTTTGGCACACACGCATTCTTTCTAGTTGCCTATTGTGCTTGGGGTCATCGGGGTTCTTTTTAAGTGCTTACACTGAGTTCTTTACCGTTCCATCTACCGAATTGCTTATGACATCAAGGTATGAGGATTACACTTAAAGCCGAGCCTAAGTCCGGGCTAAGGCCACGTTTTCCCCTCATTGAGATAAACCTTGTTATCAATCAGGGTGATTGATGTTTTATTGACCTCGGTACGCAGTTGACCCAGTTATCTTCATCGCCCCGCATAAGCTCATCATTCCAAACGTGGATGAAACGTTGCCCGTGAAACCTCAGCGACCTTTGCATGTTCCTAGAGCAGCTCGCATGCCCTTCCACATGGGCGCCCAAGCACCAAACACAGCAGTGACACCAGTACAGATAATCATGGGTCCGTATTGCGTCGCGTAACCAAGTGCTTCGTTAGACAGGTGTGCTTTTGCTTGAAGCAGTGCACCGCTGAGTGGCCCGGCGGTGACAAAGCCGATACCGCGTCCGCCCATGAGCATGCCGAAAATGAGAGCTGAATCAGCGGCAGAGTCGTCTTTTTGGATGTCGGTTGACATGTTTGACCACGTTGAGCTGAAGCCGCCGGCGAAGAAGCCGTAGATAATGACAAACACTACCAGGTTTGCAAGGTCAAGGGACAAACCCCATAGGAGCCAGATTGGCAGGGCGCTTCCTATTGACGCGATTGTGACAGCTTTTGTTGCTGAGAATTTGTCTCCCAGCATACCGTGTACGATACCTCCAGGGACGGATGCGACAGAGAATAATGCAAGAAGAATTGGACCGGTGATGCTGGGTAGACCGATTGTTGATGCGTAGCTGGCTAGATACGTGCTCGGCATGAGATACCCAAGTGATTGTATGATCACACCAGCTTGCATCATCCAGAACGATGTATGGCGGAGGAAGCGGAACGATAGCGGCTGAACCTGAACCTGAGCGTGCAAAGGGATTCGCGGTTTGATGAAAACGAGTGTTGGGAGCGTCATGGCAGCTGATGCACCAGCCCAAGCCAAGAGAGTAGCCCTGAGACCGATCCTGCGTAGGAGAGCATCAAAGACAAACGGCATCGCAATACCTTCACCCCGTCAGTGTATAATCTTGGGACGGATAGCTTGGAGTCATACCTGTCCCCGACTTACCAGCCCACATAACCCCCAACGCCATTCCCTTCCTCTCAACAAACCACTCATTCATATAATGAGAAATCGGACAAAACAATAAGCCACAGCCAATAGAGTACAATGCCCCCTGTGTAGCGATAAGCCCCGCAATAGTGTCCACAAACGCAGAAGCAGTGAGACTAGCGACCGTCACTGCGAGACCAAGCGGTCCGCAAAGGTGTCGCAGCCGCGGATACCGCGTGAGGATGAGGAAGGCAAACGGCATCATGAGATACATTACACCCTGTTGCAGTGCTCCGATGGTGGCGATTGTTCCGGACGATGCTGTGCTGATGGGACTTCCGGGTCGGCTGTAGTATTCTTGGAAGATGCCGAAGGAGACGGAGTAGCCTGTTTTTTGTTAGTGTTGAAGTATAATGGGGAGGACGTTGGATACCCCAGATTGGTAGCTGTGCCATTGTACAGCACATCAAAGCTAGATACGCATCTTTGCCGCGGTCTGTAGGCGGAAGTGAATCTAGAGAAACATTTTCCTGGCGTTCAGTGTCAGGCGGACTATCAGTCCCACACCGCTGTTCCTGTTCCTGCAACGATTCCATGGCATAAGCGGTCTCTGAGGAAGATGACATCTTCACAATCAATTGTTCGATGGCCAGTAGTCGATGTTAGAGTAAACAATTGCGGTTAGTCGGAAGGATTGAGGATGAAGGGTTGGCTTTGGGACGGATATAAGCTCAGAATGCGCCCTTGCTTTGACAGTCACCTTGACGTAGCTGATCGGGATCGGTTAATGATCGACGTGTTTGCTCTCTGTTTTGGGGAGTTTGTGCAACACGACCAACACAGCAACTTGTGAAAATGAAGTCATAATAAGCGTGTCGAATTGATTGCTATTTATGCCTATTCGCTATGTGAGACGTTGTATGTTTTTGTGCACACAATTTTGCTTGGTTGCAATATCGCTTCCTCGCTCTCATTATCCAACGTGTTTCCCATCACTCCACTGCAAACACTCCCTGTCGTAATTTGCGTTGTTCGACTCACGGTGTCGGGGTACGTCGCGAGTTCCAAAGAACCGCATGTGTCGAACTGGGTGTACCCTGTATGCTTCTTCCTCTGTACTTTATGAAGCGAATCACTCGAAGGAGGCTCCGAATTGCCCGAGTCGCTTGAAGAGCCCATACATTTCGGCGCGAAGCGTTTGAAGAACTTGCGAAATGTCGGCATGCAGCCGCATATGATGAAGAGATTAACTTCGACGAATGACCAGACATTAGCAGAGGCTGCGATCCATGGGATATCTAATGCTCCCAAGAGGGAGGGTAGGTAAATCATGCGAATGATTGAGGTCGTAACAGTTCTGCCGCTGTTAGTCGTCGATGGCGTTGTTGGTTGTTGAACTTACATTGTAGCAATGCCAAGCATGATGCCCAAGCCAATCTTCTGTCCCAGCGGCATCTTCAACCGGACAATCATCGGCATAGGAATGACAAAGAGAATTATGTCTGAGATGATATTGGCGACAGCGATGATGATATACATGACCGCATAGTCAATGCACTTTCCGCTAGCGAACAGGTACGGATCCCATGCTGATTCTCTTGGCCGGCATCCGAACAGCAACAGACTGGCGATAATAATAGTGTATAGAACAACGAAAGCGATGGTCACAAAGATCGCTCTTCTAAACCATTTCTGCGGCGATACTTGAAGGTAGAATGTCAGGAGCGAACTTTTCGTAAGACCGTTGCAGATGATGAAGGCTGGAGCGGCGATGTAAGAACTCTGTAAGGCGTAAGCAGGTTACCGTAGCATTGGGGTGGAGATCATACCAGCATATGCTTTTCGAAGACGTCAATGGGCATTTCCCATGCATGATGGCATAGGCCTCCGATTGATATTGACCCTTGGGACTTTAGTAGGGGCCTAGGACAGCGAAGGAGTATACTTACATATTTGAGCTGACTGCATGACAATAGAGAAGAGCTTAAAATCACAGTTAGCCTCGTATACAGTCTGCCTTTTCGCTTGATGTCGTACCCATGCCAGTGTGATCAAGACTAAGCCACCAGGTCAGCTACAGCTCTCTCAATTTGAGCTATCACATACCATCGTCGATCTTCAATCCGCGCGTAATATAATACTTTACATATAATCTCTGCAACAGACATAAAATTGCTAGAGACCCGAGGATGCCGAAGATGAGAAAATGTTTGAGTGCATCTTGCTGTTGAGGGTTGTCAAAGTCGACGACGTATCCTTCCGGCGGCGGTAGAAACGTGATCACACCGTTAGTAACTGGATAAGAAGACATGTCGGATATGATTTATTCATTTTTACGGGACAGAATTATCGTGGTGTTATATGTAGGGTGGATGGTTTGATCAGTGCGTTTTGTGTTGGTTCATTGTTATTCAGCTGTAAATCCGAAATCCTCACCTTGTGAGTTTGCTGAGCTAGTGGATGGGAGACTCCACCGGGAACAAACATTTACAACGGACGAGGACTGTAGAGCCAACAGACCTCGGTCGCCTTGGTCACTGCACCATCATGTTTACCCCCAGGCTGTAGCTGGGAGACGCACCTCGGGGGAGGGGCGGGCAGAAAACCGAGACTTGGATAAAGGAAATAAAAAATAAACCCAGGAAAAGATATCCTAAGTTTAGTAGAGATTAATCTGAATTTACTCTAAGTTACCTAAGTCTTTTCGTCATTTAGGATCGAGATCTTGAGTGTTCTTCTTTCCCCTAGAGTCTAGACGCATCAGCTAAGGTCTCGGGGCTTCACACAGACACATCCGAAATCCGTACTACTACTGTCCGAGATCGTCAAGGTCGTTGGTAATAATCTTTCTAGTGCAAGTCTCATCACTCATGTCTCAAATGATTCTCCAGGTGATATGTCCCGAAATGGGTGTCAATAGGAGCATATGGCCTCTCCCATTGGCGGGCCGAGTCAGCCATCTCTTGGCAAGAGGATCGGGCCAGATCCGTTTGACCAACCGAGGGATCTTACAGTATTTACAGTTTGCTTTTTCTGTGCTGGCTGGTCTTGCAAAGTGAATGTTGGATGTAGGAATGCGGAAGAGAATTCTTCAACGGATTGGATAAATGCAGTTGGGTCTCACAAGGCCAACTCAACCAGTTAGAGAGATGTATCTGACGCTTCGGAAGGTCAATAGAAGTCTATACAAGGGTTGTAGACTCTATGTTCTGCAGGGATGAACTTGAGCTGAGCATCCTGGCTGATAATCATGTCGAAACCTGCTTCCAGATCCTGTTGGTCGAAGGAATCTGACACCTGATGTCAAGGTTTAAGGCAGATCTAATGCAGCACGACTCCCTTATCACATTCTCGTGACGTCTCGCTGTTGGTTGTTATCGTCAATAAATATCTCTACCATCCGTAGAAGTATCTCGTGGCAGTGTCCTTCAGTTTTATCCTCTCACTCAATCAACATACTCAACATGAACCGACTCGCTTCTCTTTTCTTTATCGCCACGGCCCTTGCCGGCAATGCGTATGCATCACCTAAAGGCCCTCATTCAAACACTGGTTTGCTCCAGATGGTTACCTACGTCAAGCGTAATCCCAATATGACACTTGACGAATTCTGGCAGTACTGGGATACCCAGCATGCTCCGAAGGTGATCCCTTTGGCAACCCACTTCGGTATCGCTAGATACCAACAGGTAAGTTGACTTTGTTTCCACCCCATTATTTCTAGTTAGCAAATAAGACGAACTGACATCCTGTGCCTCAGGTCCGAGTTGCTGGGAAGATCGTCCCTACCGATGCCGGCGCCACAGAGCCAGTATCGAATGAACTGGTGGACTTTGATGGAATTGCCATGTTCCTGTACGAGTCATCCGATGTTTTGATCGATATGCTCTCCCATCCGTACTATGTCAACGTCGTTGAACCGGATGAGCATGTCTTCATTGACAAGTCCGCTTATGGAAACGGCATGGTCGCCACCTATATCGGCGAGCATATCGATGCAGTGGATGATGCGAAGAGTGTTTGGAGGGGAGACAAGAAGACACTTTCAAAGTACCAGAAGTTGTTCAAGAAATATTGATCAGATGGGTGAGAAATGAATGAGGGGGAACTTGACTATGGGCTCCATAGATATATAGTACACGATGGAATTTCCCTCTCACAGATTAATTGGCCCACAAAGATGCATGTATCTCAAAGTGTCTATATGTTTGTCTCAGTCAGGCACCCTCATTTCAGTCACTCGTCCTCACACTATCCCTCGATGCTTCCCATCATCACCCGAAAGGCCTTCTGGCTTATCATAAACGTCGGCGCGGCAGGGAACCCTCCTGGCGTACGAGGGAAGACCGAAGCATCCACAACCCGAAGTCCCTCTACGCCATTGACCTTGAACTCCGAGTCAACGCAGTAGTTACTGTTTCCCGCGGGTCCCATGCGGCAAGAATAAGTGGCATGGTGACTAAAAGCATCGTCCATGATACCCTGGCGAATACTCACGCCAGGCCGAGGCTCAACAACCTTGAATGGAGCATGAGGTTCACCAGTGGCCTTGAAGATACGCATGGTATGCTCAACGCCTTCCTGTATAGCCTGAAGGTCTCGATCTCCCTGCTCAGCGAAGTAGTTGAAGTTGATCTCTGGAGCTTGTCGGGGGTCTTTTTGTTAAAATGTGAATTGTGTGTTAATTGAAGAAGCTTGACTAACTGATAGACAGAGAGATAACTATATATATGATGAATCACGGGATCGGATAAATGATAATCCTGACTTTTCAATACTTCTACTTGAGCTTATAATTCGTTAGCTTTAAGTATATTTGACTTATATAGTACCGGTAAAACCTAGTAAAAGCCTTTATAGGTAAAAATCTAGGAAAGGTTTTTATACTTTTATAATTTTAAGTAATTCTAAAATATAAGAGAAGGGACAAGATAGTATTTATAAGGTATATATATATAGGGATATAATGCATCTTTTACTTATTATAGAGTCAGGTTAGTGTATAAAAATTTTATATGGTACGTTCCTTTTTCTTTTACTAGATATAAGGTAGTTATTCTGACCTATTGTGAGTATGTTTATTTTAAAGCGCTTGTTTAGGCGCGTTAGATAGAGTTTGTTTGTTTATTAAGGGCTTATATTATTAAGCTACAATCGCGGAGTGCTTATAGTGAAAGGTTAGATAACTCCTAAAGCAGATACGCTTTTAGATTAAGCTGTATACTAATCTAAGCGCGTCCCGGAACCTCTTAAACTTAACTCTTAGTAGTGCTTTTATTAGGCTATCTGCTGTTTATTTCTTTATTAAAGTATATTATATTTTAATCTTACCTAATATAACTTTTTTATGTATTTAATGCTACTGGATATTAATATGTTTTATTTGCGTATAGAAATGCGGGTTCTTTATTATTATAATTACACCTTAGTTATTACTATATAAGATCGTTATGCTAAGTTTTTGGGTTTCCTTAGATATAAGTTTAAGGAATAGTCTCCTTAGCTAAATTGCCTCTTTTATTACCTAGGTCTGTACTATATATTTAGCTTTGTAAGATAAAAGCGCGATAGTTACTTGTTTTTTAGAGCTTTAACTAATAGCACTAGACCTAAAGTTAAAGATATATCTTTCCATTAACTGTTTTATATTAAGGTCTCTGGCCTAGTTAGAATCTATAAACCTAATTAGGCATTAGATATTGCCTTAGAAATGTAATTCTAGTTTAGATATGCCTTATAAGTATCTTATAATATATTTAACTGCTATTCTATATTACTCGGTTAGGTTTCTAAGGTAATAACTATAAAGGGAGATACTATATGCAATATCTAGCCATATACTAAGCATTGCATATATTAATAATCCAATCGCCTTTACGTATTATAACCAGAGTTCCGCGCTTATAATATATCCTTTATTAGGTTTGCTAAACTTAGCTATAGCAACTAGAGTCACGTTTAGGCTGCTTTTATGTAGTCTAAAGTCTAACAGGACCTTCTCGATATATGCTCCTTAAGATAGGTAGATTGCTTTATTTGGTCTATTTTATTGAACTAACATTCCGAGATAATACTTATATAGTCTAAGGTCTATTATATAGAATTGCTTTAATAAAGCGGACTTAATGTTCTTAATAAGGGATAGGTCTGGTCCTATAAGGAGAAGATTATCTATATACACAGCAATAAACGTTAATCCGTTCGCAAAGACGCTAACATCTAAGTAAAGAGGATAAAAGCTAAGTATTTTAAGGAACTTTAATAATGTTTTATACTAAATACGCGGCAATTGTTTAAGGCTATATAATGCTTTGTTTAACTTATATATGCAGCCCGTGCCGTTATTAAATCCTTGTGGCTAGTAAACGTATATATCTTTATCGATATTGCTGTACAGGAAGGCCATTTTTACATCCATTTATTTAATCTTAAGGTCAAGAGCGGCAGCGATTAATGAAGATAGCTTTGTAGCTTATTGGTTTAACGACAGATACAAAGGTCTCGTAATAGTTAATACCTTCTTATTATTCAAAGCCACGAACAATAAATCTGGCTTTATATCTTAAGATCTTTCTATTACTACCTCGTTTAAGTTTGTATACCTATTTGCTACTTAAGATATATATATTATCTAGAGGAAGGATAAGACGCTATATTCTGTTTTCCTTAAGGGACTTGAGTTTGTTTTCCATAGCTCTTTTCTATTAATCCTACTTTAGCAAGTCCTTTGCTTTCTTATAACTATTCGGTTTAGAGTTGTTAATAAGTCTTGTAACTAAGCTAATGTGTTTTATTATAAGTTTATATTGTGCAAGTTGTTTATTCTTTTTTTCTATTAACTTAGATATAAGCGCGTATTATGGGTAGTTTTGTAGTTCTTATAGTTAGAGGACTTAAAGTTTGGGGTATTGGCTTGGTAACTGCTTAGGGATATTATATATATTGAGTTCTATGTTTTTAATTTATAGGATTTATATATCTATTTACACTACTATTGTATCTTAGGCCTTATATTTATGTTATAGCTTATTGTTATTGTTTGTTAGAGGAGATGTTTTGTGTTTAACTTTATCTTATAAGGTAAAGAGGAGTAGTTTATTATCTAGCTTAATAATTCTCTGGCCGGCTATATATGTTGGTTCTTAAGCTTGCTTTGTTTGTTTATGCTGTGAGTTATTATTATGTTGTTTATAGTATGGAGCTTTTCTCTTATTATTTATAAATATGCTTTTATTAAAGACTGCGTTGTTGATTAAGATGACTTGTTTGTTAGGGAGAGTAAGTACTATATATGTTAAAAAACCTTTAAAACTAAGGAGTTTATATAAAATAGAGACTAGTTCTATCTTTTTTTGTTTTGCGCTTAGAAGGAGGACCTAACTGGCGTAACTAATTATCTGTAAGTAGCTAATATCTAGAACCTTGCTATACTATGCCTTATATGGTGTATATTGGAGTATTAAGTGTAAACTAAGGTTTTTAATCTAGATAATACTATTGAGGATATATGGCTAGTACTTAGGCGGGATTCTGCCTTTAATTATTATTAGGTTAAGCTTATTAATTAGGATAAGGTTTATACGCTCTGCGATTCCGTTTTGTTAGGATTGTTCTATGCTTATGTAGATAAGCAGGATACTGTAGTTTAATATAAAGAGGATAAGTTTATATAGGATATTTTTACTAGCTTGGTTAAGGCAGAAGTATTAGCATTATTTTATTAGAGTTTTAAGATAATTAAGCAGTTCTTAAAGTTTAATTGTAAACTTTGACTTTTTTTTAAAAGCGTAGACCTAAGTTATTTAAGTGAAATTATCTGTAAAGGTAACTTAGTATTATTTTCCTTTAGATCTAGTTATTGGCTAAGGGCTAGTGATATTTCTATAGAGACTCTTAAGTAGGTAGGTCCTTTTCTTGATAGAATGTTAATGTAGGTATTCCTTTATCTTTCTTTCTGTATATATATCGCAGAACTTGCTAAGTTAAATTAGCTTTAATCCTGTTATTATTGTTATGAGTTTCTTGATATTTTGCTTTCTAAGATATATAAGTCTTTTATACTAGATTAATAAGTCCTGGTTTTAAATAGTGAATACTATAAGTGCTGTTTTTATATTTATATTATCTTTATTAATAATATATATCCTATAGAGTAGTATTGCTATAAATAAGACTTCTTTATCTTTAATAATAAAGGCTTGTTTATTTATAAATATAACTTTTAATCTATTTTTAGTAAAAGCAGATATAGAGATAAGGTTTACTTTACTATTAGGGATAAAGAGAGTGTCATTAAAGGTTATATTTTTTCTCCTACTTGCTTTCTTTATCCAGAGTTGGTATACTCTTTTTCTTAATATTAGTATTAATGTTCTACTAAAGCCCGCAATGCTATAGTTATTAAGCTAATTTATTATTTTAAAGTTATACCTTATCTATAATATATAATAGGATACTCTGCTATTAAGGATATGTATATTTTCGAGGAAACTTGTATATTTCTTATTACTTCTTGCTTCTATTAGATTATCTTTATAAAGGGAGATAAGGGCTGTGTATTTAATGAACGCAATGGCCATAATTATGCCCTCCTTATTATTATCTTGTTATATATTCCTTCCTTAATATGCGAGTTTTTGTTTATATCTATCTTATTGTCTTAATGCCTTAGCTTTTTATGTAGTTTCTATGTAATCTGGAAATTGTTGTTCCTATTTAGCCTTCTTCTCTAGATATACGTTCTAATAGTTTTATTTAAAATATAATAGCTTTTTATAAACTTTACAAGGAACTTGCTTTTATTATATACTGTATACTTATCTTCTGAATATTCTTTATATAACTATAGCTATTTATATGTTCTTTATTTTGTCCCTTTACTTAAGATATATTTTTTCTTATTTAATAAGTTTAAGAGCTTTATTAAATATAATGGCTATAGTTATGATTATATTGCTTTCGTTTTGGATAGGAAGGATATTATAATTCTAGTAAAATGCCAAGAGAAAGATAGAGTATTTATTGCCAAGTTCTGTAAGAAACTTATTTAGGAACTGCAGATCTCTGATTTTATATAAGTTATTTAATTTAAGGAGCTTGTTCTTTATCTTTTATAGTTAGGTAGTAAAGTCTAATATATTTATATAGTTTTTAAGGGTAAGTTTATTATATTTTTAGTTAAGATCTTAGAATACTGCGCTCCCTTTTGGTTTAAAGCGTATTATTAACTTATTAAATAGGTCTGCTAATGGTTTTGTGTTCTAGATGTGTTTCTAGGCGTTATATTCTAGTTAGCTTATTACGGTTAAGATTGCTTATTTTTGCTTAATTTCCTAGTTTTTGACTTTATTGCTGGTTCCTTTAGGCTTGTTTTTGTTATAATTAAATAAGTCTCTGTACCCTGCGATCCCTAGATAGTCTCTTATTGTGCGATTCTATATAATCTAGTTAGCTAGTGACTTAAGGAGCGGAATCTTGGATAAGCCGGAGTGGATATCTAAGGTCTTGGATATATTATTATATAGATAGCTTAATTGCAGAGTATAAGAGTATTTATTTATAAGATTATAGTGTGATTAGAGGTTCTTTATAGTAAGAATATAAAGAAGGTATTAATAGAGGGAAGGGCTACGTATTTAATGGTTCTTTTTATATAATTTCTAATAAAGTAAAGCTTATTTTACTTATCTTACTTAAAGTAAATATTATATTTATTTTGCTTTTATATTTATATTTTAGTTTATATCTAGGGTTAGTAAAATCGGGTATATTAGATATTATGGAAATGTTGGAATTATTTATAGCTATATCTGTTAGATTATAGGCTAACGTAATTTCTAGTCCCTAGATATCTATTAATAATGCTTTTAAAAGGTAATTACTTCTAATTAAGTGTATTATAATTGATTTTAATGTAACTAATAAGGTTAGAGGTTAAAAAGATGTGTCTTTAGTCTCTTATTGGGGGTCGGTCTATTCTGGACACGTGTCTAAGGCCTTGGTAAGGTTTAGGAAGCGCTCCTTATTTAAGAAGCGGAATAGGGTAGGTTAAGGTAGTAGCCTAGGTCATAGGTTATATATCTTATCCATTTTTCTTAAAATTCATATTTTATTTAGCCCTTTTTAATAATAATAAGGTAAATAGTATATCTCTTATTAGGTTAGTAACCCCTTATCTTATCTAGGTTTTCTATTCTTAATCTTCTTTAGTAAAGTATTGGTTATCTTTTATTCTAGTTATTAAGTTATTATATTTGCAGTAAAAGTAGGAAATTAATCCTGTTTTTAAGGGTAAGAGTAATATAGATAACTTAGCTAATTTAATTGTCTTGCAGTCCAGGCTCATAACCTGTTAAAATGTGAATTATGTATTGATTGAAGAAGCTTAACTAACTAACAGACAGAGAGATGACTATATACATGATAAATCACGGGATCGGATAAATGATGATCCTGACTTTTCAACACTTTTGACCGGAGGGTGATTGTTCCGGCTTGGTTGCCTGGCTGCATTTTGACAATGGACCAGAACCATGATGTTGGAGGGGCCTGCCATGTAGAATAACCGGGGAAATATCCACGGAACACAGTGCCGGCTGCTCCAAAGAGGTACAGATCTGTGTCGTTTGTTTCGCTGACGCTAGATTTGTAGAGAAGTGAAATTGGAGCTGCACCTTCACCATATGCCCCTGTATGAGAACGGTTCCATTCCTGATAGCATGTATCGTTGGCTTCAAGGGTGAAGGGACAATTTTCAAAGGGGTTATTCTCCCATGGTACAGACGCTTCGACAGTTACACCACCTTCATAATTGTCTTGTAGATATTTGCCCTGTCCTTGTCAGCTGTATTCGGCAACCCCCAGGTAAATACTTACGACTGCTGGGAGATCAACGATGACCGGGATTTCGAGACTCTCGAGCTCCTCCCGAGGGCCGATACCACTCAGCTTGAGTATCTGAGGCGTGTTGAACGCGCCACCCGCGACAATGACTTCTCTTGACGCGGTGACGTTGATCAAGCGGCCAGGTTCAGACTCATCGTAGCGTTTATCAGCAGAGTACAACCCCTCGCCCTTGAGATACTTGACTCCGTAGGCCTGTGGTTTACCATTCCGACCGTCTTTAAACAGCACACGGGTAGCAAGAGAATGGGTACTGACAGTCAAAGGGTACCGATTAGATCCATTATCTGTTCTAGCAGTCATTGTCTCGTGTAAATATCGCCATGCGCCATTGCGTTGCCGGAGGCTATCCACATGGAGGGGGATTTGGTAGATGCCAGGCGAATATCGATCTTTGTCCAATCTATTGATGTCTCGTTGCATGAGCCTGCCAACTTCGGCAGCATCCCTGACTTGAATGCCCTCTGTTTGCTCAAATGCACGCTTTAGAGACTGTACGACGCCAGGACGATCAGTGATGTATGATATGTTGTTCCGGTTGCTCTGCAAGGCTTGTCAGTGACTATGTAGTCAATTAATAGTTATAAAGTGACGCTCTAGACTGTTAAAACAAGCGAATAGGGCAGGATATTTCTTGACGGACTTGGCAGTGAATCACAGCCATTTCTCCCGAGTACGTACCTGGATGTACCCATCAAAGCCGTGGCCCGGAGTCCCCTTTGGAGCATAAGTGCAGTTTTCAATGTCTATGAACAGCTCCCTCATCTTATCAGATCTCCAGGACTCATCGCCAGTTAGTTTAGCGATAGCATCCCAATCGTTGTCAGGTGGCAAGGCGAAGTTCATAGCATTAAGCTGAGCAGAACCACCCAGTGTAGCCCCGCGAGGATACAGTATACCGAGTCTATCAGATTAGAGCAGGTCCTTAGCTAGCGGGGAAAGAAATTTCTTACGGTTCTGAGCCCTCGGGAGGATCAAGGCCAGACCACAAGGTGCCGTTGGATAGTCTGTATGCATATTTGGAGTCTCTTCGGGCTTGAGTCCCGTTTCGGTAATGGTTCACATAGAAAGACCATGACATACTAGGATGCTCAGCGACTTGGTCCGCCCTGGTGATTGTCAGTACTTGTGCTATGTAAAAGCCTTTCTATACCTACATGGCAGGGATCCGCTGCAAAGGTGTGTTGCCTTGATCACCGCCAGCCTCTATCAAGAAGACTGAGTGGCCAGCTCGCGCAAGATTCGCACTGGGAAGATTGTTAGCAACGGTTTGCATCAGAAAGGAAAAGCTCACGCTAGAGTCCCTCCACCAGGCCCTGACCCAATGATGATGTACTCATACTGATCTGGAGGGTTGGTCGGAAGCGCAGTTGCTAGGCCAGCAAGAATACTCAAAGATGCAACCTTCATAGTGCTTGTTGGATCAATGTTCTGGTCTTCGAGTTTGGGGAAGTCTGAAGGTTTTAATATCTTTGAGTATTTATACCTAATTTTCATATCATTAAATTGTTAAGCCTAATATTTCAATAGTACATCAAGAGCTTACAGACGAAGTGGACCTTGGCTTGGCAACGCAGCAGCATTCATCATCATCACCTTAGACAAACCCCAAGGAGCAAGGAGCCTTAAGACTATGTAAGAGGGTACTAAAATAAACTCATCATAAAGACCTCTAATTTTAGACTAATTTACCTAAATATTCTCATCACCCAGTATCAAGGTCTTGGGTTTTATTGTCTCCCCCAGCCAGGGGGAGTGCAGATTCAGTGTATCACAGCCCCCATAATGCCGATCGCCAGGACGTTACTCGTGTTATCCAATGAAACTTAGTCCGATAGAGCCATTGCACAAACTTTTAAGCTTGTTCTTCGCGTCTTACATGGATTAGGTGGAGTAGAAGGATGCCTTTCGGTAATTGAGCGTAAGCCCGAGCCACGCGTCATCGGATTTCTGTGTGAAAAGTCATCCGCAAATCCGACCGCCAGTCCGCGCTGATGCTGCGAGCTCCGAGGCCTTTTACCACTTTCTTCGTAGAGGGAGTTTCTTTACTTATTACTACCTTAAATTGCCTTTCATTCCCAATATCGACTAGGATAGCACTGTTTTCTAGCATTATGGATCTTTGTAATATTAGAGCTTCTCAGCGCAGAAAACATCGAGCTGTGTCAGTGATATTGCAGTACTCCTAAAGACCATGTGAGGACGACCCCGTTCGTGGGTGCATCTGACGGCTAGCTCGGTGCCTCTCTGAAGGCCTGGATTGGAAAAAGAATAGTAATCTGTAGTCGCACAATGGAAAACGGAAACAGGCCTCATGTTCCCCTCCACCTCCTTTCCAAATGTAGTTATTCTTGTGTTAGGTAAATAGAACTTGTGGACTCAACTTAATATGATATCATATTATGACCACGGTAGAGAGGAAGGTGATCACAGTAGCCTGGCTATCTAAACATGAAGAGTGGTAGGTATTTAGCACTAAAACATCACTTACCTTTCTACCTATGCATGCAACCTTTTGCCAGGCATCTCTCTGTATGCCATAGAAGGGCCGATTATGATACATTATAGTCGAATTCCTTTCCTCATAACTGTCTCGATATCTCGTAGCGAGATATGACTCAAACTTGACGCTGTTGTGTTTGGCGAGGACCCCAAAAATGAGCCAAACTACATCTCTTGTATCAGCTTGAAACCCGATGGAAGGTAGAAGGGATAGCTACTGTCGGCAAATGATAGTTTGCCAAGCAAGCTATTCGATGATGCTAGTATTGATAAGCTGATGGTACTGTAATGTAGCCGTGTCCCTTAAATATCATAGTAGACTTGATCCTCTAGTGCGCTTATCCGAATAGTCACAATCATTGGATGGCCAACCACTATAATGTTGCTTTCGCTTGCGTATCTCATTCCTTTCAACTTTACATATCAACCGAACTACTCAAAGCCCTGGTAACAAAGGGTATGTGCTGTACTATATAGCTCTTTTCTGTAGCATCGGCAATGGGGCATGTCTTAGAGTCGGAACATATTCCCACCGCCCAGGTCTTCTGAGGAATGCCATACCCTTGCAGTGGGGCCGATAACAGATCATATGGAATGAGGAATGATATCTCACTGTGGAATCAACACATACAAAGCTCAGTTTGAAGAGACAGAGGGAAATGCCTATCAAATAAAGAGTTACATAAAGTGCTACATGTATCTAGAATGATGCAATAGCTTAGGCAATCTTAAGAAACACTTTACTAGTAGAAGAGACTGTCTGGTGAGATGAAAAACATACTGCCTCTGCTACTAATAGTGCCCCAGTCACTTGCCGCGACCATGAAGTTGGTAAACCATACTTCCCTTGGTCCTATTGGCACCAGTGACCCCAACATTCTGGTAGGAGGCACTGTTCAAACCGATGCTCCCCCTCTAAGCTCCTTCTTCAAAGATCTTAAAGGGCCGGTAAGTCAACCCATCCATGTTTCGTGACCAGCACTCGTATACTGACTCAAGCAAGTATCCAACCAACGGCTGGTGGGCTCCATACGCTGCACCTCCAGGCACAGGCACGGCAGCAGGCCCATTTCCTTACGAATCCAACCTAGATGGGCACGGTGTTTCCTTTGGTATCAACCAAGATCGTGACTTTGACGGGACTTCTGTGAAGGTGTACACTCAGCTAGACTGGCGGGCTTCATTCACTGAACATAGCGGTGACTTTGGTGGTCACAAAGCAACGGCGTTTGACACTCAGACTGTCACAGTTCAGTATTTTCAGGGTAACTCATCTATGACAGCATATCTCGTACCAGGGTCGCCATACATGACCTTTGAATACAAGTCTGCAACTCCACTGTTGACAACGGTGAACGGAGGCATCAAGTCATTTAATGGCAAGGCTCTGGACGGTGGTGGTACTGGTACGTGGTTCAAGCGCAGGAGAAATATTATCAAAATATGCTGACATAGACAACCAAACTCCAGTGAGTGTTAAAGGCACCAAGTTTACTATCGTCGACACAAAGGGCACCACGTATCTGATCTATTCAGACCCATCCATCAAGCTTATCGCTAACGCCGAGAATGGTAACAAAGGAACCCTTGCCGCAGATGGGAATTTCACCGGTATCCTGCGATTGGTTATGCTCAGGGATCCCAGCCATCAGCCACTCCTCGATGCCCATTCAACGGTATACCCTATCTCTGTATATCAAGGCTATACCATCAGTGGCGATTCAGGCACGGTAACTTTCAAGTGGGAAACAAAGGGCCCTGGTGACTTACTGATGCTCACCTGGCCACATCACCGCGAAGTGCTACAAAACCCAACCTCTCCTGAACCATCTTCTTTGAGCTATCTGACCCTGAAGGTAAGCAGCTCTAACTCTTATGAGATTCCATGATGGCTAATAATTTCAGGGATGGATGTACCCAACGCTCGGAAACACTTGGCGGTTGAAATACAACTTAACTTCAATAACTTGGAACGCCCCGCGCGACGTGGACCTCTCCTGTAAGGAATCAGTTATAAATGGTCTCAAGTACGAAGTCGACCAACTTGATCCCGCCCAGGCTCCTGCACCAAACGAGTTCTACTACTGGGGAGGCACACTCGCTGCTAAGTCACGCCTAGCGCTGATCGCGTACGTTTCTCACCAATAGCGTCTTTGGTGAATTCAGACTGACTTGCATGTAGTGACCACGTCGGACGCAAAGATCTTATCGACCCCGTTATCAAGTACCTCAAAGCCTCTTTCGAAGGTTGGTTCAGCGCCACGAACAACGCTCTACCTGCGTATGAGACAACATGGGGTGGTGTCATCAATAAAGAAGGTGCTACAAATGTCTGGGTCGACTTTGGCAACGGCTACTTCAACGATCACCATTTCCACTACGGTTACTTTCTTCACATCGCTGCGGTGATCGCCAAGTATGACCCGGACTGGTTGGCTCAGCACAGAGAATATGTGACTCTTTTTGCCCGGTAAGTTGCCTTGGTCCTGCCTATGATCCCGTGAGGACTGGTGCTGATTAATGCCCAAAAGAGACATCATCAACCCTTCATCCGACGATCCCTTTTTCCCCATTACGCGCTGTCTAGATTGGTTCGCCGGCCACTCGTGGGCATCTGGAATTGCCAACGGAGCCGGTAGCCGTGATCAAGAATCCGTCGGCGAGGCTGTCAACGGCTACTACGGCGCCATGCTCTGGGCCACGGTAGCGCTTGGTCAGGAACACGCCAACTTTGCTCGACTCCTGCTCGCTATAGAACAGCAAGCCGCTAGGAAATACTGGCACTTGTACCCTAGCGCTGGTGAAGATGATCCCACAAACCCTTATCCTGAGGCCGAATTCAGGGATCTCATCACCGTCGGCAATGTGATGGACTGGCAGACGGGGGCGTGGCTGTTCTGGGGCGCTGAAAAGGTGCAGATAGCTGCGATTCAGGTTCTCCCTGTCACGCCTGTTAATGAGGTAAGATTGCTTTGACCTTGTTTGATGGCAGTGACTTATACGAGATGGCAGGTTATGTACGACGCCGAGTGGGTCAGTAACGTCTTCGCCTACACGATGCCCGAATTGACAAATGCCTCATACGCCGACTCCTGGTGAGTACGTTGACCTTTCCTCGCGGCTCTAGATTACTAATAAAGCAGGAAATCTGTCATCTACGCCGCCTACGCCAATGCCAACCCGCAACAAGCCGCTGCATGGAGCGCCAACCTGAGCGACTGGGGTACGTTCAGATTAGGCCTCGTGGTTCAGACACGTCAACTGACACATCTCTAATCACAGGCTCCGGAAACACATACACGAACGAACTGTACTTCATCAGCACACGCCCCAATCCGAACGGCCAGCCCATCTGCGGCAACCTTCCAGAGAACCCATACGGCGACTACAAGATCCAAACCACATCAGGCAAATACATCGTGTCCGCAGCCAACGGTGGCCAACTATCTGCTGCAAGCAACTCGACCAGTTATGCCGACGTCTTCTCCAGTGCCTATGTTCCTAACGCTGGTACATTGCAGCTCGCCAGGGACAAGCAATACGTGACGGCGGATCAGTCCGGCACCTATTCGCTCTCGGCAGCCCGTGCGATTGCTGATACCTGGGAGCGGTTCATCATCCGCCAGAAAGTAGGCGAAGCTGAGGGCGTCTATTCAATCAAGGCATTTAGTAACGGGAAGTATGTGAGGGTTGGCGGTGATGGGACACTGGTCAATGATGGTGCGGGTGAGAACGACGGCACTGGGTTCCGCTTTATCAAGGCCTGAGACGCCGCTGGGTGGCTTCCTGACATGCTTTGGTTTGCACTATATCAAGCCGTGGCGGCCGGTCTAGTTTTTGGCTTACTAGTTTGCTTTCTTTCTTCGACTGCCTTGAGGAAGCATTTGGTTTCCTTCTCCACAAAGTGGAAAACCCTGTCTTCTCTGATCTATTCTCTTTGTGCATTCTGCGGCTTCAATGTTTTTCGGTTGGTTCATTTGTACACAGTCTGTATCTAGTTACACTTCCCTTTGATCTCTGATCCTTTGGCCAGCAATTACTTCATAACTTCTCTCACCTATCTGACTTCTTGAACAGCTTGAAAAGACTTCCCCTCAAAGACAACTTCTTCGCTCCTCTCAACCTATCCCCAAAACTCTTCTTGACAAGAGTCTCGCCCTCTCCAGCCACACGCACTGGTGTCTCTTCCTCTCGTGCCTCTTCTTCACCTGTCTGCAAATGCTCCATGACCCAACAGACAGCCTCCCTCACAGCTTCCGGCTTCTCAATAATGACATCATGACTGACATCCGGGATATGCACATATCGATTATTTCTAGACAGTTGCAACTGTGCTTTCTTCAACCTCTCGTCTTCCTTGTCTGTCGCGTCCAGGAGCTTCTTCTGCATCAGCAGGGTTGGGCTGGCGAGGTTCTGCTCGGCAGCGATGGCTTGATCGTACTGTAGCTGTTTCCATTTCAGAGTGTTGCCTCGAATGACGACAAGCGGTTTGTTCCCCAAGATCTTCTTGTCATACTGTCTTTGTTCGAGTTGGGCGTCTATCGTTGGCTCTGCACCCGTTTCGGCGAGGACTATTCCTGCGACTTGGTGCCGTCTTGCTTCGAGGAAGAGCCTTGCGAAGGTGCCGCCGTATGAATGTGCGATCAATACATAGCTCTTGGGCGAATCCCTACTATCGAGAAAATCCAACAGTTCTGAGATGGCTATATCGGTTCTGACATATGGATCTTGCCTATCCCAGAGCAAAAGCTGGTACGCGGGCCCAAGGAGTTCTGCTAACGCAGCCCAAGACTTGCAGGAGTCGCCTGAGCCGTGGAAGAAGATGATCAAAGGATATGAGCTGCCTGAGTTGCCCACTATCTGAAACTTTGTGATGGTATTTTGTGTCGCTTGTGCCATTTCCTTTGTTGTTTTTGGCATTTCATTGAAATGGCTGAGGTTTGACAATCGGTGAGCGTAAGCAGAGTGGGTCAATGCGACTCAATGGATTGTTGGGTTTCATTGCTGCCTGCGACATCACGAGATTGATAGCATATCTTCAAATCCAAAAACCTGATGCCTGGAAACACAATCCATGAGCGGTGTCCAACTTGTGAAGGAATAATCTCGGAATTTGTTTACTCCGGCACGCGTAATATGGAGCAGGAGATGAGGCCACCTGAGAGTGATGAACAGATATTTTGCTTGAGAGCAGATGATCCAACAATAGTTTTATTAAAGTGCCAAAACTTGATGAGAGTTCACTAGACAATTTCTAAACCACGACTCGAGGAAATGGTTATCAGATATTCCAGTATGACAAGTTCTGTTGCTTGCTGGTCAGCACAGCACGTTGTGGCGGCCGTCGCACGTAGACAGTTTTTAAGCTTGATTCGGGGTCGAACTCAACCGCCACCACCGCATCAATTCACAGCGGTTAAACCAACATCGTATAACTATAATTACCGGCAAATTCAATCCATATAAAACGCAAGAATATTCCAGCGTAAATGATCCGACAAGAGCACAAGACCGACATACAAAAATGTGTTCCTTACCCTGCACCTCAAGCCCGCTTCTACCCGCTGATCCCGTAGCCGAGGCTTCCAATCGCCTTTCCCTTCCTTCTCACAAGCTGGAGTCATCCCATTATTACTCAAATGTGCTAGCGACAGGAACAAGGGCAAAAGTCCCGCCGTGAAGCTATCCACAGTCATACTTCCGATCATCAGATGAACTGCAGGGTTTGTAATAATTGACATAATTGACCGAGATGGCTACGACTTGGCGGGATGCAGTGACAAAAATCACCTGTCAACTTGTTTCTCTAGACTGGAGGACAGTGTTGGCGGTGATTCAGGCCAGCAAGGATTGTCGGGAATTTCCCCATGCGCTACTCAACTTCCCCATGGGAATCATGGCTTGGTCCTGGGGTTGAACACTAAAAGAACATGGTCTCCAGCAGCTAATTCGAGTGCCACCGAGTCACAGACCGAAGTCGGCCCAATGATTGGGGACGAGAGGCAGTGGTGATGCAATGGCGGAATGTACCCTCGGACGACAAGGATATACCGCTAACAGACTTCCACCGGACTCATACGACGTGACGCTAGTCTTGGATCATCATCAGATAGTAGTACATGTCACGTCTCGTCGCAGCCACACTCACTTCTCAAGCTCATCAAACCAACCCACGATCATTACCCAAAGCAACCACGCTCCGACTCCCACTCCAATTCATTCAACACGAACTTCCTCAATTATGCATAACGTTCGGCCCGACATTGGGCCAATGCCATGCTCGACCGTTACTCACCCAGCCGAGTAATTTTACCTTCAAAGTTTTCCGCCCTGTCAGCCTGTCTTTGAACCTTCTGTAAAAAAAAAAAAGCTGGGGAAAACCAACCCCGCAAAATGGAGCCTCCGGTCAAAGCATCCCTGCACAGCATCACGCAACGAAAACCTGGTCCCGGCTCTTTTCTCGGCCATAACCTAGCTTAAGCTTGACTGTCTTCACGGCAATGATGACCGTTGCAGCGGGTTTTCTCTACGGAGTCTCCCTCGCTCTGTTCCTGAGCGGCGGAGTCTCCGCTGGCAGCATGCATCATGACGAGACGATTGAGAACCACAGCGCCAAGAACGAATCAGTATATATAACCAAGCAATATGGCTTGATGGTCTTTCTTGTTCAGCAACCAGCTCTTCTCCTCTCAATCATGTTCTTCAAGACGCTGCTCACTTCGGCCGTGGCCTTTGGCACTGCTTTTGCGCAGAGCAAGGCTGGCGTTGAAGACCTTGACAAACCCCGCAGAGACCTCTTCGAGAAGGATCTCTCCAAATGTCCCGGCTACAAAGCTACCAACCACCGGGAGACCAAATCAGGCTTCTACGCTGATTTGTCTCTTGCGGGACAGGCCTGCGACGTCTTTGGTGTTGATCTCCCCGAGCTGAAGCTAGAAGTTGAGTATCAAACTGAGGATCGTCTTCACGTCAAGATCTTGGATGCGAATAACACCGTTTACCAAGTACCTGACGATATCTTCCCTCGTCCCGGTTATGGACAGTGGGCTTCACCTAAGAACTCGAAGCTCAAGTTTGACTTCAAGGCAGATCCTTTTTCCTTCACCGTGACAAGGAAGGATTCTGGGGAAGTGCTTTTCGACACATCGGGCAGCAAGCTCGTTTTTGAGAGTCAGTACTTGTACCTCAAGACAAAGCTTCCCGAGAGGCCTTATCTTTATGGCCTTGGTGAGCATAGTGATCCTTTCATGCTCAATGCGACCAACTACACCCGCACGATCTACACTCGCGATGCTTATGGGTAAGTCACTTTGCTCTTCTCATCGTTTGATACGCTTGCTAACATGTGGCAGCTGCCCCAACGGCCAGAACCTCTACGGAGCTCACCCTATTTACTTTGACCACCGCAAGGGCGGCACTCATGGTGTCTTCCTCCTCAACTCCAATGGCATGGATGTCTTAATCGACAAGAAGAACGGCAAGCAATTCCTAGAGTACAACATCATCGGTGGTGTTCTTGACTTTTACTTCATCGCTGGCCCTACACCCCGCGAAGTCGCCAAGCAGTACGCCGAGATCACCACCCTTCCACTCATGACGCCCTACTGGGGTCTTGGTTTCCATCAGTGCAGATATGGATACCGCGATGTCTACGAAGTTGCTGGCGTGGTGGCTAATTACTCAGCCGCCAAGATTCCGCTCGAGACTATGTGGACTGATATCGACTACATGGACCGTCGTCGCATCTTCACTATCGACCCTGAGCGATTCCCTGCTGATAAGTACAAGGATCTTGTTGACACTATCCACGCTCGTGATCAGCACTACATCGTCATGGTTGATCCAGCTGTGTACGACATGGAACCCAACCCAGCTCTCACCAGCGGTCTTCAGTACGATACTTTCATGAAGGAGCCTAATGGTTCAGACTACAGAGGTGTTGTCTGGGCTGGACCTAGTGTCTTCCCCGATTGGTTCAACCCCAACTCTCAGCAGTACTGGAACGAACTCTTCCAGAACTTCTTCGACGGCGAGCATGGTCCTAATATCGATGCTCTATGGATCGATATGAACGAGCCCGCCAACTTCTTCAACCGTCCTTATCCCGGTAACAACACCACTCCCGAGAACTTCGCCAAGGTCGACGGTGACCCTCCCAAGGCCCCTCCCGTTCGAGATGGTCCTCCTGCCCCCATCCCCGGTTTCCCCGAGAGTCTCCAGCCACCCTCTCTCCGCTCCACCAAGCGCGAAGTCACGGCAATCGCCAAGACCACCAAGCGTTCCGTAGAAGTCCGCACCACTCCTCGTGGCCGCGGAGTTGGTCGCTGGGCAGCTACCCGCAAGGTCTGGGGCCAGAACAAGTACGGTCGCCCTGGCCACGGCTGGCAAAACGGCAAGAAGACTGGCTCTGGCTGCGGTCCTGATGAGTGCAAGGGTCTTCCTAACCGAGAGCTCATCCAGCCTCCCTACATGATTCAGAACGGCGCTGGACCTACACTTGCTGACAGTACCACCGACACTGATCTCGTTCAGAGCGGAGATTACGTTCAGTATGATACGCACAATTTGTATGGCGCTCAGATGTCTTCTCACTCTCATAACGCTATGCGCTCGCGTCGCCCTGATAAGCGTGCTCTTGTCATTACACGAAGTACCTTTGCTGGTTCTGGCAAGGATGTTTCGCACTGGCTCGGCGATAACCTGTCTCAGTGGGATCAGTACCGCTTTTCCATCTCTCAGATCCTTCAGTTCGCTTCTATTTACCAGATCCCCGTTGTTGGTGCTGATGTCTGTGGATTCGGTGGTAATGTCACCGAGACCCTTTGCGCACGATGGGCTACCCTTGGTAGTTTCTACACTTTCTTCCGTAACCACGCCGATATCACTTCTCGTTCTCAGGAGTTCTACCGCTGGCCCAAGGTTACTGAGGCTGCTCGCAACGGTATCTCCATCCGATACCAGCTCCGTAAGTTACTCTTTCCCTTCATATGGACGATTGCTAACAGAAACAGTCGACTACATCTACACCGCCATCTACAAGCAGAACCAGACCGGCTCTCCAACCCTCAATCCCATGTTCTTCAACTACCCCAAGGACAAGAACACCTACTCCATCGACCTCCAATTCTTCTACGGTGATGGTATCCTCGTCAGTCCCGTCACCAAGGAGAACAGCACCAAGCTCGAGTACTACCTCCCTGACGACATCTTCTACGAGTGGTCCACTGGCAAGCCCGTTCGCGGCAAGGCTCAGTACGAGTCTGCCGAAGTCGACGTCACCGATATCATGGTCCACTACAAGGGCGGCCTCATCTACCCCCAGCGTGTTGAGAGCGCCAACACAACCAAGGCTCTCCGCCAGAAGGGTTTCAACCTCGTTATCGCCCCTGGCCTTGACGGAAAGGCCGAGGGCTCTCTGTATCTCGATGACGGAGAATCTGTTGTTCAGGACACAGCTTCCGAGATCGACTTCAAGTACAGCAAGGGCAAGCTGAGCTTTGATGGAACCTTTGAGTATGATGCTGGTGTTGGAATTGAGACTATTACTGTGTTGGGCGTCAAGTCTAAGCCTCATGGAGCGGAGCATGCAGAGTATGATGCCGAAAACAAGAAGCTTGTGTTTACTGCGGATATTCCGTTGACGCGCAAGTGTCACGTTGACTTGTTCTAAGATGAACACGATGGGACCTGGTTATGATTATGATTCTAGCTATGGCGATAGTACGTGGAAAGTATTAGCTTTCGTCTCACATATATGAATAACTATTAATTTGAGAATATCGCCGCCTGCTTTCCATTACCCTTGAAAATGCGTGAAAGTCGAGAACCTTGCCTGGAGCATAACTCTAGTGGTAACGCTATATGCGTTAGGAGGTCTGTTGAAATACTCCATTAGTAATTGACCAACGCCATGCAATTGTATGATGATATAGAGTTGACGTAGTAGAAATGACAAAGGCAGTGAAGATCTACCAACATTAACGAGGTCTGATATGACGATGCGGTCGGATTGGCTGCTGACTCATTTTGCCGAATAATTTAAGCGGCTGATGACTGAACCATCTACCACTACAAAACCCCACGATGCAAACTTCTCTACTTTCACCCAGCACTGATCACTTCGATTCTGGTGAAATTTCATGATGGCGACGACTCAAACAGCTCTTCAAGCTCCCTTCGAGACGATTTCCCTCGAAAACAGGAGCCAGAATGAAGATGTCCCAGATACTCGACGTGCGGGGCGAGTCTTTGGAGCTGACCCTGCATTCACGACAAGTCCTGCATCACGCCGACTCATAATCTCTTTATTGGTTTGCGCAAACATGATCCAGGTATTTTAATTATCTCTTACAAGTTATAAAGTTTTGGTGGATCATTTGCTGACCTTTCCTCAAGTTCATGTCCAATTGTGTCACCATCGTCGGCGGTCTACCTCTGAGTAAAGACTTGGGGCGTGAATCAGGCCCCGGCAAGGCAAATTGGATGGTCGCTTCATATCCGTAAGTATAAACCCTTTCATTCTCTTTTTATATCTAATACTGATATTTACAGACTCACTCAAGGCGCATTCGTCCTAGTGACAGGCCGACTAGGCGCTATCTACGGCCATTCTCAACTTACCCTTCTCGGCTGTGCAATCTTCACCCTCTTTTCTCTCATCAATGCATTCACCAAATCCTATGACTCTTTCATCGCCATGCGCGCTTTGACTGGTGTTGGTGGAGGCATCTTCATGCCCAATGCCGTATCAATTATCACCACCATGGTTCCACCAGGTCGATCGCGAAATGTCGTTTTGGGTTTTTTTGCAGCGTCGCCGCCTCTGGGAGGAATGATCGGTTCGTTGATAGCGGGTGTCTTTATTGATTATGTCAATTGGATGTGGCTTTTTGTTCTGATGTAAGTGTTTTGCTGACCTGTTGAGCGATGACTGACGTTTGTATTAGTGCTGGTATTGCGGCTTTCAATCTGGCGTGGCTGGCGTATCTCATGCCGAAGGAAACCCCAGTTGACAAAGGAGGACACATCGATATCCCCGGGATCATCCTGGGACTAGGAAGTTTACTTCTTTTCAACGTAGTATGCAAGTAAGTACAACTTGGCCTCAACAGTCTTATGTGACTGACCATCGCAGCCAAGCGCCATCAGCTGGATGGAACGCGCCCTACGAGATAGCCCTATTGGTACTTTCTGTAGTCATGTTCCTTACCTTTCTGCTCTGGGAGAAGCGTTATGCCAAGGACCCCATTATGCCGCTGTCGGTCTTTCAAGCGCCGACTTTCACAGCTTTAGTCTTTGTTGTGCTTCTGGTACGTGTTTGCCACTGTCAGGCCTCCCTTGATAGTTCATACACTAATGTATTAAACAGAGCTATATGGCCTTCGGGATCGGTCTCTGGTACTCGACAAGTTGGCAGTACCTCCTGCGTGGAATATCCGTCACCCAAATTGGCATCAACTGGGTGCCCTTCGGTTTAAGCTCAGTGTTCGCCGTGTTCTTCGCAGCGTGGCTTATCCCACGCGTTGCAGCGCAATGGATCATGGCGATTGGTGTGACCGTCACGCTGGTCGGCAATATCCTCCTCGCGACCATGCCAGTGCAGCAAACATATTGGGCGCAGGTCTTCCCGGCTATGGTTCTCTACGGTTTCTGCCCCGACTTGGTATATGTAGCGGCACAGGTAATCGCCAGTAACAGCGTCAGTCGCCGCCAACAGGGCGTGGCCAGCAGTCTGATTGGAACCCTCAACCTTTACGGAAACAGTTTAGGTCAAGGCTTTGCTGGGACAATTGAGACAGAGGTTGGTACCAACAACGGCGATGAAGTTGGGGGTTACAGGGCAGCTCTGTACTTCGCGGCTGGCCTGGCACTGCTTGGCTTGGCCTTGGATATCTTGTTCGTCAGAGTGCCGAAGGATCAGCGCGAAGGATGGGATGACCCGTCCGAGAGCGGTGAGCAAGAGCTGAATGGCATGACTACAGCTATCGAAGGACGGACCTCGCTACGAATTTGAGTCATGTCCTGGAATGACAAACAGCGAGTTCAAAGAAAGGGCTCGTCGATTGGAAAGCAAAGACTTACTCAGTCAAGGTGGATGGTGCACTGCTTCTCCTCTTAGAATCCTTGTACGGGTCCGATGGCGGGGCAAGTATGAAGTAGACCAGGACCGTCGGTGCCTGAGTATGGGAGAACTGCAATTATATACTACGTTTATGTTGCAACGTCTGGTAGAACTTAGGAGGCAAAGGATATTAACGCCGATGTAGTCCGTGGGTCGGGTTTGATGGCTAAATATAACTACATGATAAGAATTGGAATAAGAATGAAAACTTGGAATTGTCTAAGCCCCGTGGGCCCATGGTCAATGCGCAGCAAAAGGACCCAAAACTCCATTCAAGAATAGACAATTAGACGATGCTTCAAGGATATCGCTGAAGGATCGCAGCCAAGACCCTAAGCGAGAGGACTGCGCAAGGCCCGATTCGCCAGGCTGCTGAAGGATTCAAGACGAGACAGGTCCTTATTTCGATTAAGCTGTTATGGTAACGTCGACCCAAAATGCTCTCCACCAGTCAATGCATTAAAGATGTCGAATTTCCACCCCTCAGATTCCATTGCAAACCCTCCAACTGGTTCAACTTCTCGACGATCAAAATGCCTTTCTCGAACGCGCTACGACGACGAGACGATGATGGCGAAGCAGAAGATGGTTGGTGCGAGGTCGCGACTATTGAGGATCAATTCATCTGGCCCCCTCAAGGCAAAACTTGGGTGCGTGGACAAACACAGATGGTAGGCTGGGGAGCCGGGCGCGACGTCAACGGAACATGGGGCGAAGGGAGCACGAAAGTCAAGTTGGAGTTGATGTGGTGGACAGGCACATATGGCCCAGGCCCGGACGATCTAAAACCCATAGTGATATTTGGTATGTCTGGTATTGGATCATGACAAGAAGA
Organism: Fusarium sp. Na10; assembly: GCA_002234255.1. Taxonomy (NCBI): domain Eukaryota; kingdom Fungi; phylum Ascomycota; class Sordariomycetes; order Hypocreales; family Nectriaceae; genus Fusarium; species Fusarium sp. Na10. The sequence continues at coordinate 60,617 of NJCS01000125.1, forward strand.
CTGCTGACTGATTGAGTATAGACAACAAGACCTTTGACTACCCTTCTGCCGACTGGAAGCTATGGAACCCCAACTGCACAGACACATACATGAACTATACCTGGACAATACCGATGGATTTGGACGTGGGCGATTCGAAATTCACAATGACGGTGTACGACGTGTCGAATCGCAGCGATATAAGCATGTTGCAAAGCAATTTATTCTTCATCAGTGCGCACAACGGAACATCAACCGCAGATTCAAATGCTAGCACCTCAACACCAGATTCTTCACAAGAAACAACAGCCTCGACTGGACTCGCAACCGGTGCAAAAGCAGGCATTGGCGCAGGCGTCGGCGTCTTTGCACTAGTACTCCTCCTCGCCGGTTTCTTCCTCTACCGACGCAAGAAGCGACAAGCACCAAGCGTTGTCCCCACAGATCCAGATGGATTCGAAAAGCCAGAGCTGGATGCAAAGTCGACTGGCATTTCTGAAGTTGATGGGTCTGGGATATCTCCGCATCAAGCTCCGGATAATGCGATATACGAGGCTCCTGGTGTTTTGGTCCATGAGGCTCCCACCGGAAAGGAGCAGACGGTTGTGGAGAAGATGAAGGCAGCGCGGCAGATTAATGAGGAACCAGTTGAGATGCCGGCCGATTCACCAATGTCGTCGCCAAAGACTTCGCAGGACAGGCTGAATAGAACATAGTATTAATACATATTCGGTAAAGTGGATGCAAAGCACAGTTTTCCACTTAGTGAGCCACCTGTTCAATTGAGGACTTGTTGTTCGCGAACAACCGCACAGGCGTCTTTTATTTCAGCATTTCCAGCGAAGCAGTATAGCGAAGTATCTCGTCACCACGTGGCTGCAGTCTTGTCTTCGTGGTTAGTGTATCACTAGTGAGCTGACCCCTGCTATAAGACCTCACCCTAAGACTCTTCGCGGGGAGACTAAGACCTCTCATCCCCGCGCCTCATTTCACACCGCGATAAACACAACGCGTCTAAGCCCCCTTACCACGGCGCGCGATGTCTTCAAAGCTCTGTGCGCCATGTCGAGATGCATTCCTCTCTGAACCAAAACCTCTGCATCGCGATTCCACCATCGCCTGCACTCCCTTCCACGAGGCGCCGTGGAAAGCCTTCCAGAATGATACGCACTCATCTCGAGACATAACCGAGTCCGTGAAGTATTGCGAATTTTGCTCCTTTGTCGTCGCGTTATCAGCGGCGGACAAAGCCCTTGGCAAATATGGGAACGGATCCTTCGTTGATTCGGCCAGCAAAACATCTTGGAGGACGCAGGGCGAGCCGATGCTAGCGCTATGGCAGTATAATGAGTATACATATGAAGGCCATATTTCAGCGGATCTCGGTCTCAGCAGGAGTAATCTTCGCCATATGGATAGGCTTGATATACGACTCTTTGGAGCCGAAGGTGCACTACTTGGCCATTATCAGTATCACTGAACTAATTGGCGATAGATCCTCGTGTGAATTGCCGGAGGCCAATCGAAAAGACATCAACAAGTACATCAAGTGAGACTAGTTTTGAATGCTTGTCTAAATGGATCAAGACTTGTTCGGAGAATCATGAGTCATGCAACAAACTACATGCCCGCACTGGTGAGAACAAAGACTGGCTTCCAGCTCGGCTGGTCAAGATCGTTCCAAATACCGACGGCATGCCTGGGATTATCAAAGTTGTTGAAACGAGCGCAAACGACGAAATTCCTCTTAGCATAGAATATGCCACGTTGAGCTACTGTTGGGGAAGGGAACCATTCACGAAACTACTCAGATCTAACATCGAGAGCATGACCACTACTGGGATGCCGATAAAAGACCTACCAGCAACATTCCGTGATGCAATCACTGTTACAAATCGTCTCGGTATGGAGTACATCTGGATAGATGCTCTTTGCATTATTCAGCTTGATGCGGAAGACTGGGGCATACACTCCGTTACAATGGCCAAAGTCTACTCATACTCAGCGATCACGCTCGCAGCAGCAGCATCATCAGACGCATACGGGGGTCTTTTTCGCGAACGCGATCCCGCAGGCATCAATGGTGTTAACTTGCACTTAAAATGGCCTGCACACCACCTAGAAGGAGAATTTCATCTGGTCCCAGTAGATCCCTGGGACAAAGCAGTCGGAAACTCGCCACTTCTGAGACGTGCATGGGTATTCCAAGAACGACTTCTGTCACGAGGGGCCGTCTACTTTGCTCACGACATGCTTTACTGGGAATGTGGTGAGCTATATGCCTCAGAGCTTTATCCTGAAGGGGGGCCTTGGGATCTGCAGTACCGATACAAGAGGTTCGACATTTCTGATAGGCTTCCCTCTGGCGTGCAGTCGGTAGAGGATTGCAGGTTCAAGCATATATACACGGAACTTCTCACGCGAGAACTGAATTCAGAGAAGACAGTCACGGATGAAGAGATGTTTCTGTATGTATGGGCTTCAGTGGTGGCTCAGTACAGCGTCGGCAAGTTGACGAAAGAGGCTGATAAACTCATTGCAATTGATGGTGTAGCTGAGCAGTTGACAAGTATTGTACCGAGAGAGCAGTATCTCAACGGACTCTGGAGACAAGACAGTCTTCCACTTTCTCTACTATGGAGCACCATAGAGGAAGAGCAGCCGCTAAGCACCCGCGTCGCGCCAAGTTGGTCATGGGCATCTGTCTACACGCCCGTTAACTTTAACTTCCTGTTCCGAGCACAGACCGACCCCAAGGTGGTCACAAAAGTCATCGATATCATCACCCCCGACGATGAGCCAGAAAGCGTTGAGATGTCGCGCCGAACGGCACTGGTTCTTCAAGGGCCTCTTACAGAAGTACGCTTTCGATCTGCTTCACGCAATGGACTTGGACCCTTACATTCAAACTGGTGGATGAGCCACAAGACGATGAGAGATCGCATCAAGTTCTTGAACCCAATTGACATGACACCTATGCTAGTATTCATTGGCAAAGGTTTGAAAGCAGATTATCCATGTGATATCTCGCTAGATAGGGAGGTGCCGAAGAACAGTCGGATATTCGCACTCAAGATTGCGGAGGCTGATATTAGACATCCCTGGCAGCAGAGATTGCCGTCTGAGTGCGGCTTATTGTTGATCGCAGATCAAGAAAGAGGTACTTTTAGGAGAATCGGCATGTTTGAGATTGCTGTTGAGAAAATGAAGAGAGACTGGGCGGACCAGAAGACGCCATTCACGTCGATATCTAAGTTGAGGGACAGAATCTGGAGTGATTCGTGTATAGAGGAGAGGTTTTATTTGGAGAGGGATAGCAAAGACGGCTATACTATCAAGATAGTCTGATAATGAGGTTACATGGCCAATTGCGTTTTCATTCAGCCAATAAGGGATTTTCTCAAGCATTAAACGCTTGTCAACATACGAATGCAATGCTGATGATCAAAACGACAAGATGATGCCGTGGAAAAAAAGCATTTACGTACAGTTGTCGGGCAGTGTCGGGTGAACTTGTGGCTGTGAACGTGAACTGAAGCCATTTGACTCTGGCGCTAGTGGTACGCACAACGCCATGGGCCACGACACAAAAGGCGTTCTCATACCGACTGGGAAAAGTAGATCATCTCCTTCACCAGTGCCTCCATCTCTCGAAGATTGGCTCAACAGCGGTGCGCAATATGGATCTCAGACTAGCTATTCAAAATTTGATACTGTCACTCAGGATACTTCTACGGTCTACGGGGTGAGTCCTGATAGTAGCGACATAACGTGGAAACAGCCCGACTTGTTATCCCAGATGTCGTTTCTGAGCCGGACGATGTAGACAGGATGAAGAAAAGGCTTAGTAAGTTGGTAGGAAACAAGCTTGATGTACACCTGGCGTAAAAAAAGAATGGGTCAGTCTCAAGAAAGAATATAAAGATAATTCTTAAGATGAGAAAGTTCCCGCGATTCTTCCCATAGTCGTAGGTGTAGGATACTGAGGAGACAAGGGGTAAGTTTGTTTTACTCTCTTCCAGCGTTTCAGTTTTGTTACTCAATTGCCATTCCAATACTGAAGTGCTATCACCAATAAGACATCCCGACTGAATCGTTCATTGGCTAGACAGATTCGAAGAAAAGTGGCTGTGTGGTGTCCTCTCTCTATCTCGTACACCATGCGCTGCCCCAGACCACCTTTCAACCCGTCCTACAGTAACCATTCCGTCTTGTGACAGATTGTAAAACGTTAACTAGGCACAATAGGTAATGCCACTATTGCCTTTGCAGCAGTTTTCAAAGGGCGCAGTATCTCCAGATATAGTACACTCAGACTAGGAGTTGATCAATGTCAGATCAAGCTGCTTGGCGTCGGAGAACTTACACCGTCAAATGAGTTACTACCGCAGCAGCTTTGAGTATAGCCATCGCGCCTTACAAGATCGCCGCCGCTATTGACAGAACAGCAATATCACTTGAACGTCTGGGCGGAAATGCTGTTAAGAGGTTATCAGCAACAACGATATCTCCACAGTGAGATAGATAGAACATAACATACCCCAAGGCCAAAACAAGAGTAGATATAAAGATTAACAACTGCATTTTAGTAGTGTTTCATATAATAACAAGAGTAAATAATAGATAAATCTGTTATAGTCGAATAGAGTAGACTATATCTAGATATATATACTAAATAGCACGCTCTAGAGCGCAGCATTACTAGGACTTTAAACTCTAAGCAATAACTCCACTTACAGTGGGTTAATATAAGACTGATTTTATTAACCGAACTTATATGTCAGTCTTCATCCCATAAGAGCCGTCTTATCCGATATAAGGTATTCAACGAGAACTTGATGGTGCTCTTTACCTCTGGCCAACTTCTGATTACTACCGATACAGGGTATTAAAACTTTATAAACCCTTCTAGTTAGAAGGTCAATCTATGGGGTATCTGCGGAATTAGTAATTCTTTAATTAATTTGTTTCGACTCCGTGTAGTACGATTCCATCCCGGGTCGACTCCATGCACGTGCGTGGAAGCCCGACTAAGCGCTAAATCTGTGCATTTAATACCTACCGAAAAGGAAGCTTCGACTGTAGTAACAACTTGGAAACAATATGCATGTATACGAGGAATATACTCTGTATCAAGATCCTCTCTAAGCGCCCAACGGCAAGTTCGGCAACCCTCCCTCCACCGATAGACAGCAGCAGTAGCAGTGCATTAAATTGATGCTAATCCTTGCTGCAGATATGAACTTGCAAGCCTTGTATTTGGGGGGGCTACCATGTTAACATCCATCACCTGTGTTTGCAGCCTAAAGCTTAACCTTATAGGCAGCAGTCATCCCGAGTCTCGTAATCTATATTGGGCATTGCAGATATCTCATACGTGTATAGCGGCATGGGCTTCTGGCAAGGAAAACACAGTCCTGAGCTTGTCAGGACCGCGGCTCATGCTGTATTGCTGTCATCAGTGTGAAAGAACCACGGAAAATGATCCAAGAAGTCGGGGTATCAGCTGGTTATCCCCAATATTTGACCGTAAGGTGGCCTCGCCTCGCCGTATGGAAGTCTATTCATAACGTCGGAGCAAAGGTCTATAAGATTCACATGCTAAATAGAGTATAGTATTTTTTGCTAACTGACTAGCTGGAAGGCCAATTTGCTCAGTCATCGGCCAGGATATACCCATCTCCAAGAAAGGTTGGCAGGATGCAACACAAGTGTGTTTAATATGGAAGCTACAGATACCTTCTTACGAACCGTGGAACCTTGGCCGTTAACCTATCCAAGACCTAGAATAGGCTGGCGAGAGAAGGAGAAGCGCATTTTACACATCAGTCTGCCACTTAATAGCGACTATTGGATCGCTTGGCTGTGGACCGGTCAAAGTGCTTTAGCCACTTGAGACCTTTCTCGGTATCGATTCAGTCATTTTGTCTTGTCGTAATAGCATAATCACCCAATAGGTTGCTTTCTTAGTACCCGCTGCTAAGGCGATACTGGCCGGCACTTATGATAAACGGCGGGATCGCTGTGTACCTGTAATAATCATTCCGCTTGAACTAGTGCCTATCATAAAGCCAGTCTTGTTGAAGTGGTAGATATCATCTATCTGAATACTATTCTGTATAAGCCTGAACCAGCTATAAATAATGGTTAGATCTTTATATTTAGCTCTTTGATAGTTGTATATTTCGAGATCTTTATACCGCTTAATGCAGTTAGAAGCCTAGCGCTTGCCGATAGATGGCGCATCATGATCAGTAAGTAATCAACTGGCCATATCTTGAATACTATATAGTTGTGGGGGAAATTCTCGCGAATCTAGGTCTTGATTGAACTGGAATTCTCCCTTGAGTTGTGTCGAACCTCGCTCCAGGTCGCTGCAGGGGGCGGTGACAGCCAATTAAAATGCGTCAGTGAAAAGAACTTGTCGCCCCCCTCGTATTTGAGCCTACCAGTAATTACTTTAGTTACAAAACGCTACAGCACACTGCTCACGTTCCCAATCTCTCAAGAGGTTCCACCTATGTCCTTACTATAAGATGCAGGGCCTCCATATCAATATAGCTGGGGGTTCCAGGTGAATTTGTTAAGATTGACATGAACTCTGACGCTAGCGATAGGCAACGTCATGGGTAACGGCATAGCAGGGAGCCAGGGACCTTGGCATATTGGGCACGGCAGACGTTTACGGAGGCGGTCAGTGATTAAGCCATGTTAATAATAATTTACAGTTCAGCAGGAAATTACCGTATGCAACACGAGAATTGAGCCTCGTTGTACAAACAAGAACGTGACTCGGTCTGAAATGATTGGCATTGATGATGCTGTACAACAAGACTTCAATCTCAACGGATCATCGAATATATCCAACACCCGACATGTCTCACATTCACCGCCAATTCTGAACACTTAAGCTTGTATTACCCCGGCTTGAGAGCAAACATCTAGCGCAAACCAGCCACCAACATCCAATGTCTCAATCTGCCTTATCTTGGCACCATACAAATTAAGCTCACAGCGCGCCCGCGCACACGCGTTCCGCTTGCATAACTCAAACCAACATAACTTTAAGCCACGAATACTCACTCTAACCATGGCCGGGTGGCAGATCCACCCGCTGATCAATGACGATGTCCCAGCCACTAAAACTGCTGTGATTATCGTCTCATCCCTTTGTACTACACATTCCTTCTTCTCCTCTTTCACCATTCTCACGATACATCTCACTTAACCTGACTGTCTGTATACATACGCACCATGGCAAGAATTGCAGAGGGCTTGCCAATGGCTGGCTCGACGACTACTATTACAACGCAGAGAAAGAAGAAGCCCTTTGAAACCAAGGAGCTGACGACAGAGGTTCAGATGTTGGCTGGTGCTGATGTTTGGGGTCGTGCAGCATTTGGGAGGTCGTGGCTGCGATCTCTCGTAGGCGCATCGCCTCTGTTTCTCGCGCCAATGGCTTCGATATCAATCTTCATCACACTGGCTGAATACGAAGGATCGCTCTCCCTCTTCGCAGACGCCGTAAAAGAACACGGCTTCTGGACCATTTGCGCCCAGTACGGTCCTCACCTCACCACCAAAGGCATCGCCGCAGTCATCTGCTGGGTCGGGATCCAAGCCCTTCTTTACTGCCTCCTCCCCGGAGAACAACACCAAGGCCAATTGACACCAGCTGGCTATCTCCTCAGCTACAAAATCAACGGCCTCTCAGCGTGGATCGTCACGCATCTCCTTTACGCACTTCTCAGCTGGTTGGGGATTCTAGACCCTGGCTTCATTCCCCGCAATTGGAGTAGCTTGATTGGAGCTATGAACTTGGCTGGGTTCGTTATTTCGGCACTTGCGCTCGTCAAAGCGTACGTAATGCCGACGCACCCAGAAGATAGGAAGTTCAGCGGTGAGACCACTACGTTTTTTGAGTTTTGGGTGTAATTAAACGCTAATTTTGATATCGACAGGGTCGTTCCTGTACGACTTCTTCATGGGCGTCGAGCTGAACCCGAGGTTGGGGGAGAATTTTGACCTTAAGCTTTTCAGCAATGGCAGGGCAGGGATGATGGTGTGGACCCTGATGTAAGTCTGGTTAATTTGATACAAGAACGGAAACTCACATGATGCAGCGACTTTTCGAACATGGCTTATCAGTACCAGAATCAGGGATTTGTTGAGCCGTCGCTTATCCTTGTAACGGCACTACAGACCATCTACGTGGTGGACTTTTTCGTTAATGAATCCTGGTATCTGCGCACAATCGACGTCAAATTCGACCATTACGGCTTCTATCTCAGCTGGGGATGTTTCTGCTTCTTACCAACAACATACACCATCCAAGGCCAATATCTGGGGCATTACCCATCATCAGCTTCAACACCTTACCTAGCATTCTTCTTCGCCCTCGGAGTAGCAGGCTACATTCTCTTCCGCTCCGTCAACCACCAAAAAGAAATCGTGCGACGAACCGGCGGAAAATGCGCCATCTGGGGTAAACCAGCAGAATGCATCGTCGCATCCTTCAAGACCTCCGATGGCCGGCAGCACAGGAGTCTTCTCTTGTGCAGCGGTTGGTGGGGTTGGTCTCGGCACGCGAATTACCTGGGCGATCTGATTCTTAGCTTCTGCTCTTGTGCGCTGGTGGGTAGTACGAGGGCTGTAGTGTGGACGTACGCGGTGTGGATGGCGGTGTTGCTTGTGCATCGGTGTATACGTGATGAGAAGAGCTGCTCGGTTAAGTATGGCGCTGCGTGGACTGAGTATTGTAGACGTGTGCCTTGGCGATTTATTCCTGGCATTTGGTAAGATTTTGGGTTCTAAGGCATTGATGAAGGGAGATTTGTGCTACGTGTTGTGTAAGGTTGCGAGACAGCGTGGATAGATGGTGTTACTCGTGCTCGGGTGAAAGCCCAGCTCGGGTCTAGACTCGATAGATTTAGAATGTTGTGAAGGTTATGCATATTGTACTTGTAAAAAAGAAAACTTTGTCTTTCTGTGTAACGAATGTGTTAGCAACTTCCTTGTAGTCTGCATCACCCACATAGATTGGCTAGGTTAGGTCGCGTGTAGGCATCATCAACGCCTTTTCCTTCCCGTCTACTGTCTTAGTTTAATCATTATGATGTTGGCCAAGTTACACCATCCTTTCCCTTACTCGAATATTGCCATGTATGGGGTCTACCAAGTTAGCCTTCGCAAGTGCTCAAATAGGGAGTTAGGCAGTACCTAGAGGATACATCTTAGTCGCATCTGTCCAACGCCCAAGTTTTTTACAAGTCGTGCAAGTCGGTTTAAAACATGGAGCGCCATAACCAAATTGTTCAAGACATTGCCGATAAAATACGCGACTTCTACAAGCTCCGCCAGCCATATCGCGTCTCCCATGGCTCTTCAAGCAGCACTCGTCCTCGCCATGGGTCTGACACGAATGTTGTCGACATCAGCATGCTATCCCAAGTCATTACAGTAGACTCAGCGCAAATAACTTGTCTCGTCGAGCCTAATGTACCGATGGACCGACTCATTGCCGCCACGATGCCGTACGGCCTGATACCCCCGGTAGTGATGGAATTCCCTGGGATCACAGCGGGAGGGGGTTTTGCAGGGACATCTGGGGAAAGCAGCTCATTTCGACATGGTTTCTTCAACGAAACGATTGACTTCGTGGAAATGATACTTGGAAACGGAGATATAATCTGGGCATCGCGCCAAGAACACGAAAATCTGTTTTATGGTACTGCGGGCGCTGCTGGGACTCTGGGCTTGACGACGTTGATGCAGGTCCGACTGGTCGAAGCGAAACAATTTGTCAAGACAACGTATCACAGAGTTGACAGCGTGACTTCTGCTATCTCAACAACGAAACAGTGTTGCGAAAAAGTGGACATTGACTATGTCGATGGCATCCTCTATTCGAAGGACCATGGTGTTGTCATCACGGGCGAGTTGACCAACACCAAGCCAAGTGACTCTCCAATACGGACTTTCAGTAACGCAGGAGACCATTGGTTCCATCTACACGTGAAAGAACAGACCGAGTCTCTCCCTCCCTCGGCGGCAGTCACAGAAGAGCAATTCTGGGACTTGTACGATTGGTCTTGGTATGAGAGACTCAGAGAACGCTATTTCGCTACAACTTTGCCAACCGTCTACGACAAGGTGAAAAAGAGTGGCCCTGACACGGATGGGAGGCATGAGAATGGTTGGGGACTCGGGTCTTTGTTAAATAAGTGGCCCGTCGGCGGGATCTATGGCATGATACTAGCGTTTTACTCCGGGGATATCAATCTCCATCGTCGAGCGAAATGGAGGTATGTGAACCAGCAATACAAGGAAGACCGAGTTTACCCAAGCCTGGTTCGTCCAATCAACATGTCATTCACTGGGCATTTGCAGCTTGGCAGGGATGTCGGTGCTGCACAAAGTTCTGATATAGCTTCGTTGCCTCAGAGCCAACAATACCACTCTCGACTCCAATCAGTATTCATTTCATTTTAAACAAATAACCCCGGATCTTGTATATTACCCACAGTTATGTTATTTACAACTACTTTCTGATTAATTGGGCTGCCGAGATGCTTCCCGACTCCAATGCTGACATGCAGATCAATATCTTGGCAGACGGCGACGTGCATGAAGATGACGTTTCCGTAAACAAGGCACTCCAGGCAGCAAGACAAAGTCTCCATCTCCATCTCTTCTCTAATCATCCCCATCGTCAGGAACTAGTCCTAAACCAGACCCGCCGTTTCGTCAAAATGGTAGAGAGAAGCTTCCAATACCTCCCAACGCTCAACTTCACCGACAGCCCATTCAAACAATTCACCATTCCCCAGGACTGGCGAGCATGGGAGGTCGCGTGGCTTTATCGCTTGCTCGCCATCATCACCCATGATACGGTTCTTGCTAGACTGATCGAGAACGGATGTATCATTGACAATGTTACCAATTGTCATAAAGCGTGCGGAAGCGAACAACATATGTTTTCGAATCCCGAAACCCTATGGAACTGTCTGACCTTGGCGACCGTTGCCATGATGTCTACCAATCGTGGACCAGATTCCATTAGTAACGAGACATTAGAAGAAGTGGACAGAAAGTTCAATACCGGTCCGCTGGATGAGTTCTGGAGACTGGGGGCATTACTGAGCTACGTCAAATGTGCGCTACAGTCTTGTTCTGACTCTAAATTCGGCGGTTGTCCGCCGGAACTGTGGACGTTTCAATGTCAAATGATCAAATCCAAGAACATCAAAGACCTGGGACGCATCATGAGTACTGACTACTGCGACAAAGCCGATCCTGGGATTGACTACGATATTGCAGGGCCTGGTGTGAGTCCATGCGACCCGGAATGAATGCCTCTGCTAACCGAAAATAGATAATCGTGGCATATCTCATACAGTTCACGATAATCCTATTCTTTGCATTGTGCTACAAGATCACCAAGACTTGGGTAAGAAACTTCACCCTTATTTCGCTTCTTCCTCTTCAAGGGCCTGTTAGGGCCGTCGAGACGGCTTTGCACTGGCAAAAAGTGGTCACGAGGAGCAGTTTCGGTGTAGCGATTGCATCAACCCTGGTCGACCTCCAAGAAGCTCAAGCTGTGTTTCTCGGCACTATCTCGATAGCTACTATCATCACATTTTCAAGTTCTAGCGGAACAGGACTCGCACATCAGTTCACTCCTCTCCTGGCTGACCAACAACCTCACCGTGAGGGGCATGGTATCAGCGGGAATGTACCCCCTGCTGTTTGTCCAGCTCATCCTTCAAAAGACTCACAACCGCTGGTGGTATACGCTTGCACTTGTGTTCGTCAACTAGGTCCCTGTTGTGCTCATTGCTCGTCCCCAGACTGTTGATGAGCCTTCGTTATTGAGACACTTTAATGAGACCTCGCCTCTGGAACGTTGCGGGAATCATACTGGGCCTAGGACGTTTTGTCAGACGTTCGACAAGGCTGCGGAGAGAGGTTCTAGTTCCACTACTGGTGAAGAGTTTGGTCATCTGGATCGAGATGCGGAGAGCTTCTTCAAGTTTCACTCTAGAATACAGGCGCCAATGCATGTGATCATGGCATTCCTGATTTTAGATTGGATGCTTGCAATGATGAGGATGCATCTCTTTGAGCGGGGCGACTGGTTATCTCACAAAGCCCGTGCTTTGATGGATAGGTTGCCTTCGTGCCTGAAGTCGTTTTACACCCAGAAGCACTTCGTGCTCTTCACAGAAGCTATTTGGATCTTGATGGAGGTCCTAACTATCGTCATGGGTGCAATCGGCGTACATGAGTTTGCGGCATTTATGCATCTCCTCAGCGGCGGAGAATCTGGCAGCGAGAGCAAGATCGCCCTATCGAAATGGGGCTTCGGACAGCTGGTAGCAGTATGTGTTTGGGTTCCTGTTATCCTCAAGTTTGCTTGTCTCTTAGTTGGTAAGTCAATTTTCCTCTCTCATCCCATGAATTTTGCGCTGGTGGCTGACAAATTCAAGACGGGGCTCTGCCTGGTTGGAGAAAGCGGTTGGGCCAGTTCGTCGAGATCTCGCAGCGCAAAGAAACTGAAACTGATGAGAATGATGTTGTTATGGAAACTTTGCTTCCGTCTAGGCCTACCAAGAGGGGTCAGACGGACGAAGCAGAAGGACATACTTTGACGGCGAGACGGTCTTGGGGCAGAATGACTAGTCTGAGATTCTGTGACATGCGCGCGCGATATACGCATCTGTAATCCTGTGCCTGGTGGGGTTGAGGGGTTGTCGAGGAGTTGCTGAACTTACCTAGCCAATCAGCTAACCTATAGAGCCATCCGCTTTGAATCCGAGCTGAAAGATATCGTGATGCGCTATCGATTTTTAGCGTGTAGAAACAATGCCCCTCAATCTTCCCTCATCCATTTTGCAACATCTGCCCCATTCGATCAGTTCTATACCACTATGGCTTCATCCAATCCCGAAAGAACCTATGCTCGATGGTCTCTTCGAGACGTGTCCCCTACATCCGCGACAGAAGTCCTCCCCATCGGACCTGAAGCCGACGGAATTCAGACGGTGTTTGCCGATGACTCTCGAAGACTGGTTGATACGGCTGACATCCAGCCTGGAGGGAAATATCATTGTAGGTTCCGGGGGCATTTTAATCTCGACAACCCAGGATCAGTCTAAATCTGACTCTGTATTCAGCTATCGTCAAGCTCCAGGTTCGATTTGAAGGCCAAGATGCCAGTGACACGCGTCATGCTCAAGCTACAGGATGGCTACTTATGCCCCATATCATCATCACCGCCGCCCACTGCATTTATGACCACACCCACGACTTCGGCAAAGCAGTTCAAGCCCGCGCTTTCGTGGGATATAATGGCAAGAACTCCCTTGACAAGCCTGGTGCTCAATTTCGTAGAGGTCTCAAGGTCGTTGTTCCGAAAGACTGGATCATTAGTGACACAAACCGCGCAAGCGATGTGGCGTTCATAAAAGTGGAAGAATTTAATAACGTTGTGCGTATCGCCCAGCAGCCCACTGTGGGCGTTGTGAACAAGATGCTTTTGAGCGTGGTTGGGTACCCATGTGACAAGTCCCTGGATGATGAACGGGGAGCACAAATGTATGAGATGACCAGAAGAATAGATTGCGATCTTTCGAAAACTGCTTTTAATTTACTCGAACATACGATGTCTTGTGCAAGTGGTAAGTGGTGGCTTTCGATGTGAAATGCTCACAATACTGACCATACATATCAGGCCAATCCGGATCCCCGATCCTCATTAGCGGCGAAAGCAAGTCTATCGGCGTCGCTTCGTATGGCACCGGAACTAGAAATACCGCGACCGCGTTTCGAGGTGGATTTGGAACTTACCTCAGCGCCATTTCTGGTGTCATGCATGCCCTGGACCGTGGTCCTCCTGGGGATGAAGACATCAGATATATCACGACCGACGGCCGCCCGGAGGGCAGCACGAGGGAAGAGCCCCTCAGTGACGGTATAGCCTTTTGGAAAATCTTCAATAAGGTTGCCAGCGTCGGCCAAACAATAGATCGTTCAGTATTACGAACTGGGTTCCCTTTCTTGGGCCAGGTGGGCAGCCCTATCGCTGCCATTGCCGGGACCGCGCTCGGCGTCTTGAGCAAGCTGGGTGCAGACGCTTCGATCGACATTGGTTCCGTCCATGTCAATTACAGGCACTATGCTGCCCGAGCTGTTGTTGCAGAGGCTGCTATGCAGACTGTCATAAAGATGGATCCTCACAAGGCGAACGATTTAAAAATACTCGACAAGATTGAGGATCAGTTCCCGGAGGCGAAGGATATCATTCCCCGGGTTGCAAAATTCATCACTCCTGGTATCATTGAGTCTGCACTTCGGATATCAGTCAATGCGCAAGCTGCGGGCGACGACATTTCCAGACTCTACCCAAAGCTCTCTCGTACGAATGGTCCTCTGAGCAATGATGGCAAATTATTTGTTGATGCCTTTACCCGGTACACAAAACAAAAAGGGAATGCCAATGAGATGTCGGAGTTTCTTGAAAGGATTGTTGAAACCGCTTTATCGGCTGGTCTTCCCAACATGAACAGCATCACTCGAGCCATCGGCGAGTCTGAACTCAGCGTGACCGACATGTCGCATCATGTCGAGATTCTGTGTCACAGAGCGCTGATTGGTGATACTTGTCTACAGGCCCTGATAGCAATACCCCTCGATCGGTGGATGAAAAAGGGTCTGTTTGATCATTTTGTCGCTACGGTTGGAAGGATTGGAAGAACGGTCATCGAAGTCGCCCCTATCGTCACTCAAAACATCTTGAGTGATCTCAAGCGTGATGAATAGGCATATATTAGCAGCACTGCTAAGGAAGGGGTGTTGGCAAGATACTAATGCATGTTGAGATTGTAGCAAAGTTCTCTCTGCTGACTTAACCTTCTCAGCTACAAGTCTCCTGCAAATCACACATGTAGCTTATAATTTAGACTTTATATCGGAAATTACTAAGTTCTGTCCGCTGATTTAAGCTCTCAGCCACAAGTCTCAACTGCAAATAACACGTGTAAGGCGCGTGCTGTAAGCATCAGTAGCAGGTTTCTATCAACTCAAAATAACACTCTTATTAAATTAGTTTAGGCAGTATATTAGCTACCTAATACAATTACCTAAAATAAGCTTTTTAGCCTATTTAATAATTATATTTAATATATAAAAAGAACTTATATATATTTATTAAAAGATAAAAAAGCTATCTTAGTTACCTATTATAGCTCTTTAACTTAATATTAGAAATACTCCTTAAGATATAGGCTTATATACCTATTATAAAAATAGTTATAGGTTATAGCTATTAGGTAGCTAAACGCCAGAACTATATCAATAACTTCGTTATCAACACAGCTGCATTCCTGCAAATAACACATCTAGCTATCGGAAATGAGATTGTAACTTAGAGTACTCGGCGCATGGTTGGAATATATGCGAGAATCTTAACTATGCTTTGCAACTAGATTACCGCAAGATGGTTTCAATACTTGTCTATTCTGTAGCTGTTTATCAGGGCTCAGACTTAGACTTTGCGGCCTTCCAATGTCTCACTGGAGTGCTTTAAATGTGCGGGGGTCGGGATACGATTGGTTTGTGTTGCAGAGATCGACTTTTACTACAAAGGATGATCGCCTGCATAGCTATTTTTTTCCATACTAGGACTAGAGTTCTCTGTTGAGTATAGGCTTGAGATTGAGGGCTAGATACTTCTCAACCGGCAAAGCGGCGGCTGTTCAAGCTCTGAAGACATTTTGGAATTTAATGCGTCTGGAGCTCTAGACTAGCAGCAGGAACAGAAGTCTCACCAGGGTCATGTCCCGATTTGTTCGCCAGGAGGGCTATTTCCCTTTGAGGCTTATGGTTGACAGCTTAGATCACCGGAGAGAACTTGAGTTCCAAAGGACAGCGCAGCACGAAAGGATTCACAAACGCAATTGCATATAAATGTATGAAAGAAACTGTTGACAATATCTGATCTGCGACCATACAATCCAGATGCTCTTCCGGATCAAATGTATAGCCGCGACAGAAGAATGGAACGTCACGCCCTCCCTTTCTCTTAGACTATCAATCCATTTCCCTATCTCCCCTGACACAATGTCTTCAACTAAAAGCGGCTACATCAGCCCATCGAGAATCAGTCGGCAGGTGTCTCACTCTTTCTGGTCCGAACCCATGAACAAGCGGTGGATACGGTAGGGCTGAATGTCTTTGGGGTCAGGAATGGGAGGCCAGGGCTGGATCTTTATCTCGAACGGGGTGATGGTGATGACACTGACTCGCTGCGGGTCGTGTGCAAGATCTGGAACCTTTTCCCACTTAATGGTCCACTTGATAGACCCTTTTTCATAACTAGCAGCGACCAGCTTGATGAAATCAGGGTTAAAGTCAATGTTTACCGAAGAATCAGGCTGCTTGGGGACTTCAGCTGTGATTTCAAGGCGACCCTCGTCCGAGAGATAAATATCTTTAACAGGGCGGATAGTAGTAGTGTAGGATGGTTTCTTATCTGGGTTGCCAGCCAGGGTGAGGTCGTCTACGGCAGCCAGAAGAGGCACGGTAATATCCGTAGGCTTGGCCCAGTCAAGATAATCAATCTTGACCTCAGAAATGCCAAAGGCGGTCTTGATCAAGACCGACTCGTTGTTGAAGTCGTCGATGGGTAGATGGATTGGAAGTTCGAAGTCGAATTCTACCTCCTTCTCGTGGGGGAGCTTGGAAAGGCCACCACTGTAAGCCATGACGGCAACTTGAGTGCGCCAATCCAGAGCTCTTGTTCAAAGAAGGGCTTGAGGTAGAATCCGGGGATCTTGCCTTTAGCTTGCAGAAGGAGCCTGCCATTGAGTCCCTGGTACTTGGCAGTGATTTCGCTGAACTTGATGGGGACAAGAGAGGCCATTTTAAGAAATGTTGGGTTTTCTGAGCTGAGGAAAAATGAAGTGTTTGATGGTTGATAGTTGATTCCGTTGGTGAGTATCTCTGCAGGTATTTATAATCGGTTTGAGGACACGAGACGGCAGACATGTTTTTCGGTGGCTGATATTCTTCAGCTGAAAGCTATCTCCAAAGGGTCATTTCATTCACCGTAAGCACAATAATATGATGCCATATCCAATATTGTTTGAGAAGGTTTGGATATCACATCCGCATATGGCCTCTTCCCCGACCTTCATTCTTCAATTCAAGAGGCTCAAGTACGACAGACCTATGAGCACTCTCTCATTCGCCCTTGGCCTACGTGCACGCTTACCAGAAAGGAACATGGTTCTCCGTATTAGGCTCACCCAGCTAGCCACGGGCCGCGGAGGGGCCTGAAGCCGACCGTCCAATGTCTTAGTGCCGGACTCAAAAGCGGAAACGATCACCTTGTTCTCGTAGCAAATCACAACGTTTGGACAATATCACATATCAGCACGGAATAGTCTATGTGATAATGCAGCCCCGCGCACTAGAACGGTCCATGCCGTCCTCAGCTCCGCCCGTTGCAAACATGGCGCATGCTGGAACTACCTTATCAGGTTAGTCGATGCGACGCCTGCAAACTCCATGACAGTCGTGGTTCGCTGATATACAGAAATTGGATCATATTATTACCTGAGAGAGACGCTATTATTGTGAATATTGAGAGCATTGGAATTTGGCTGAGCTGAACGCTTTCCTTTGAGGGTGACAAATGTTGATCACAGACGTAGATGTCTCACCCACCTGTGGAGCCTTCTATCACATCAGCGCTACGGTTCGTGAGTGGTTGTATTCTTTCTCGGCAGCTTTCTAACTTCCATTCTCTTCTCTTCTCGTCCTACGTCAAGGCTTTTGTTGCAATCGTGAGTTCTGATTTGCTACGCGGTCACATGCACTGGGTAGCTATTGCCAGCTGGGACTGCAAACGGTGAGGAAGCTCGTCGATAACGATAGAAGTGTCGAAAGATTATGGAGAGAAACTTTATGTCATGTATTCTTGTGATAGAGGCAGAGACCCAACTTACCTCTATCTCATGGTTGTGAAAAGACTCTATCTTTAGCAGTATCCCGTTATTCTTTGCCAAGGGTAAGTAGACAAATACATCGCCCAAGTAAGTATATATAATTTATATCTAAAATTTATAATTTAGAACTTAAATTGCTCCTACTTTATATGGGCCAATGGCCAAGATCGAGGGTAGCCATGACGGGAGATAAAGCTCTTTGCAACTGGCTTTCTAAATGATGGCTGAGACTGCGGAAAGCGTACTTTACTATTAGATGGCCCCATCGTATCTCACTGAATTATCTCCCATCTAGGACGTTCTGATGAACGATAGGAACATCATTCTTACTAAGACCTAGATTCCTTAGTCGCACCCGCGATGTTAAGGCGGGCAACCTAGCTTGTGTATTACGGTAAGCTCCATGCAGGGCTCTAAAAACGCGACCCAGGCTGGTCGATCAAAATTCGTAATTAATAATAAGTATTTTATCTTTAACTTGTCTTATGAGGAGTATTCTTCCTAACATGATATTTCTGTAATTTTAGTTACAACACAGCCTAGAGTAATTCATGGCTAAATCCGAAAACCTCAATGCTAAGAAGTGGCTTGAGGCGGAGTAATTACAATTAGGCATAATCTCACTCCATATCGACCTATAGATTTGCTGGAAATATGTATTTGTAAGATTCAAAACTGCCCTGTGGTGGCACAACCACGTAGTGAGATCTTATTGGTAGCCTCGTTCTGTACTTGGTACTTGTAACTGGCGTCAAAATTCTTCCATGATGCTTTTCTTTTCTCCTCTTATCCTTCCACCCTCTAGTAAACATGGCAGAGCTAGCACTGGCTATCATTCCCTTGGGGATAACAGTGACCTCTGGTCTCGTTAAGTATCTCAAAGCCTTCAGCGATCACGATGAAGATCGTGCTCGAATGGCGCGTCAGGCTGAACGCTTTGAAAGCACGTTTCAATCACTTGAAAATGTCTTTAATCGTTCTCAGCATATCCCGGAACTCTCCGTCTCTGCATCAGAGGCTTCTGCCTGTCTCAGAGAATGCCAAACAGCTCTAAAAGAACTAGAAACACTTCAACAGAAGATCTTTTTAACCACTACCAGCGCTGGATCGACGACTGCTCACGGGCGTACAAAAGACAAGATCAAGAATGGATGTAAGAAGCTGATATATCCATTACGAAGGCCCGATATCGAAGCTCTACAAGAAGCCTTGGATAAGCTTTCAACACCTCTCACTCTAGCTCTAGGAATGCTTCACCTGTAGGGCATCTCGTCTGTATCTATCAATTGCCTCTGCTGACCAACTCCAGAGACGAAGAGTCTTTGACAAGAAAGATTTTGGATGAGCAAACTGTCGAGATTCAGAGGAACACAGTCATCAGCTCCAATACATTGACCGTTATCGAAGGACTACTCCATCCTATCTCCCAAATCGGGTCAAGCCTCCCCGTTCTCCAGACTTCCGTCGATGCTATTGTTCCGCATTTCGACCAGAGGTTTGACCAAATCTCTTACTTGATGTCTTACCAACAAGCTCAAATCAAATCCCTTCTCGATATAGCTGGACAAGCAAGAAATCGGCATCACCTCGAACCAAACCAACAGCCCTCATCCAATCACTCTGGAGAACAGGGTAACTATCTTGCGGCCGGCGAGATTCAACAGGAACTGCGTGCGCCTTCCAGCAGAGCTGATTCTGTGTCGATGTGTTCTTGTCAGCGACGACGTGTACGTCAAAACAAATGGCTTGCCGTGGGACCTTTTCAATTCGTCGAAGAGATGTTTTTCAATTTCCATCACGAGAAAGACTGTGACTTTTTCATGTTCCCATCGGACTACAAAAAGACGCGAGCCATTCGTTTTACTGGTTTAGCTTCATTGCTGAAAAAAGGGATTGAAGTATCATTCTCTACTGGCGTTAGCGCCGGGAGGTCCAGTATCAGTCGCTCCTTTACTTACTTTCCACTGGTTGATGAGAGCGTCGCGCCAGCATTTTTAGTTATGTCTCTTCTCGATCATGCATGCGACCTCGGAAGCATTGACGAGAAAAGATGCAGAATACTTCTAAGCACGGCGCAGGAAAAGCTCCAAGAGTTGTTTTGCTCAGGCAGAGCAAGTCCTAATGACGTGACCCGAAAAAATCAGACCCTACTTCATGCCCTCATCATCCCAGTAAGTTCGGATGGGGCCAAGGTATGACGAACTGTTTAGCTAACTTTGTTAGGTATTTTACTTGTTAAGAACTTTGGAAGGGGCAAATTCTCCTTTAGTGAGCTTAACATATGAAGGCCTGATCAAATTCCTTATTGCCGCAGGTACCTCTGTCACAGTTCGTAACATTCACGGACAGTACGTACACCAGAAATACACTGATTCTTTTAATTTGACAATTCTTAGTTCAGTATTTCAAAGAGTAATCGACGGGACCTTCGTCCCACCCTCGATCTATAGCCAGCTTATTACTGGGAACGACGTAGAAGGTTACCGTTCTAGGAGTATCTTACCGTTTCCCAAGTGTGGACTGCTCGGGTACCACGAACAGAATCAGAGCGTAGCAAGGAGTAAGCTTCACTTTATTTTCCAACCATGTGATTTCGGAAAGCTTACGGTACGAATCAGTTCAATATGGTCCTTTAAGCTTAGCAGTCATTCGAAATAACCTATCAGAGGTGGAGCGACTCCTCTCTCTATATCCACGTATGATCGAGGAGGAAAGCCACTACGGGGAGACACCGTTACATATTGCCATCTACAGACCGGACATCTTGAAAGCACTGGCTGAGAAGGCAAGTCCCAACATGTGGATTCTACTCAGCAATAATTGCGAGACTGTTCTTAACCTTGCATTAAAAGTCAGCTATGAGATTTGTATCTCGGAAAAAGGTTGGGATGAATCATGCTGCCCTTGTACATTACCGCTTCGGGTCATTTTATCCGCCGGATGCCCCATTATACCTTACCGTGATTTCGGTCATTGCGATGGCCTCTGTCCAAGAGGGGGCTTTTTCGAGGCTTCTCCCCACTGCAAAACACTTCTGACAAACGAATTGCGAAGTCGCCGTCTGCAGCTGCTAGACTTGGCCCGGAACAAGCTTTCAATCACAGAAATCAGCAACTTTACACCTCTCGAGGAAGTACCTGATAGTGACACCATTGAGATCGACAGGTTGCTTCGCCATAAAGGAATACTTAGCCAGGGGCCCCTGTCGACTTTCGTGGATGAAGACCTGCGTTGGCAAGGTGATAGCTACTATTATCGTCCAATATTCTTCGACTTAGCAAGCCCACAAGATGCAAATCTCTTCTTTGACTCTGGCTTCAAGATGGCTTGCATTGGTCAAGACCATGGCTCACCATTGGACGTAGCGCTTAAAAATGGAGAGAGCTGGCTGATTTCAGTCGAATACGCAATATGGCTGTTTGATCATCGAGCCCCTTTATGGAAATGGAGCTACAGATTCACTAGCCCAATGCCTTCTATTTTTGTTCTTGCCGATATTCTCGGTATCCGTGGGTACAAGCTTCCTAGCCAGGATAACTCAAACGACAAGGCAGAGCATTATTTGTCCGAATCGGGTTTGATCGATAAATGCTCTTGTCTGTGTTCACCTGATGGTTGCGCCCCTTTCACCTCAAGAATAAAGTGGCTAGCACACCCCTATAAGCAGGATGAAGACCTCACATTTCAAGATTACGCTACGCGTTTCGGCTCTCATGTGGCTGTATATGGCAGAAGCTTGAACCTGAGCCATCACGCCATCATGGTGTGACAAGCAACATTTTCTGCGCTGAAGCTAAGGCATACATGTTTGGATAGGCCAGGATATAGTGAATGGCCGGATGCACACGATTGGATGTACTACATGGACTCAGTGGCAGAATTGGAACCAGATGAGAAGGACTTCGAGATTCTCAATGCCGATGTGGAGGCAAGGAATCAGCTGGATGAGATAGTCGCCATGTTTCAAGACTTCGTACTAACCGGGCGACAAACGACTATTTCGAGCAACAGTGACACATTCGATCTCGATTATTCAGCATTCAACGAGCCGACTGCCCTTGGCATAGACGACCTCTACTATCACCGGGTTTCGGAATTCTGGGAGCATATATGGGTAAACAGGATGCAGGTTGCTCTGGATACTGTTGCCAAAGGATGGGAGAATAAGCTTCACGGACAGGATGATCTTGTGCAAATTTCAACTTGTGAGGAGGCAGGTGAAGAAACAGAAGACAGCGAGGAGAGTGATGACGATGTGACTTTCAACAGGATTATACAACGGATCCAGGATATCTAACGGTTTTAGTAAGAATGATGTTACTTACTTGGAGGGATTACCTCTATTAATGGTGGATTTTGAGAGACGGCTCAAATTGATTCAACTTGACCCTTATCAATAAGAGATACAAATCAGCCACCACTTGTAGTGTTCTTCTATTGATCTTACAAGGCCATTTAATCCAATCTCAAGTCTGGAAACAGGGTCAAGGCTGTGGAAGTGATAGGACCATATTCTGGTTCATGCAGCCCAAATCCCAGTTAATGGGGGTCTTTAGGTATCAAACGTTGTTTGACTAAGAGTTGGTTCCGCACCATTAGGCGGTGACGTTCCGCGGAGCCGGCTTTGCCGATACCAAGTCTCCTAAAAGATCTCCAATCAACGGATCCCGAAGTCCACAAGACAGCAATTCATAAATTTTAGTCCAACATCTATCGCCAAGGCTCACGCTACAGTGCTTCAGTTGAAGCAGTTCCATTCCTGTATGCTTTGATTGATTGCCCAGGAACCATGGATCGCGAAAGCCTGTTGTACTTGATTACAAGTCTTGCAATCGGTCATCCATACTGGGCGGTACCTAAGGGAATCGATATCCAAAACTGGGAAAAGAGCATCGCAGAGATAGAGAAGCCTGAATACCGCGATCCCGCAACGCAAGGGTTCAGAGCTTACGTGGCCGTCGAGCGAGGACTGTCTTCGGCCATACACTGCTTGGATGAGGACTCAGCGAGCATGCGGGCCAATGCAGCTCATGCTTTGGCATTCTTCCCACGTCAATCGACCACATCTAGAGTAGCTCTTCTCAACCGACTGAGTGAAGAGACGGATAGTAATGTTAGCGCAACGATTATACTAGCGCTTGCCGTCTTGTTCGCTCGGAGAGACGATGATTCAGAGAAGCACGATCTTATCCAGAATATCCAGGTATCATTCAGCTTCACCCGTTCGAAAAGCATCTGACGATATCATCGGATGGTGTTGCGCTGTTGCGCTCTTTATTCTAGGTTCAAAGGAAGATAGATTGGCTGAAACGGTGCAGCGTGTATGCGTGGACAAAGCGTACGTGGACAAGTTGGGGTCAACCCTTGATCAAGATGTTTGGTTTCCTTTCGCCTCACTTAATTTACGTGATCTGGCCAATTCAGTGCTAGAGAACTAGCAAACCCATTTCTGTTTGACTTATTATACTGCCTAGTAGTGCTATAATTCATTCACAAGAACTCCTATAAACCTGCGATCCCCCAACATGACACTTCCAAACAAGGGTTAGTTGTTCAATATTGCGGGTCGTTGTGTAGCCTCATCTGAATACACTTGCTGCCCTCCAAGTTGGTGAACCAACCTTTTACTTGTACTTGTTGATCTGCTCCTCTGTCCACTCCCAGTACTTCTTGCCAAGGTCAGCGTCAAGAAGATCTTTGCGGCACGGCTCGACCTTTCCAAAAGGAGACACTATCCAGGCGATATGGTCAGCCATGTGAAATTCTTGAGCAAGGTCCCAAGGAACTGTTATGGAATGGAAAGACTTACCCCAACAACCATTTTCCTTCTCTGTGATGGTGGAAGAATGGCTTGCAAATAGCTGAGTATATGCTCCGTTCTTGGGTGCATGAGCGATGAGTTTCTACGCCGCTATCGTCAGTCTATATATTCAACATATGCAAGCTGCTAACTTACGAAGATAGCAAGCGGCATCCTCGGCATGTTCTGCTGTAGGTTGGTCACAAAGTTGCCTGGATTCAATGCCTGAAAACAACAGTTAGTCTGGGCATCTAGTAAGAAAAAGGGATATCGAATGACGAACAATACTGATGATACCTTCGCCGGCAGTCCTTCGTGCATACTCAACAGAGTGCAAGACGTTTCCAGCCTTGCTTCTCAGATACTTCGACCAAATTCCTTCTTCATTATGGTAGTCCATGTTCGTGAAGTCGATAGCTGGGGTTGGAGCACCATCAGCAGCGCTAGAAGACACCCAAATGTCACGAACAGAGTCCTTGGGGGCAATCTGGGCCGTAGCAGCAAGAATAGGATGGAGGAAGTGAGTGAACAAGAATGGCGCTAGATTATTCACGCCAATCTGCAACTCGTAGCCTTGTACCGTCTTTGATCCCTGTGGAGGGACCATAACACCAGCGTTGTTATAGAGTACGTCGAGACGGCTCTCCTGTGCGAGGAATTCTTGGGCCGAAGCCTTTATGGTGGTGAGATCGTCGAGTACTAGTGGCAAGAAGATCATACTGCCAGTTGAGTTTGGGTGAGCTGCCTTGATATCTTTCATAACCTCATCGGTCTTGGGTCGAGAGCGAGCGGCCATGTAGATCTTTCCATTTTTCTGGTATAGAATTGAAGCAAGCTCCTTGCCCAATCCGCTAGAAGCGCCAGTAATAAGAAAAACCTAGTAGAGTTAGTTTATGAAGATATACTTGTGGATTGAGTGAGCTGACTTACCTTGCCTGCTTGGTCAGGGAGGTTCTTCTCTGTCAAGGTCGGCTTGTTGGGAATAATAGTACTTCGGCGGACACTCATGATGGATAATGTCGGTGTTAAATATTACCGATGATCTGGCAATTCTTTGATCAGGACGAAGGATATTTGTAGGGGGGATATATGAAAGATGGATGATGTTCTGGAACTGAGAGGCCGCTTTCAGCTATATATAAGCGGTCTGTTATCTATAGCTTGGAACAAAATAATTCAATGTCAGAGGCATCATTGTAACCATAACTGAACCAATGCTACAAGATGCGGCCGCACTGGGGCGAGTCACGTCTGACGCTGAGCGCCACTTCAGGTGATGCGGGTTCTGCGGCCGCACTCCGCACTCCGTTCCACCACATTTCGCTGACACTGATTCTGGCAATAGTATGGAGATAACGGTGCGCTCTCTTTTTCTCATTAGAACGGAGTCATCTGTCAGAAATAGCATTGCCTCATCATTTGGCACGCAATTAAACTATACTATTGCAACGTCGTCCTAGCTTCTACTCTTGCTGTGACGTCGTGGACCGTCAGCATTTCGCGATACGTATTACCAAGCCTCCATCTCGAACTCATCGTTTGCAAAAATATATCTGATTCAGTAGCAGCTGTGCGGTACGCGTCATTCCCGCCCTCGCCAAGAAGCCAGTGAAATGTCGCTGCGCTAGCATAGATGGAATCCAAGATGAAAGGGCTTACTTTGGACATGAAGAATATTCCTTCGGTTCTGAACAAGGGTAGCAGCTCCATACCCACAGTATGTACCTGTTCGCTGGCCTGTTCGATGATACACATGGATTGCCTCTGAAGCTCGATCTCATTCTGTGTCTTGTCCCTGGGACTCTCTATATACCCAGGCTCTGCACTGATCTTTTCTGGGCAAGTGAAACGGTCGAGGGCGGCAAAGAGCGCTGAGCGAAAAATAAATCGAGGAGCGAGAAGGGTAAGACTTTTCTCGGGACTGAGAGCCACACTTTCATTATCCACGACTGTAGCAAAATCTGATATCTCGCTAGCGAGAGACATGATTTCTTCAATACGAGAACCTGTCATGGCTGAGTTATCCTGAGCATAGCTTATGGCGCGTCCGAGATACATCGACGCTTGACATAATCTTGCGAATGGGCCTTGCTGGACATGATATGATATTGAGGTTGAGTGATTGATGGCTATGTTCACTTGGCCGCGGTCCTTGACTCGTATCAGTTGCTATACTATAAACAATCTCAAGGTTCTAATGACTTACCCATACATCATCATCGACTGGAAGTTTACACTGGGGATGGATTTCCGGAAGTAAGCAACGCTTTCTACTTCCTAGTGACACGAGCTTGTCGAGGATATAGATACTCCACCACACCCTCCTCCTCTCCTCGGCTTCTGTCCATGTTGTCTGAAGACATGTCAGCTTCATCCTCCTCTCTCTTTATCAGTGGGACCAAGAAATATAGGGCTCTTCATTCCCATCCAGAATACGTACCACTTGACCCAATGGAGAATAATCACCAGGAATGATGCCCAGGATATCAGCGTATCGGGCGCACGACCCAACAGTCATCCAAGCTGCCGGATATATAGCATGGGAATATTCATATAAGGCTACGAGGATCATAGCCTGAAGGCAGAGCAGCGAGACAACAGCATTGCTCTCCAGACTAGCAACAAAGCTTTTTGCTGTATCATATAAGGCTGATTCGGTTATATCGATAGCAGGAGTGGTGATAAGCTTCATCCCAAGGAACAGCATAGCGAGATCGGGGCCTGCATTCTGCACCGGTAGGCCCATATCCATCCTCTTTTTAGATATCATAGGAAACCAGGTATGGATCGTCGCAAAATATGTCTGCGATACATCTAGGACGACGTTACCTTGGCTGAGAAGCGCGAGGACGGGCTGCTTAGTATTAGAGCACTGAAAAAACGGAGAAGCCAACGGAGGGTTAAAGTAACGAGAGACGTTACGGGAGGTGGCATACCGCAGGAATGTTGCCGGTTGGAAGTGGCAGTCTGGCATGAGACCATACATAGCAGTCAAACATCGAGAAACATAGATGCCGGAAAACGCGTCTCCAATGCTAGGCCGGGATGATCGACAGTGGAGTACGCAGGCGTGAAACCGATAGATTGAGACGATGAAATGATGCTATTCGACTCGATGCTGTACGTATCGATGGAGTTGCATAATGTCGCGCCTGGCGTCGATTCCTGCTCCAACACCGCCCCCGAAGATGGACCTGAAATTGGGCTCAAAACGTGCTGCTCAGTAGCTCTCGGAGAATTGGCCAATCTATTCTCAAGCTCACTAAGACGCGCTTTCATCGTACTCCAATCACTAGCACTTGGCTGGAAATCAGCGGTAGTGCCATACTCGCACGGGCGCTGAGTCCGCTTGCATAAGTTACACTCTGGAAGAGCCTTATCACAACGCCGCTTCTGCTTTTTACAGGCTTTGCAAGCTTGGTCGCTGCGGGTTGTCATGTTTTGTGTGTGCAAGCCTCGCTTTTTCTGGTGTATTACTCAGTCAGAATTAAGCCATGGAGACGCGGATGTCAGCCGCACATTAGAGATAAGCATAATCGTGAGTCGATATCCATACTCCGTAACTCCGTGCTTTTACCGCTGTCGGACTTGAGAAGAGCGGGGATGGGTGCGGAAAATGCGGCCGCAGTGGGGCTAACTCATCCCGTGAGTCCGGAGACTTCCGTTCATAGCTACCAGATAACCAACCGTGCCTCCCGTACAGAGTAAACTCAATCAATATGCAAACTCTCTTGTCAAAGAACTGATCTGGACTCCGGCATAAATGCTCCAATGTGTGTTCTAGGATCTCGCTGGCTCATGAGCATCTTCCATTTGGAACGGAGTCACCGTTGACATCTCACGGCCGGATTGAGATAAGAGACGCCACAGCTCGATCGGTCTATAAATAAATAGAGGCTTACCAAGTTAACTTCTTGCGTTCTTGCTTTATTGAGGAGCGTCGGAAAAGCCGCAAAGTCAGCTTCATTGTCTGGAATGTTGGCAAGTGCAATTGAAGTTGCTACCCTACAGGAAGGAAAAATGCCTTGAAGTGCACTTTTTCCGGCTTCCTCTGCTCTTTTCTCCAACAAATGACCTGTCTATGTCTGCGATATACTTTTTTAATGCTCCAGATTAAAATACAGATTCATCCTAAAATGTATATAAGTCTGGAAATCTTTAAATGAGGTCTCGATGTTCTGTCTTTGGGTGCGCTTGTTGGGTGAGGATGTCACACAGCGGAAATTTACACTCTTAAGCTAAAAGATAAAGTTATCTTGCGTACCAACTTCACAGGCGAAAGCTCAATCAATTCCACCGACCAGAATTTTGACAAATAACTATTATCGTTCTAGACAATATCTTGGCCGAATGCGAGATCAATACCTCAATCTCGATCGCTCGCTGATCATCAATTGAGAACACAATGATACAATGATCTTCCATGATTCTCAGTCCCCAGCAGCGATCCCAATTACATCATCACCAAGCTCCAGTGCCGAAGCAACTTAGCAACACACGTGGGTCGAGCTTTGGCCTCGCACCGCTAAGATTGCCTCAACAATAAACACGAACATGACCTTCACCGACTCTGCTTTACGAGATCCCCTAGGACAAATATCGCAATGAGTTGAAATGCAGGGGCAAGGGACAAACAATAGTTCCCGTTGATCCGCTCGTATTGCCAGAAGCTCGTAACTGCATCAGGCACCAAATGCGCAGGGGTCAAGAATCTAAGAATAAATCATGTCCTGATTCGCTGAAAAGGGAACAGGCTAAACTTGTAGAGGCTAAAGCTTCGCTGTAGCTCTCGGGGTTCCCCAGGTCTCGAAGGGGCTGGGCGGGAAAAAAACACGGGAAATCGGCAGATAGTGCCGTAGGGAGAAATGCCTGGGCTATTCTGTCATGCCATGGACTTGGGGTTCTAGAATGTGAGGCTGGGTCTAAGCCTGGATCAAACGTTACCATCAACTGATCAGCTGTAGTATCGGCTAGGGCGACATCAGGGCTCAACACTATGGAGCCGATGATCCGGGAGATATGAAGTCATGAGTCTATTAATACCTTTTGCAAGATCTATAAAGACTCACTAATCAACCTGCGATAATCAACATTCTCATCATCAATCATCTCATCTTCTCAACAAACACTCTACACTCACAACCACCAACTCTTCACACAAACAAACAACTCTTCCCACCAACAACCTTTCCACTTTCAACCATCAAAATGAAGTTCACCGCCGCTCTCATCGCTCTCGTCTCCGCCACCGGCGCAGTCGCAGCCCCTGCCCCGACCGACTCCGTCTCCATGATGGCCGCCTCTCCCCAGTGGACAATCCAGTCTCTCTCCCGCTCATGCGACAAGGCTGATGCCACCTGCACCTGGAACTTCAAGATCAACACCGGCAGCGGCGCTGCTACCGCCTGCAAGTACGTCGTCAAGGGCAAGCCCGCCTCCAAGGCCAACGGCGGCCCTGCCAAGTGCGGCACCTTCACTATCACCTCTGGCTGGAGCGGTCAGTTCGGTGCCGACAAGGGCTTCACCACTCTCTCGGTCGTCAGCAGCAAGAAGCAGATCATCTACCCCAGCTACACTGATAAGCAGCTCGCTGGTGGCAAGGTTGTCAAGCCTGACCAGAGCTACTCCCCCGCTGCTCTCCCTTAAGCGGTTATGAGATTTACGATTTAGATGGAGGATATGATTTGGAGGATGAGCGATAGTAATGTTAATATTTAGAGGGGGGATTAGAAGTATATATATCAGTATAGACTAAATAATCTGTTACACACATTTCATGAACCTGCCCTTCTCAATCATCGCAGTTGATCTTCAGCTTACCACTGCATGCCACGAGCTGCGGCTCAAGGCGTGCAGGCAATCGCATTTTTGCCGGAACATACAGTACAAATCCCCGATAAGCCTTCGGCAACACCCGCCGGTCGCCAAGCAATCACATCAAATGCGGGGTCACATCAAAAAGGGCGTAAGGCAGGAGAAACGTGGACACCAAGATCTTATCAGATCAATCTAGCTGCACCATCACCAGATCGGACTAACTGAAGCGCTCAACTGTTTCAGTCACAATGGTCTTTTACCCACCATCATGGGTACCAGACTTGCCCATCGGTACCCACCAAGATGCATTGTTCAGGCCAATATGCTAATATCGTCCAGACCCTCCGGATTCCATCAGCGTTGCCGAGTTCATGAGCTCGGAAGAGTATGGTCGGTATCCCATTGCGAAAACGCGACATCCTTACACGTGCGGATTGACTGGAAAAACGCGTACATCTGAAGAGGTTATCCGCAGGGAGGATTTCCTTGCGCGGGGCATCGGCAGAGCTCTTCAACTGGATTTGCAATCCGGTTCGGAATGGGATCGCGTCTGCGTGATATTCTCTCTCAACACCGTAAGTAGACTGATTCACAGAAGGCCAACTTATTTTGGCTGACTTGGAGACAGATTGACTACATACCCCTCACGCATTCAATTCATCGTCTGAATGGCATCGCCAGCCTGAGCAGCGCAGCCCTATCGGCATCGGAGTTAGAGCATCAGCTCCGCGCCTCACGCGCAAAAGCAATCTTCACTTGTGTACCTCTCATTGAAACCGCGCTAAAAGCTACAGAGGCAGTTGGGATCTCTCGAGAAAATGTGTTTCTGCTTCCATTGCCTGGTAACACGAGCAGGCACGGATTCAAGACAATCGACGACCTCATTCAAGAGGGAGAGAAACTGCCTGCGTTACCGCCGCTGCAATGGACCAAGGGACAAGGTGCTCGGCAAACTGCCTATCTACTGTATTCGAGTGGCACTTCTGGTTTGCCTGTAAGATTCACGCCCTTGTAAGGTATCTTTTGCTAACCATGACTGAGAAACCTGTCATGTTATCACACTATAACATCATATCAGGCATCATTCAAACATGCACATTCGACTTGGTCTCCCGAACAGCCGATGGCATCGAGACGCAAGTGATGCTTGGAGTCTTGCCATTTAGTCATGTTTTCGGGCTGATGCTTATCACTCACCTGGGTACATACCGCGGTGACGAGATCATCGTTATGCCTCGGTTCGAGTTTGAACCCTTCTTGGCTGCGGTCAGTCGTTTCCAGATACACCAGCTCCCAATTGTCCCTCCTATCGTGATTCAGATGCTTGGCAGGAGAGAGCTATGTCGCAAGTACGACTTGAGCAGTGTCAGGTTCGTGTATACAGGTGCTGCGCCGCTTGGAAAAGAAACAGTGAATGATCTGTTAAGTCTTTATCCGAAATGGCGCCTAGGTCAAGGCTACGGTAGGTGAAGCGAGAGTTTGTGCTTTCACGGGTTGCTGACCTAGATCAGGGATGACGGAGACAGCGACTGTCTTTATACAAAGTAGCGAGCATGATACGCAAGTCGGCACAACGGGATCATTACTTCCTGCAGCCAAGGCCAGGATCGTCGACCCAGACGGTAAAGAGATTACAGAATATGAAAAGCCAGGCGAACTACTAATTCAGAGTCCGACGGTGTCGCTTGGCTACTTTGACAATCCGAAGGCCACGGCCGAGACTTTCTTTGATGATTTTGATGGCCGCTGGATTCGCACGGGTGATGAGGTGTTGGTTCGAATGTCTGAGAGCGGCAATGAGCACTTCGTCGTGGTTGACCGAGTGAAGGAGCTCATAAAAGTGAAGGTTAGCAACATATATCATCTAAACCTTTCCTGTTCCACTAATAACCATATGAATAGGGCCATCAAGTCGCGCCAGCAGAGCTCGAGTCACACCTTCTCACCCATCCAGCCGTGAGCGACTGCGCGGTCATTCAGATTCCCGATGCACGGGCTGGTGAAGTCCCGAAAGCATTCGTAATCAAAGCAAGCCATGCAAGCGAATCGGATGAAGAGCTAGTCAAGGATATCCAGCGCTATGTTGAGGAGCATAAAGCTAGGTATAAGTGGCTGAAGGGTGGAGTTGAGTTCATTGATGTTATACCGAAAAGCCCGACAGGAAAGATTTTGAGGCGGAAGCTGAGGGATAGAGAGAGGGAGGCTAGAAAATTGAGAGAAGCAAAGTTGTGAGGCAGAGGGAACTTTTGGGCACGATCAGACGATTGATACTTAGGATCGTTAACAAACAGAAATTCATTACTTCATATAGCTCAAACATCGAGACAGATACATAACCCGAACAGTCCATCCTCGTAAGAAGAAGCCGGAAATCATCACCAAGCGCTCCCATTTACAACTCCTCGGTTCCCTCGGTCTCCTCATCGCCCCCAGCCTCAGCCTCCTTCTCAGCGCCTGGCTTAGAATATCTCTGAGCGTGTACCTCAACAGTGATATGATCCCCAATCTGCACCTTACCACCATATCCAGAGGTATACTTGACACCATCAGCCGCCTGCTTCTTCTTATCCCAGTTGCTAAAGTCAACAAGCTCATCTACTCCCGTTAGCTCAACCCCTTACACGCATCAAATCAACTTACCCTCGCACGCATCCTTGCCAAGCTCAACTTGACTCCCCGCAAACAGAGGCGCCAACCACGTAACAACACCCGGCGCAAAGAACGCACTCCCATCAATATCAGCGATGAACTTGCGCTCCATCTTCTTACCCTCTTTGACAAGATCCTCATGATACTTGCGCACCGCCCAAGGTAGCTTCTTATAATCTGTTCGCATAACCCTGAATCCATCGGGATGCATGAAGCGATCAAAATCACCAGGGTACGGAAGATCGCGACCATCATCTGTCTTCCAGTGATTATCGAGGAACTCCATCGCCCATGCGATTTCTTTGGGTGCGCGCGAGGGATCTTGGACGGTGTAGATCTCAGCTTCGAATTGAGAGCTGACGCGACAATCTGTCTTCCAGAGGGATTTCTCGTGCGCGGCATCTGCATTGCGGATCTGATCCATTAATGCGTGGGCTTTGGCTGTGTTGCCGTTGACTTGGGCTTCGGCAGCTTGGCGCATGATGTCGAGTCTCGCGGTGTCGCCGATCTGAATGTCGATGAGCTGCGCCGTCGCCTGCGAGGCGAGCACAGAGAGGATTGCGTTGGTTGGCTTCATTGTTGTTGGTGGTGAGATTGTGATGTGAAGCGGTGACAGGCTGACAAGGCTGGGTGGGTGTTAATATTTATCGCAACTCGGGCATTTCCTGATGGAGAAATTACCGGTTCAACCGTTGAGCCAATGACTTGTTGTGGGATGGGTTAGCTCTTGGTGCCCCGGAGCGGGTTATTGATTTTACTGTTTGATAAGGCTGACACGGCGCTTAGCTTGACTTGAGGTGGCACAGCCCACGATAAATGTAAGATCAATGCACGCAGTCATGGTGGCACTAGTACTAGGCAGTAGTGCCCATGCACGGCCTGAGTCATATAACAATCTTGCACTTTAATCATTAAAGGCAGGACGCTCGAATAGTTCGCCCATCGTCTCTCAAGCTACCATCTCAAATCTCAACATGTCAGATCAAACACCATGCGCGATTCTTCCAGAGTCTATCGACATTCCCCGCATCACGTCTATAAAACAAGAGTCAATGCTTAATTATTACGGTGCCGTTGACGCTTCGCTTGCTACTGAGGCGTCGAAATTCCTCGCTCGCCACACCGATGCGGTAGGGTTGGAGTTGGAACCCAAAATAAGGGCGTTTCTAGAGACCACGCAAAACGACTGTTTGGGCAACACCGAAGAGAAAAGGGCATGCTGGCTCACCATCCGAATCACAAAGCCTAGTACCGCTTTCAAAATCCCGAGATGGCATCAAGATGGCCCAATGTTCAAGTACGATCAAGGACGCGAAGACATCGTGCGTAGCAAGTATGCGCTCACTCTCCTCGGGCCATCTACCCTCATGCTACAGCCGGATGAGCATGTCTTCACTACGCAGCATCAAGCGGAGGCGCGTTATTACTGGTGGCAAGATAAAACGGGTGGCCCTGAGCCATCCGAAGACGAAATGTACGACGCCGACGATCTATTGCGGGAGTCGCTTGGCAATGCATTTAAAGACACTCCGAGATTTCAGGTCGGACATGGTCAAATCGTGCGGTTCAGCTGGGGGAGGGATGACAGTCCGGTGCATTCAGAACCGGATCTTGTCTCTGATAGGGTCTTTATGACTGTACTGTATGGAAGTGATTCTGAGTTGCGAACCATGAGTAAGTGGAGAGAGACCCCGTACGGAGAATATTCTGTAGAGTAGCTGTCTCTCCTTAAGAGTTTGCCGGATCTTGGCTTATTGTTGGAAAACGCTTTAGAGATATGAGAAGGAACTAGATGGGTCTCTTATTTCCTGAGACATGGTATTGATGAACTATCATTTGTCTTGTTTTATGTTACGTATGGAATTCAGATGCAACGTCTTAAGAGACAATCTCTGCTTATTGAAGAACTCGAAATCCTTCTGTCTGGGGGCGTAAGCATGAGCGCAATGCTATATAAGGCGGGGCTGCTGCCTAAGAATATTCTCATACGACTGTCACATAAAACGGATTGACTTGATGCTGAGAAACACCTTGCCTCAATAAACTCACTCGAGCTTCAATGTCAGCAAAATGTGTTTCCATTCGTTGCCCGTTGAACTGGCCGAACATCTCGCTCTCCACTGCAAGCCCCAAGACCTCTCGCGCCTGTCTCGCGTCAATCACGCGTTTCACGCTATTTTCAACTCCGTTCTCTACAAGCGCAACGCCGCTGCCACTGGTCTACCTCCATGCTATCCATGGACCAGTGAACACGATCCACAGTATTGTAGCCAATGCTATGTTGATAAGGCATCAAGATCGTGTCTTCATTGGGCCGTCGATCACGACTCACTCTCTACGATTGAGCTGGCCGTTGCTTATGGCTCCGATATCAACAAGATCAACGATATTGCCGACTACATCCCTTATGAGGAAGACCCTGACTGTATTCCTATTTGTGGGAGGATCATTCGAACGCAGCTTGCAACGCCATTGCATCTTGCCATCTTTCTGAAGCGCTTCGAGATCGTACACTGGCTTCTTGACAATGGCGCTAGTACGGATGTTTGGCCAGATACGCTTTGTAATTGTCGAAAGTTTGGAAGAGTGGTCAATAGGTATGATTGGCTGCCACTGCACTATGCCATACGCCACAGCACCTATGAGATCTTTCAGTTGCTTCTGGAACGAGACGTTATTTACTCTGTGATATGTGATGAGGGCAACATCTCGGGCCTTCATTGCGCTATCGCAGAAGGGTCCCTTTCTGCGGTTGATGCCTTGATCCAGCACAAGAGTTTCAGCCCTACTGACCGTGACGCAAAGAGCCAGACACCACTTCACTGGGTTAAACATTGCAAAGACCAGGACTTAGCATGTGCCATAGTTGAGAAGCTGGTACAATGGGGTGTTCCTCTCGATGCGGAAGCCGAATCTCAGTGGGGAGATTGGCATGGTGGCACCGCACTGAACATGCTCATCGGAAGGAGAAAATTCGAACCTGCTATCAAACTACTGCAGCTTGGAGCCGATCCGACAGTACAACAGGACGAAGATGGGGGCCTGCAACTGTTGAGCAACTGCATCGACGACCGTGACAGAGAAGATATGTCTAACTGTTCGCCAGAACGCCTGGAGAGGAAGAGAGAGGCCGGGCTGGAGTTACTGAGTATACTGATTCAAAAGGGAATCGATCCAGGCAAACCCCGTAAACTGGACGGACCCCATGATCTAGATGATCTCGACGATCCAAGACCATTGTTATCAGCACTACTAATGTCCGACACCCGATGCGTACAAATTCTCCTCGATGCTGGAGCAATGGCCCGCGAAGCCATCTGCGAAAACAATCACGATAATCTCCTCCGAGACTTTGTAGAGATGATGGTGGATGCTGTGGAAGAGGGTATATCCCTTCGAGAAATGAGGGATGAAGTTGAATCGCGCAAAGAGTCGGTATGTCTGCTCCTCAATGGAGGGGCGCGAATAGATTCGAGAGATGGTCAAGACTCGGCGTTGAGTAAAGCCTGTGAGATTGAGCAAGGGTTTGGGATAGTTAGCTTTCTGGCTGAGAATGCAACTCGCAAGAATGCCGAGGTGGAATATGTTGTTGCTTTGAGGGACACTTATAGGCGGGATGAACTTGTATGGGGGAAATTGGACAGGTTCTATCATAAGTTGATGGCTGAGAAGAACGAGCGAGAAGGAATCCAGGACATCGAGAGATCTGAATAAAAGGGCGATAGCTATATGCCGGATCGACCTTGGGTCTCGGGTCTTACGACAATTTAGACTCAAGATATGATGTATTTCCTTATTAGCATTCTAATCTGATCTGGATTTCTATCACTGGCGAGATATTCTACAGCGGCCATTGGCTAATCATCTTTGAAGCATCGAGTTATGACTGCGCGTAAGCTATGAACACCGAAACCCGAGGCAAGTAAAGAAAAGCTTTCCTCGTGAGATAGTGCTGTAGCTCTTTTCTCATTCTCCTTTTGTGCCTCTGATGTCTTCTGCGTCAATGAAAAAGGAGAGCACATGGCCTGTTAGTCAAATCGAGGTAAATAATACATCAAATTCTTTTCATCCCCACATGTCAAGCAACGAAAGAGCTATAGACCAAGGTCATAAAACACTTCAAGCGGAGCAGTCAGCTATTTTGAGGAAGAAAAACTATCATTACAGGTGTCAATCGGATTAAAACTGTTGACATCCCAATAATAAGCAAATTTATTCAACAGTTCGCCAAAGGCTCAGCCGCAAAACCCCTGAAATTACACCCTCCCGCTATTCTAGTTCAGCCCTAGCAGGTCAAGTAGCGCCAGGGGTCCTACAAGGTTATCGATTTTTGGGCTCAATAGCGCTGGAAGCTATTGAGTCCCGAACGTTCCAAGGTCCACCAAAAACACCAAAATCCACTTATAAATGTCACGACGAGAGAAAGCGATATCGCTTATTCCACTTTGTCTGCTTACTTCTCCCCAGGGTGCAAGAAGACTTCTGACGTTAAACTGAGGCGCCAAAAATACTTAGTCTAAGATCCTCTAAATCTTTACTAATTATACTAAATTTGTCCAAGTTTACCTAAGGCTTTTTGTCACCTACGATAGAGGTCCCAAGTTTTATTGTATCCCCTTGCTTCTGTAGATTTTATGAGACGGCTGCAATAGTTGTCTGCTAGCTACCGGCTGAACCAAACGCCTCATGAGGCTATTGAGAAATATCCGAGCGGTTTTTGCCGTAGCTAAATGAGCATCGTCTCATCGCTCTGGCGAGGTCTTATAGTACTAATTCCCCTCTCATACCCGCCACAATTTTGTTTTGTTTGTCCCTCTTTTGTGCTCATATAGTCACTCATTCACGATGCGTTCCATCCTCGCATTGGCGGCCCTCGTCGCCGTTGACTTCGCCGCCGGAAGCGCCTGCAAGCCCAAGTCCAGCACAACGATCCCCTCGCTCGTATCATCCTCTTCCGATGCTACCAGCTCGTCCACCGCTACAACTGTCGTTACCCTCCCCAAAGTCCGCAACTTGGCCACCAATGGAAATATGGCCGAGATCAATCCCAACAACCCTCTCTCAGTCCCTGACTGGGAAGTTGAAGGTGATGCTCGTATCGTTGGAGGCGCTGGACGTGAAGAGCCAGGGAGTACTGAGCGAGGTTGCGCTGCGATGAGTGCTTCCAATACTGGCGCTGGAAAGCGTGCTTTGGGTATTTCTGTTAGTATATCGCAGAGCATGTCCAACCTCGATCTCTCGACGCCTTACACCATTCGCTTTTACTACCTTGTCGTTACTTCGCCTGCGGCCGTCAACCTGTGCCAATTGACCGGCTTCCTCGGCGGTTCTGTCTTCTATCAGAACTGGGTCTTTAGCACTGGTACAGCCGTGTCTTGGAACGAGGTCCTCCAGGCCGTTACGCCAGCGCAGGTCAATGCTCCTCTCCGGATCGCCATGAACTGTCTTATCGGTGGTGGAGCGACTGTGCTTGTCGACTCCGTCTTCATCTCCAACGCTGTCACGCCACAGAACATCAACGACTTTGCTGTCAACTTCGGTAACACCGGTACTGGCGCCAATCCTCCTCTTGATCCCCCTGTGGTCGGTCCTCAGACAACCACCAGCTCTTCGAAGCAGGAGATTACATCAACTACTCAACAATTAGAGACTACATCTGTCCCCAAAGATCAAGAAACCACTTCTGTTGCCCAACAGCAAGGGACTACATCCGCCTCTCAGAAGCCAGAAACCAGCTCTTTGACTCAAAAGCAGGAGACTACATCAGCCCCCCAAGATCCGGATACTACGTCTGCCGCCCCTGTGCAGCATACTGAGACGGGAACCACTGGTCAAGAGAACCAGGTAACATCAACCCAACCTGCTTCACAACAGACCTCAACTGGTAACTCCGATGTCGAGACTACCAGCAAGCCTGTCTCTCAAGTCCAATCCTCAACTGTACCAGCCGTAGGCACGACGAGCACAGCACCTGAGCAGCCGTTCTGCTCCAAGGCTCTCAACGGCGGCTGCTGGTGGAAGCGTCCCGACAACGGCAATGACATGGTCAATTGCGCCAGCCGAGGCTCTTGGCATGGCTCCACTGGACAAGGCCATGTTGTTCCCCGTCCTGATAACTACCCTCTTCCTTTGAGTCAGCTTTGGTGCTTGGGCTGGTGCTCCCTCTCACCAGGTTGCAAATCCGTTGCGTTCATTCCCGAGGATAGGTCATGTCGCTTCTCAGAACATCAAGTTCAGGATGCTGACTTCGTTCCCGGTCCTGATCCTAACGTAGACACTGAGGGAGTGTTTTACTGGCACGATCTTTCGTGCTTCAACTGTCCCTGTAACGATGAGCCTTCTACTACATCTGCCGCATCAAGCACTCAGTCTGCTGAACCTACCGACCTTGTCAAACTGCCCGCTGCGTCAACCTGCCCCAAATCCCTCGAGAATGGATGTACATGGAACGAGAGGTCCCAGGGTGGCAGTCTCACCACTTGCCAATATCGCGGTCGTTGGCCTGGAAGTGATGGTGCTGGCTTTGCTGTTGAGCAACCCCGTGACTATCCTACGGCCTGGAGTCAGATGTGGTGTGTTGCCTGGTGTTCTCTCTACCCTGGTTGCAAGTCCGCAGCCTGGATGCCAAATGACAGATCGTGTCGTTTCTCCACTCATTCACTCTCTGATGCTGACTTCGAAATGGCTGCTGATCCCAACTCGGATTCCGTCGCTGATGGTATCTACTATTGGCATAGCCTCGACTGCATGACCTGCCCTTGTCACGACGACCCTACCACCTCTTTACTTCCTGCAGAATCCACTACTCTCGTTCGCGCTGTGACACCTAAGCCCAATACCCCAACAACCGTCTCGGCTACTACCAAAGCTGTCACAGGAACCCCAACACCTGGTCCAGTAGAGCAGCCCTGTGATTGGGAGAATGGCCAAGGTATCTGCTATAGACCCTTCGAGAAGGAGCAAGGACCCTGTGGTGGAACACTCATGATCGTCAACCCATCGCAGTACACAAAGCTGCCACTTAACTGGAAGCCCCAAATCACAGAGCCTGTCCAGTGTGCGATCATGTGCCATACCAACCCTGATTGTTACGCGTGGGGTTTTGAGTGGAGCAGCAACATGAACTGTGTTCTTTCTCTTGGGCAGACGGAAGTTGATCAACTTGAGGTTGTTTCTTCAGGCGCTCAGTATCGCTGGTACTCTCATACATGTTGGGAGTGCAGGGACTGTGTTACTCGGTGGAACTGGTCTTGGGATTCTTTGCCTGCTGGGAACTAAGAGTTGTAGATCATGGAAATATGGGTAAAGACACTGATTTAGCTTCTAATATTAATACATTAATTCAGACAACGTAGTGTTGTGCTTAAAACCTTATCCATAACGTGAATTTGACAGGAGAACTAGTAATAAGAGTTTGTCTATGCGTCTTCGTGTTTCATCACCTTTTATTCTCGTCTTAAAACTGGTCTAATCAGCCCTATAAAAACTTTTACCATGGCAAGAAAACTCGGACCTAGAGATAAGGTATTAAAATTAAACTTAGTAAAAGATATCTTAAAGTTAGTAAAATTACTTTAAATCTATTCTAAGCTACCTAAGTCTTTTTATTATTTAGGATTAAGGTCCTGAGTATTCTTTCCTCCCTAGCTAATTCACTAATTTGGTTCTGTATAGTGATCAAATGCTCGAGCTACAGATATCAACTACAACGACACATCTGTCAGTCACTCACGGCGATTCCACAAGTATATAAACCGCTCTAGGATATCTTCGGTAGAGAATAGTATTTCCAATTAAACTTTGACTTTGGAACGCGGCAACATTGCCGGCTCCTTTCTTCAAACTGCAAACAAAATGAGTTTCTCAGCCCTGGCCAAAAAGGCCCTTAAGCCAGATCTTCCAGCCAAGGAGATAACTGATTCTCCGAAGAATGATACAAGTGTCACATCAATTACCAAGGCCGATAAGACAGACAATGCGCCGAAATCAGGATTGCAAGCGACATGGATTGACTGCCCTTGTAAATGCGGATGCGATGAGTTGAACATCACATTCACGGTCCATGAGAAGCACTGAATCATATAAGAAGGTGCTTTCTGGCAACACAGGTAAGTGCCAGATAGTTAAGGAATTTGTGGTTAACTGCTACCGATAAGGCTAAGCATGACACTGATTTCTTGGTGGAGCAATCTTCCCGGGTTTATATTGCACTTAGTCACTCCAGCTGTATCTCTGATTCGCAGCTTCGTCAAAGATATAAATACCTTCCGTGCTATCTCCTCTCTCCCTTCTTCTCTTTGCAACTACAAGCATCCTATAGACTTTGAACATATACCTCACAAACAAAATGACTTCGTCAACCACGAACCCAACTTCTCAGGCTCCCATGAATAGCGACAAGAAAAGTGATGTTTCTACCACCAAGCCAGAGGCTTCAACAAAGGCCACAGTAGCTGTGCAAGATACCAAGAAGGAGAAGAAAGCGGGATCAGCCAATCCGATTTCCACCTTTGCTGCCGGGGTATGTTATTGGTAGATGCCCGACATGTGTGGCATACTGTGAGATTACATCCTAGCAAGCTTTATAATAGCAGATAGGAGGGTAGTTAAGGTAAATAATTAAATACTAAACCTATTTTCTAGTATTAACTAAGATACTAATAAATACCTCTATTATATTAAACCTCTATAAGTAGCTCGATTATAAGCCAGTAAAAGAATTTAATAGTAAAATAAAAAAAGAATAATTCAAAGTCAGGGAACATTTGGAAAAATAAAGTCGACCACGCCAGGAGTCGAACCTGGAATCTCTAGAGATTTCTCGATTTGCTCGAAAGCCGAAATCTAGCGCCTTAGCCATTAGGCCACGCGGCCCGGTTCTTGGATAACGATGGCTTCACTCCGAGGACCAATACGCTGCGACGTCGCGAAAATTCGACGCCTATTGATATGATTCCCGTCTTTTACTGAACGTTCCATGGGAGACACATTTTGTTATAGTGGGAAGGTATGGCAATAAGAGTAGCGACGCGATGGGTTCTACAGCAGATCAATGCTGGTTAATTGCAAAACAGGATACAAGGGACTCAAGGCTTCAGCGCCGCTTCAAAATCGTTCAGAAACTTCCAGAGAGTCTTCTCCTTCCAGCCCTTCTGCTTCCAATCATTCGCTTGCTTCGGGAACATATCGATAACACCAAACATGGTGGTATCGTGTGCAAACACGAAGAAGACATTGTCTTGTGCATCTGCTGTCTGCGCCTCTTTAATCGTCTTTATCGCGAGTTCCTTGTCGAACCCAATCGCTGGGTCAAAGAAAGTTTCACCAGCGGCTCGTCCACGCTCAACATTCATGTTATCGAAAGCACTACCGGGGCAATGTGAGAGGTGAAGACGGAGGGAATCTGAGAGCGATAGATGCCGGGAGAGATTTGATGGGTATGGTAGATACTTCGATGGACGTAACTCTCCTCCGTGATGGCATAGATCACCGCCCATGAAGATGAAGGTATCGGGACCGGTTGTTGTACGAGCAAGACCTGCTAAGTGGCCAATGTCATGGCCTGGCGTGTCAAGAAGATAGAATGAACCATCGCCGAAGAAGTCAAAGGCACGAAATGGTCCAATCAAAAGGGACTTGAGTTCAAAGTCGATCTCTCTCAGTTCTCTGCCACTATGATCCTGTCAGCTGTTTTGGAGAAAAGATTGGGATGGTGATGCCTACTCGAAGTCTGCTTCACGCAAGGGAGAGTCAGGGTCAGCGGGATATCCGGGTAAAAAAGCTTCCTTGAACCCTGGTCCAACAATGAGTTCCGTTGACCCTGGAAAGGTTGTGATATCTCCGATATGATCAAAATGATGATGACTAGGCAAATATCAGTGACCGAGTCACAGCGCAGAAATTCTGTACTACGAACCTCCATATCACGCTGTCAATCTCCGACGGCTGCACGTTATTCTCGGCCAGAATATCTGCAACATTCTTTGGAACATCTACGTCCCAATTTGAGTTTCGTCTTATCGTATCAGCGTACTTTGGCGAGAAATTCTTCAACGGCTCCTTCGGAACGCCCAGATCAAACAGTGCTTTCTTCCCGGAAGGGCTTTCAATAAGAAACGACCATGTTGTAAGTGTTGGCATCGCATCGAGGCCCTTCATCGCAGGTTTCATAAGATGAGTGAGCGGCATACCCGACAATCTCAAGCTGGAGTCGATAATGCTGACTTTGGCGGCTTTGCCGTCTGGCACGTCAAATCGTGGTCGTTCAGGCATCCTTGAGAATTGATTGGAAAGACCACAATAGGCGTTGCCTGCAAGTTTGCTAAGGGAATTGGATTGCAATGGCTTTTATATGAATGGTCGGATGACGGGTAAAAAGGTTAGAGCGGAAGACACGGCTTATAAATTACGACGTCATGGGTGGCTTACTCAGGCGGGATGGATTTTGAGCCATTGTTCGCTTCCGTAATCAGCGACTACAATTCTTTGAACAATACTCTTATCGCCTAAGAAACAAAGTCGGTATTGGCTATTCAGAAATTACAGTCGCCGTGTAACTATTGCGTTATGACTTTACAAACTCTCTTGAATTGCATATCGGGAGGCTAAGCTAACCAAATCCGCTTGCAACACCCAACTCTCACCATGTGACAGTAGATCTTTGATTCGATCAAGAACATCAGCTGAGGAAGTAAGCTTGATACCAAGGATGTTGTGATAGGTTCAGAAAGCTCAGTTTCTACGGTTGCAGGGTAAAATGAAAGAAATAACCAAAAACAGTAAGCACATTTTGCCAAAATCTCACCATACTCCACAACAACTGTGACCATGAGACGCTCTTGGCGGCTAAACGAAAAATCATCGAAGGTTTGCTGATGTTGAGTCAGAGAGGCACAGCCCTTTTTGCTATCTATGCTTAAAGTTAAGGCGTCGCTGACATGCAGGCCATATCCTTGATCATGACATGCCCAGTTCAGCCCTATACTCCAAGTTAGTATTTAAAGGCTAAAATGCCCTTTATCCCCTCATATCGACTCTCTGTGTACTAAATGCCTCCCGTAACCGGCTACGATGGACGGATTGAAGCGCCTACTCCTGTTCACTAACAGTGACTTGGGCCAAGCCAACGTAGTCCTCGCTACAGCTCACGAACTAGGCCTTGCATGTGAAGATGTCGAAATCCATATCGCTTCATTCCGGGACCTAAGAAGCGGAGTGGGTAATGCCTCCAGGTTTATGCAGGCAACTGCAACTCAACATAAGAAGAAGATACCTTGACCCTTTGTGTTCCACGAGATCGAAGGAACGAGTTGGGGGCCGGCTACGAAGCGTCCAGAAACGGCAATCTTCGAAACGCTTGAGCTGACTCCAGGACTCGTCAACTCGGCAAAAGGGGTCGCTATTCTACCAGCTGTCATGATACCTTGGAGCCCGGGGGAGTTTCTCGACATCTACAAGGAAACAGAACGGGTATTCGATGAAGTCAAGCCAGATTTGACTATTGTGGAACCGCTGTTCACTCAAGGCTTGACATTTTGTCACCATCGAGGTGTCAGGTGGATGGTCCTTTCGCTGAACACGATTAAAGAGTTTGCAGTTCCGGTGCAGCCAAAATTAGCAGCCCTTTGGAAGTATCCAATGTAAGTGATCCTTCACTACATACGGAAACACTTAACTAACCCGAACAGTGCTTGTTCGGCCTTGCCTTATCCCATACCATGGAGACTCATCCCATGGAATTTTTGCTTTGGCTTTGTGGCTGGCTACACTCTGCTCACAGATACTCGGCTAAAAAGGACTACCGAGAAACTCCGCGAGGAGATTGATCCTTGCATAACTTTGATGACCATGATGGAACTCGGTGTTTTGAAGCCTGCGCCACCCAATCTGCCCATCCTTGTGGCTAGCAGTCCTGACATAGACTACCCATTCAGCGTCATACCACCACAGCTCACATCCTGCGGCCCCATCATACGAGCTGCTCCGCCCATCAATGAAGCTGACGCAGGTGTAGCCGAATGGCTTAGCCAAGGCCCAACTATATACGTCAATCTGGGCACGCATCACAAGTCAAACCCCACTGAAGCCCATGAAATGTCCAAAGCCTTCAGAAAGGTCCTCGAACACGCTGATACACTACATTCTGCGGGGAAACCTCTTCAAGTTCTGTGGAAGCTAGGACGGTTGCCTGATGAAGAAGGCAATGCTCCAAAGAGAGACTCCTATACTGACGAATGGGCTTTGGTGACC
Organism: Fusarium sp. Na10; assembly: GCA_002234255.1. NCBI lineage: Eukaryota > Fungi > Ascomycota > Sordariomycetes > Hypocreales > Nectriaceae > Fusarium > Fusarium sp. Na10. The sequence goes on from NJCS01000125.1 coordinate 105,119, forward strand.
GATGAACTACAAGCTTACATCAAACGAAACAGAGTGCGTATCACGGACTGGCTCGTCGCTGAGCCAATGTCTGTCCTCGAATCAAAAAACGTCGTTTGTTCTGTGAGTCATGGGGGAGCTAATTCCTTTTACGAAGCGCTATGGTGAGTTGAGTTCATTCCCGGAAATCTACGCAACGTCTGACAATATCGTTAGTTCTGGCATACCTCAAGCGCTTCTGCCTGCTTGGACAGACTGTTATGATTTCGCCAACCGTGTTGAGCTTCTTGGTATTGGGCGTTGGGCGAATAAGAAAGCGAAGCCCCGATAGCAAGAGAACGAGCTTGCCGAGGCGCTGTTGGAGATTCTGTTTGGGCCGGAGTCCGCGGGGATGCGAAAGAGGGCAGAGGAGGTTGCGAGTCGTCACCCGGAATGGGAGGGTCGGCAAATGGCTGCTCAAGAGATCTTGAATCATCTGGTGAGGTTGAGGGGGCCTTGATCCTAAATGATAAAAAGATTTGGGTAATTTAGGATAAGTTTAGGATATATTTTGCTGAGTTTATTTTTAACACCCTATATTAAGATCCGAGTTTTCTTGCCCCCAGAGGAGGGGATCAGTGGTAGACTTGACCAAGTTCACAGCTGAATCTGTATGATGCCGTCATGGGGTTAGAACTGCAAGATTGTATGGCATCCCAAATGAGGTTTCCGTTATGGATGGAGCAATTACTTTAATCGTAAGCCTATGATTAAGTTCGCAGCAATGCCCATCGATAACAATGATACAGCATAGTTTCGATAGGTTCTGGTGGTGTTGGCAGAGGATCCCCGCAAAGTGTAACATGACGTTCTAGCGAAGGATTGAAGGATCGGCAACCTCGGCACATTTCAGGTGAGGAGAAAGGCTAGGGAAGATCCGAGGCGCGTCTCACTTCACCTCAACTCAATTCCAAACACACCCCAAAATCATCAAAACGACCATTAAATCCATCAACACTCACACAAAATCTCAAAATGGCTGATGAAGTTGAACCCAAGAGGCTGAGCCAACCATTCTCAATTCCAGACCCAACCAGCTTCTCCAACTTCCAGCGCGACATCTACCAATCCTTCCGCCCACCAATCTTCTCAACAAACCCCACAGAATGGGAATCTCTAGCCAAGGAAAAGATCCCCGCTACCAATTTTGGCTACGTCTACGGTTCAGCGAGCAGTGCTGCTACTGCGAAAGCGAATAGCGAGGCTTTCAGTAGATATCGCCTGAAGCCGCGCTTTCTCGTTGACGTCACCAGGCGCGATGTTGACGTTGAGCTGTTCGGTACAAAGTACAAGAGTCCCCTGCTTGTAGCGCCTATCGGTGTGCAGAGTATTTTGCATCCTGATGCGGAGGAGGCTACGGCGAGGGCGTGTCATAACGTTGGCATGCCGATGATTCTATCGACTGCTGCGACGCGCACGATTGAAGAAGTTGCGGCGGCGAATGCGGATGGTGATCGGTGGTATCAGCTCTACTGGCCGAAGCCGCAATTTGAAGAGGTCACAGCTAGTCTTCTCGCGCGCGCAAAAGCTTCAGGCTACAAGGTCCTCGTTGTCACGCTGGATACCTTTTCACTTGGCTGGAGACCTACAGACCTCGACACGTCTTACTTGCCCTTCGTCTGGGGCCAAGGCTGTCAGATTGGCTTTTCAGATCCTGTTTTCAACAAGTTGTTTGATGAGATGCAGAAGAATGACTCGCGAAGTATTGCCGAGAAACTTTCTGAACTTTGGACGATTATGAGAAGGCCTGGGACTGTATACGGTGCTGCTAGAGTTCTCGCCAATGCAAAGACCTTGATCAAGTCGAAAGCTTGGATTGATGTGATCAACTCTGGTACATACCGTTCGTGGAGTGACCTCAAGATCTTGAAGGATCTCTGGGACGGACCAATCGTTCTCAAGGGCATCCAGACAGTTGAGGATGCCCATCTCGCTATTGAGCATGGCGTCGACGGCATCATCGTTTCCAACCACGGCGGCCGCCAACTTGACGGCGCTATCGCGTCACTGGATGCACTAGCGGATATCGCAGCGGACAAGAAGGTCAAGGACTCAAATCTGACCATCATGTTTGACAGCGGTGTCAGAACTGGTTCAGATGTGTTGAAGGCGTTGGCTCTTGGTGCAAAGGCAGTCTGTATTGGAAGACCTTATGCTTATGGTCTCGCGGCAGGTGGACAGGAGGGTGTTGAGCATGTTTTAAGATGTTTGTTGGCGGATATGGATAATATGCTTGCGAATGCTGGGAAGAAGAATGTGAGGGACTTGGGTAGGGATGATCTTCAGATTTTACCGCTGTCCAAGATTTGAGAGCTTGCCAGTGTAGTATCTATGTTGTAGCTATCCATCCCTGTTTATTCCAATCCATTAAATGCCCACAAGCTTTCCAGAATCTACTAAAGAAATACATCGTCAAGATGACGAAAAGAAAGAAAAACTATCGCCCAGTCCTCCACAGAACTCATGGCTCAAACCTCGGAGCAAGGCTTGCCATCAGTGTTACCGCAATCGTTCGTATCAGTACACTTGGACCCACAGCCATAGGAAATGAAGTCAGAGGGCGTAGTCTGCTCCCAGTTATCCATGCACTGAGTCTCATCCCCATGCCCCCAGTTACATCTCTGTCGACGATATCCCTTCTGTCTCATGACCTCCTGCTGGGTCCAAACAGTATGACAAGCGCCATCATCCCAAGTACAAGCAGTCAGGTCCTGAGCCTGAACACACTTGGACTCAGAGTCGGTAGTCGTGAAGTCAAGACCAAGGCTGAAACCCTCGATCTCAGCACCGACGCTGACGCTGACACTTTCAGATCGCTCCTGGCAGACCTCGTTGCCAACGAGCTTGGTGGCAGTGCAGACTTGGGTGCCGGTACAGTAGATGTTGCCGGAGGCTTTCTGCCACGGGGTGTATTCTTTTGAGGTCTCGAGGACGAAGTAGTCGTACCAACATTTACGGACCTTGGGGAATTTGTAGGGATGGGTGGCTCGGTCGGAAGTTACGTAGGTTCCTTCGCCGTCGGTGTAAGGACCTTGGTAGGTCTTGGAAGTGTCGTCGCAGACGGGGAAACCATCGCGCTTGGCGAGCCCTTGGCTAGGGGCAGCTGGGCCAGCTTGGGCGATGGCCAGAAGAAGGGAAGAGGAGAGAATGGTTTTAAAGAGCATGGTGAATAGTATTGATGAGTAGTTTGAAAGAGTGGAAAGTTGAATGAGTGAATGAGTGTGGTTGATGGTAGAAGCGATGTTGAGATCCAGAAGGGTTATGTGCTGCTCTTTATAGTCGTCATTCGGCAGTCAATCTCCCTTTCATTGCTTTCAGCTGTTCTAAAAGTGAAGATCATCCCATAAGCTGCCAAGGACTCAGGATCGCCGAAGCTGAGAAGGACGTCTCACGAAACAAGACAGGATGAAACGTGATCATGCATCTTCCTTGCTCACCCGGTCCAGCATGCCCATATCAACAGCCCGTAAACAACTTCGAAGAGTAAAGACGAAATTAGCAGTAAGCTGTATGATATCAATGGCTGGAGCTGAAACAACAGGTAGTAATGTAGATAGTAAGCATGGTAGTTACACAAGAGGCTACTTCGGCAGCTTTGTAAAACTTTGGTCATGAAGAGCTAGTATACCTATGTCCTACACATCTACTTGCATAACAGGAACAAGGCGTTATGTTTCCGTTAGCTGGTATAAGTCGAAATATCCTACAAATTAATTGATAGTAGCTTACACTGCGATCTTCGCGAAGCCTTCTCCTGAAGTCTTGGCCCCCATACTTGGTAGCTTACCCCCGGGACATCGGGCTCCACCCGTCTAATTGCGAATAAGCGGCGACCACAGCTGCCAAGTGATGATCTGCCGATTTATCCAAGTACCGCTCACTACCAGGCACAAGGTTTTCGCCTCACCGGCAGTCAGCGGCCGTGGCGTTGGGCAGCGGCTGTAACCCCAATCACCCATCTTCGCTTCACATCTCCTTTTTTGGGTCCACGTTGAAAGCCAGTAGATGGAGTAAAGGGCGGACCCGGCTCGTTATAAAGCACTTTGCTTTTGACTCCAGCTGTAGACTTCCATACTCATTGCATGACCATGAATGGGACCTCCTGATTATTGGGGCTGGGGCAGTCTGGCCAATGATGAAGAATAAACTTCCAAAAGCAAGATTCTAGGCAACAGTGAGGGCAACGAGTATTCTGCCCGTATGTGTTTATTGGTGTTCCTTACCTTTGTGCCCCTGGGGCAGAAGCCTTTTTTTAAGCCTTCATCCTTATCAAGAAGATATAAACTTGCGCCGTGCCATGGTCTCTTGGCAAGAGGATCTTTGTAAGGATCTCACCAAACTTGTCTATTGTCGCATCGTTACTGGAAACAACCATATCACATTGGAGCGGAAGTCATGTTCTCACGTCGAAAATTGAAACTTAAACTATCGTGACAGGCCTCCAAAAAGGTATCTGCCGCCAGTGACTTGTGGATTCTCTGTCTCAGCAGTAGAACATACCTATAAACTAAGCCTTATCGGTCGAGCAGAGAGCAGGATAACTATATTGATTAAAAGTAGAACCTTATCTTTTTCGGACCACGTGTTCTGTAGTCATAAGTTAGGCATCATGACTTAATGTATAAGCCGTGAGCAAGTTACGTTGTTTGCGGCTGAGGCTTGTAGGTAGAAGCTTAAATCAGTATAGAGAACTAAGAGGTCGCGTGCTACTCGATTTAAACCATGTCCCGAATTTCCCAATCGTTTCTGTGCGTACATGCCGTCCCCCTTTGACTTTGTTCACTCAAAAGCCTGTTTGGTCGGAGACCAAGAAACGCACTGCAATGCACTACTTAGAGTTGACTCTCTGGGACTTTGTCGCAAGAACTATCTTTGGCCGTCAATATTGCTCACAATCTAATGTTTAGTGCATACAAATTTTCATTATTGCCATTAAATAAAGTTATGTTGTAATATAGACATTTTCAGAATTATACATCAAGGGTGACAGAATAGCGTTTCCTCTCACAAAGGAATATAAATACTACGGCTACTAGTCACTCTAAATAACCAAATCTCCCTCCAAAAACCCTCGATCATTTCGATTTCTCATCTACCATGGAACCCAAGCCCATCGAAACGTTCGGCGCCTCCTTGCAGGGGTATGTTTTGTGTCTCTGCCTTTTATCCTGTCGACAGGCTTACTAACACACCTAGATACTACAACAACAAATGCCTTTCAGACGTCGTGATTCGTGGCGATGGCCAGGAATTTGCAGTCCACAGCCTTGTCCTGTTTTGTCATTCTGACTACTTCAAAAGGCAGCTGACTGGGCCGTGGAGGGTAAGTCTCCTATCCTTACTGGCAACATAAACTGACCAAATGAAGGAGAGTGAGGACAAAACTATCGAAATTAAAGACTTTGATGCAAATATTGTCGAGGCTATGCTTCGTTTTGTTTACTTTTTTGACTACGACGTTCCTCCCAACACACGCCCCATGATGTTTCATGCTGAGGTCTACCAGATTGGCGACAAATATGGCATTGACCCACTGAAAAAGCAAGCAGTAAACAAATTCGAACGTGTCATTAATGAAGCCGAAGTTACCGCCGAGTTTGCAAGTAACTTGGCCAGCCCGATCACCATTGTGTATAACACCACGCCATCAGGAGACAGAGACCTTAGAGACATGGTTGTGCAGAGCTCGTGCACACACTTTAAGTACCTTATATCAGAGACGTCATTCAAGGAGGTCCTAGAAATGAATAGAGATTTCTCGGCCGATCTTGTCAGCCTGATACATGAGAATTGGGAAAAGTATTGCTATTGCAAATGTCTATTGTGCAAGGCTGCTTTTAAATTGACGATAGATTCCCATGGTGATGAAATCCCAGACTATCAAGAACCAAAGCCAATCTTCTGTCCCGTCTGCGGTTGTCAACCCATATCTCCGGATGAGAAACCCAATTGGCTTTACTACTTTGAAGGAGATGGTGATCTTGACCAAGGGGACGGTAGGGACACCAAGCGGATGTGGGATAAGTTCACAGAATCAATAGCGAGTCATTGGAACACATAAGGCTACGCAGTTGGCTATGTACGGGATGAGCAGTGTATGGGCCGTTGTGTAGATTTGATGATTGCAAATCGCGGTGTCTATGAACCTGGGCGTGTCCCAGACGGGCTTTGTGGTAGCACAGAATATTATTTTGCTTTTGCTGGTGGGCTTACCTAACACATTTTTTGTACATCTCCCAGCACTAATAGGCAATAATGTTCAGACAAACTTTAGTTCGTTTGCTCTCCAATGCATTAGATCCTTGATTTACATGAAATATACAGTTATTCAGAGACCCCGCAGCAACCTCAGTGTGTGGCTGAAGTTTCTGCGGGAGGCTTACCATTATACCACGACATAAGAAAGCCAACATCTCCGTTGCTCCCTCCTTTTCCTTCTTTTATTTCTTTGGAGACGCGCACCATTCATTCCTCCACGGATGCATCAGACTCGACGCTCCCTTGGCACAGATATGCAGTCGCCGCCGTATGAAGAGTTTGGCGCATCCTTGAAGAAGTAAGTTTCTATATCACCACTCCGATGAGACCATTTCTGAAAGAACAGGTACTTCAACAATACAAGCCTTTCAGACGCCATCATTAAATGCGGAGGTCAGGAATTTGCAGTCCACAGTCTTATTCTCTTTTGCCACTCCGAGTATTTTAGGAAGCAGCTCGATGGGCCGTGGAAGGTTTGAGAAGCACCTTTCCCCCGCAATAATAAACCAAAGCCAATAAACCACAGGAGAGCTCCGAGCGAGTGGTTGAAATCATGGATTTTGACCCCGCTGTTGTCAAGGCGATGACACTCTTTTTCTATTGCTTCGACTACGAGTCCCCAGTAGATACATCAGCTATGATGTTTCATGCCAAGGTCTATCAAATCGCCGATAAATATGACATTGGGGCGCTGAAGAGACTTGCTGCGACGAAGTACCATACCAGCATCGATGCGGGATGGGAAATGGATAGCTTTCCAGGCGCAATCGAACTGGCGTATACCACTACGCCACCCGGGGACAGAGGATTACGCGATGTCGCTGTGGAAGTTGCATTTAAGAGGCTTGGTAAACTGATGGGTCGGGAAACGTTCTGCGAAATGATACGCGACAATCCAGACATCGCTGCTGACATTATTCGATCTACAAATCGGATATGTGAAAGTGTGAAGGAATATCAGTGCGCAGTGTGCAAACGCGTCCATTGGATAGGCTATCCTGTGTCCCAAGAGCCTCACCGAATACGGTACTGCCCGTCGTGTAATCAGTGTCATTCATCTTGGAGACCTAAGGCTGGAAGCTAATAACCATCCAGGCGATCTTGGTTGGTTCGGAGACTGTTAAATAAGACTATTTAAATACACTCATTTTAGTTACCAACATATTATTAGGGCCAACGATTCTCACTCTGCAAAATACTTTCTAGAGTTTACCGGACGACTCGTTTCTGTCTCAGTATCCCTTGACGCCAACTCTGAAAAGCGAAGCGTCACTATCAATCCTCTTTCGAAGAGGTCCATTCTTGAGTTCATCGACGTCCCACTTCGCCCAGATGAACCTCCCGTGGAGAAACTCAGCCTCTTCAGACGCGGCCCAAACAGCAAAGTCGCCTGGCAATTTGACTACATCTGTCAGCATGGTTCCAGTTCATGGGGTTCAATACATACTGTCATCCCACTTGAAGCTATTCTCATCGGTGAAACGTTCGAATGACTCAGTGTAGTGAAGTCCCGGCTCGAAGCTGATGACCTGCATCTGACTGGAGGGGACGGTCATGGCTATGTGTTGCATCATCATTGTTCCAGCGCTCTTAGTGGTTGAGTAAAGAGGAACGGGAATAGACATCTTGGTATCGTGGATTACAATACTGGACAAGTTCAAGAGAGCCTGGTCAGTGTAAGATTATAGAACAACATATGCCATGAGGGCTTATGGACTTACCAGCTTTCGGGAAGGGTCGATTTCTCGCTGATTGTAAAACAAGCTCGTCCACAAATACGGAGCAATAAGGTTCACTCCAAGTCCATCCTTGAACGTCTCATATCCAAGTCCAAGAATAGTGTTGGGCAGCCACATTTTCGCAGCACTTAGCACAAGAACATCAACAAAGATGCCGTCTCCGGCAAGTTTCTTCCAGAACACTCGGGTGGCATTCTCATCCGCGAAATCATTGATAATCGGGATGACTTCAACATTGGAGTACTTCGTCTTGATCTTGTCAGCGGCTTTGTCCAAGGCATCTTTGCGTCGGCCGGTAATGATGAGACGAGTCGCAGAGGCCGCGGCGAAGGACTCGGCGATGCTAAAGCCAATTCCGGTGGAGGCTCCAGCGACGAGAACAGTACGGCCAGCCTGAGAAAGCTCGGGACGATTTGGTGAGATTGATTCGTATGAATCTCGATGGACTTTGCTAATAAGGTTGCTGCCGTTGGTAGGTGCTTCGACATTCTCCCAAGGGTTTTCCTCGGGTCTAGTCTCTGGTGCAGAAGGCATATTGGATAGTAATTGCAAGGTATTCGGGTCTCGAAGAAGATTGATTGATGATGAGATCTGAGTATTGAAAAGAGTAGACTTGGAAATTGATCCATTATATACGGATCTCCATGTCGCGACAGTAGTATAACATAATGTTGGCATATCGGAAGTCTGCGGGTGAATCGATGGAAACCCGCATGATGCCCTAAGTGCGCTAAATTTCCAGGCTTTGCTTACAGGACGATAAGCTTGTCTCATAAGTAATTCCGCCAAGAACCCGCAAGATCTCCGCATAACAGCTGACAAAGGTCGCTAACGTTAGTACGGTCGCCCTAAATCTCACCCGCAGCCAACTCAAGAAACCCGCAATCTTCCCGCTTCAACATAATCACGATGGGTTCTGCGACAAAGCTCAAAGCGTGCTTCGCGTGCACGAACGGAAAGCGGAAATGTGACAAAGCTCAACCTATTTGCGGGCGCTGTAATGATCGAGACGTAGAATGCCGATATCCACCGTCCAAGCGGAAGAGAGTGCACACATCGTCAGCGCCCGGCGCGGAAAATGGCGGAGAGAGTGCAGGTAGACTCAGTGTTGGACCACCGAGTCTGATGCAAATACCGTTCTCAGCCCCAAATGATGGCTTGATTGACCTCAATCAGTGGGCGACAACCCTGAGCAATTGGGACGCCCTCCCCGCTGCTGAGTTGCCAAAGGACTCGCCCGCGACGAGCAGTGAGACAATCTCGAGCCAGAAGGATCCGGTCGACTTCTTCCTCAGACCCGAGGCATGGGCCATCCGACACATTCCCTTCACTACCCCATCATTTCCCAACTCTGTCTGCATGAACTACATTCACGGCATTCATGAGTTCTTCACCAAATGGGTCACCAACTCTCACAGCCCCTTCATACACAATCAGCTCTACGCCGATGCGGGGCTGCCGCCATCAATACAAGATGCATTCACTTGTATCATCCTGCATAACTCAAAAACACCCGCGAACGAGACAGTGATTGATGAATTACTAGCGTCGAAAACATCAGCGTTACTCAAGGCATATTGCCCGGACCTTGTCGGTCCTGAAGTGACGATTGGCATTCGTGAGCACCTGTCTCGAACTCAAGCATTATTCGTCCATCTTGTGCTAGCACTCTTCTCGCCATCCATTAGCGCGCGAGCCAATGCGGAACAACAGATACAAACTCTTCTCTCATGGACGCGTCAACTCTGGGAAGCGGCTCTTCGCGACCCGGATATTGGTCTGCCATGCGATGGTGGCGATAGCTCGGCAGCTGCTGCCTCTGCCAACGGCATTATTCTAGACTCGATTTTCGACGGTGATCCCCTACCTCGGAAATGGCGCTCTTGGGTGTTGTCAGAGAGTATCCGGCGCATATGGCTATTGGCAACTTCGACCATCGGCGTATACCTTACACTTAAACAGAAATGGGCTGAGTGCCATGGCGGTATCTACTTCACGGCTCATAAAGACCTATGGGAAGCCAAAACTGGCTTTGCATGGGCAGCAGCATGTCGGAAAGCAGATCCGCTGTTTATATGTAGCCTCGATTGCGAGGGTCTGTTTCTGAGTGCAAAGGCATCAGATGTAGATCCAATGCTGGTCAATATGTTTACAATTATGTGGGGGGTTGAAAGAGTCGAGAATTGGGTTGCGAGAACATGTGAGCCTGGAGACGAGGTAAAGGTTTGGAGGGGGACGGATTTGCCAATGGAGAAGGGAAGAATTGCACCTTCATAAGATCGATGATCCTGCCAAGAGCTTTTGCGAAGGCGCATAGATATATTAGCCATTTTAGAGAAGACATTTTGCCATGGACGATATTGCATGATCAAACTGGAGGTTAGCATTAGTGGCTGAGATGTCCTCAGGTCACTGTGTCTCATGCTGACACCCGGATGCAAACAGCTGGGATCGCCCACCAGAGAGCCAGATCATGAACCTTCGGTTGGATAGGTCTGATTATCCCAGGGATTGGAAACATAAAAAGACGAAATGTCTACGTCTCGAGCTGTTCATTTGACAAATTTCTCGATCAAATTTGTCTCGAGAATTTTGAGCCCGGGCGTCTTGAAGCGAGCATACTGATGATTGTCATCTAAACAATGAAGCATCGCGGCGCCAATTCTTGTGTAAGGAAGAATGGTGGTGTTGGGGGATACACCGATTCTAGATATTTTCGCTATTATTTTACTCAGTAAGCCACATTTGAGAGGCTTGAGGATCTATCGACAGTCTTTTCTTTTAATAAAAAAACATAGTGCTCAGTCGATGTTACAAGCAGAATAAAGCTACTAGCATTACGAAGCTCGTACAGAATTGCCCAAAAGCGTAACATCAGACGGGCCGCCGACGAAGCGGAATTCTCCACCTGCGCTGTTTTACGTGAGACAAAGTCTGACGTGTGAGATTATAGTTCGCACTATAACTACCGAAGGAGTGTTCAAAGCTTTCCAAGACCCAGCATTCTTTCTTAATACGACTGGCTTTGCAATACACTTCGATGCCCAACATGACGAAGCCGCAAATCATTGTGAAAATACCACCAGCCTCCGATGCGGAGGATAAAACTCTCGTCTCAACCATAACTGATATTGTCAACACCGCCTACACAAAGGCCGAGTCCGATATCTTCATCCCATCATACCAACGAACTACCGCCACCGAAATCGCCAAATTTCTAAGCCAAGGCCAACTCGCTGTGGCATACCTACAACCCAACAACGAGCCCATCGGCTGCGTCTTCATCAAACTCATTACACCGGCCCTCGGAGAGTTTGGCATGCTGGCGCTCGATCCACAGTACCAAGGTACTGGTGCAGGGCGACAACTAGCGGTCTTTGCGGAAGATGAATGTAGACGAAGAGGTTGTACGACGATGCAGCTGGAGATTCTTGTGCCGATGACGTTTCATCATGAGGGCAAGGCAAGGTTGTTGGGGTGGTATACAAGGATGGGGTATGAGCTTGTTAAGCTGGGGGATTTTGCGGATGATTATCCTGATTTGGTAAACTTGCTTGCTGGACCGACAGAGTACAGGGTTTTTGAGAAGAGCCTTGTTTGATCAGGGAAATCAGACTGGTATGGATACCAACAGGCTAATTATTTCCTGACTGCAGTCTGGCTTCTGAAAGTCTCTTGTCGTGGCCGAAGATCAAGCCCGACATGTCGACCGCAGAGCCTAAGTCTTGGCATGAATATCGACATCATCCAGAATAGCCTCATTCCTCTTCGCAGCAGCATCCCTCGCCCTCTTAAGCCGTCTCGTCGCAACATCCACTTTCCAAGTAAACGACCAAGTGATCACGTTCATGATAATAGCCATACCAATGAATCCCATCGCGATCCCAAACGACGTGGTGTATCTGGGTGAGAAGCGCGAATTAAACAGCTGCGATCCAACAGCGCCTCCGATCTGGCCGTAACTATTCGCAAATGCAATAGCAAAGGCTGAACCGGTGGCTCCGTCTGTTGTTTGGACTCTCCATGGCCACATCATTGTATACCTAGATCTATTAGAAACACGGAGAAGAAGTGATTATGTTAACCTACCAAGCGATCGAGAAGCCCCCTGCTATAACAGTGGCTGCATACACACCTCCTGTGCTGGGGAAGGTGTACAGAACAACGTAGCATGCTTCTATGATTATCATGAAGCTCAGTGGGATGAGAGGCAAAGGGAAACGGCCGGTGTTAGCGACCCATCCAAATACTATGGTGAGTATACAGGCAAAAATGGCTGGAGGTATGTTGAGCAGCTGAGCTTCGGCAATGCCACTGCGGCGAACTAATGTCAGCGATCACACTTTCTTGGAGTCCTTCCATGGAGACCTACGTGAAGCCGAGATTTGCGATGACCGTCGGCTGATAGAAGTTGAGCCCCGTTGTTCCAATGGTATAAAATGCCCAGCAGAGAAGAAATAGCCAGAGTTTGTGATCTTTCAGAGTGTTCCGGAACTCTTTCCAGTCAAAGTCTTTCTCAGCAGCTCTAGGAGCGTTGATGGGAAGTCGGGCTTGGACAAATGCTTTCTCTTCCTCGGACATCCAGCGAGCTGTATCCGGGACTGTTTCCGATGTCAGTATGTAGCGCTGTGTCGATGGTGTGAACTCACAATCAGGCATGAAGATGTATGCGAAAATGCCCAGAAGAATAGTGAATACTCCCTCGGTCAAGATGAGCCTAGAACTTGAGTCAGCCCAGCCTTGAGATATGTTGTTGGGTGTATACCATTTCCATCCCGACAAGCCCTGTGCATGAACACCGTTGAATGCAAAGGCAAGGACACCGCTAACAACAGCACTGAAGTTACCAAGGATAGTAACAAGAACAATACGCGATGCCATTTCATCAGGACGGTACCAGTAGCATAACTGGAGAAGCATACCAGGCCAGAGTCCAGCCTCGAAGAGGCCAAGAAAAGCGCGGACTGTATACAAGCCGGCGGCATTCTTTACTGCAGCGTGACAGACGAGAGCAATACCCCAGGATATCTGTTCGAACCGTCAGACGGGGGGTTTAGGGATAGGATAGGGAAACCAACCATGATTCTTGCTTGCCAAACTGATGGCTTGAGGCGCTTGACCAGCAGGTTGGAAGGTGTCTCCGCCAAGATATACGGGATCTTCAAGTACGTTAGTGATAGTCATGAGACGTGGGCTTATAGACAGACATAGTACGCCATTGTGACAAAGTTGTAGTCATCAGCCGAGATGTTCAGCTCCGTCATGATATTCCTCGGCGTTCCGCGATCCATGATTCGAGCATTCGAAACCTACAACATTAGCACCCTAACATGAAAGAAAGTAGTTCACTTACGTTGGAAGCATCAATTGATTTGACCATGTACATGACCGAAAGCAAAGGAATGAGATGCCAGTCAATTCGTCGCAGTAACTTCTTCTCCTGCTGGCTACTCAACCTAGTCCGCGCTCCCATAAGCCTTCCATCATAACCGACAATATTGTCATATATATCGTCAGAGGACGGGACAGATTCTCCGCGGGTGACGGTGTTGTAGTGTTGTTTGATGGGCGGCTCTTCGGACGAAGAGTCGGGAAGCTCATGAGTCTTCTCATCAAAGCCTTGAGAGCCGATGTGGCCTTTAGGAGACATATCAGAAGACGTCATTTTCACAATGATCTGTCCTAGACTTCGCTGATAGAATATATCAAGGTACGCCGATAGAGATATAAATCTTGGCCGCTTCGCTTGTGTATCCTACTCCTCACCCTACGATATGTCGACATCCGCGATCGGCATTCCTCATCTTGGCGTGCGGGAGGGATATAATCGCGCAACCAATTAACTGCAGTTGTTATCTCCAAGACTATCTCTCAAATAATACTAGCTCAACAACTAATGCGAGTATTTCTATAAAAGGTGCTGCCATCTCGGATCCGAAGTTGAGTCTCCCCGCTTTTGGCAGATGAGGAAATAGTGCCCGTCAATGGTGACATCTGTACAACGATAAAAGAGGAAATTGATTGGCTTTTCAAGATTGCTTATCAATTTGTGACGATCAACGTTATATCAAGATACACGGGGCCCAGTTTGGACGGTTCATATCTTTTACCCCTCTTTGTTATCTGCAGGTTGTTATCGACGATGAAGCTCAACACCATCCTCTTCAGTGCCGCTGCGGCGACGGCGTTCAATCTGGGAAATGTCCAGTTCCCTTTCTCTCATGGGTCACTAGAGTCATCACCTCTTCTCAATCTACACAAGTCGCTCGTCGAGCGACCCTCAATCACTGGCTCAGAGAAGCACGTCACTGACTTTCTCAAAACATACCTCCATGATGCAGGTTTCACCGTTGAGGCTCAGACGGTCGCCAAGAACCGCGATAACGTCTTGGCTTACTTCAATAACACGAGAAACACAAGAGTCCTCGTGACGTCTCATATTGACACTGTTCCCCCATTCTGGCCTTATGAGCGGCGAGATGATGAGATCTGGGGTCGAGGAACAGTCGATGCAAAGGGCAGTGTCGCAGCGCAGATCATTGCTGTCCGAGACCTATTTGAGAAGAAAGAAGTCAGTGAAGGCGATGTAGCGTTGTTGTTCGTGGTGGGCGAAGAGACAGGTGGACCGGGAATGGGCAACGTCAATGATCTAGGTCTATCCTGGGAGTCCGTCATCTTTGGTGAACCAACAGAACTCAAACTTGCACGAGGTCACAAAGGTGGACTGGGCTTTACTATCAAAGCAAACGGAAAGGCTGGTCATTCTGGATACCCTGAGACGGGAAGCAATGCTATTGATAGTCTTGTTCGTGGATTAGCTGCTCTCCAAAAGATTGAGTTGCCTGGAAGCGAAGAGTTTGGGAACACTACTCTCAATGTGGGTAGGATTGAAGGTGGTGTTGCTGGAAATGTCATCCCAGCGAGTGCCTATGCCACAGGAGGAGTCAGAGTCGCTGGTGGAACTCCAGAGGGTATCAGGGAGCTAATACGTCAGGCGGTTGAGGAGAGTGACCCGAGCCTTGTCGTTGAGTTCTCGTATGGTATTGGACCAGTGCCAACGGATTATGACGTTGACGGTAAGTAGATCACCAGAAGATGGAACTGTGACTAACTTGATAGGCTTTGAGACTGTAGTACTGAACTACGGGACGGATATCCCGAGACTCAAAGGGGGCCATAAGAGATATCTGTACGGACCTGGCTCGATTCTCGAGGCGCACTCTGCGCATGAGCACTTGAAGGTTTCGGATCTGGAGCAGGCTGTTGAGGGGTACAAGAAGTTGATATCTCATGCTCTTGATCAAGCTTCTGAACTCTGAGAGACGACAAGTCAAGATCAGATTGTTTTCTTGGCTCAAACATTACTCCAAGGCCATTTCCGGTAGTTCAAATCACTGCTAGTCCTCGGATCTCGTAGCAAAGCAAATAATAAAGTCCAATGACTCAGAGGGTTTGAGCCTCTCTATATAACCATAAAGATAACTACTGCCTTTAATTGGGGATGGCTGCTGCCTTTAGGGTCTGCGATAAGGTTGTGGGAGGTCATAAGAGGCCTCATCCCCCAGCACACAAAGGTAAAGAAGCCTCTTATAACCTCCGACAACCTTATCACAGACCCTAAAGGCAGCAGTCATCCCCATAGTCATACAGAGAGGCGCATACCTTCCAAGTCATTGACGGAAAGTCAATTTCCTCCTATATCCAAACGCCCGCTCAACTACCCATGCTTCGTGATCTAACGACTCTTTCCATGCTCGATGCAACCAGCACATCTCCCCGTAACTAAGCCTCTGCCGGCTTCCGTCCAGTGATGAATCGATAACTCGTGATCAATCTCAACTCACGACTTCGAAACTCCCGCTTCACACCCTCCATCAATACCATGACTTGATCGTGAGAATAATTCCATACGCGCGTGAACAAAGCTGGTGTATGCGACTCAACCGACATTTGCATATGCGTCAGCTCAAACTTTCCAAGCTCCTTCAGCGTCGGATCTTTCGCCCATGGACCAATGGGTATCTACCAAAGTTAGCAACCACCGATGCAACGGTGAGATAAAAACTTACTCTGTAGACTCTCTCAACGACATCTTCGAACCCAGCATCAATCATCCACTGCTTATGATACTTTGCAACATTGATCTGCTTCCCAAACATCTTACTCGCCTCATCGAGCTTATTAACCCACTCCATCGTCCACGGCGCCCTATCACAACTATCGTCATCGCTGAAGATCCACGCATCATACTCCTGCATCTCCATGTATCCGCCTGGCTTCAGGTTATTAAGCGCCTGCTGATAAAACCTCATCCAGTCTGCACTCGTACCACTGAGCGCCCGACCGTGGATGTAGTCAAACTTCTCACTCTCGCGGTACGTCCACTCATCTTCGTAGTCGTCAACGTGAAACATGCAATTACCTGGTACCCAGTCCGGCTGGATCGGAGAGAGGTCTATGCCTGCGACTGTGGCGTTCGGGTACTCGTCTGCCATTTCTATCGCCCAGATACCTGTGCCGCAGCCGAGATCCAGGATGCGGTATTCGTCGGGTGAGTCTGGGTTAGGTAGCGGTGCGGTGTGTAAAGCGCCGCCGAGGAGTAAGCGCCAGATGTGATGCTGAAGATCCAGACGCTGTTGTTCCTGGTCGTCGTTGGGGAGGACGTATTGACCCTCGCGAAAAGCGTGGTAGCGACGGCCATTTTCATACTGGTAGTCGTAGATTGAAGACGTGACGGAAGCCGTGTAGACTGAGCCTCGGTCAGAGCCATAAGTAGAGTCTGCATCATCGCCAGCTATTTCATCCTCCTAAAATCAATTAATACGATATGTTAATTGGTGTGTCAGTGAGTCAGAGCGTACATCGACTTGGAGCGGCGCATGCTCTTCTGGCTGTTGGTTCTCGTCATCTGCGGGCGATCGGCGCGTCTCGCCAGGATCTTGACCCGACAGAGTGGTAACGGGTGGAGGAGACCCAGACGCTACAGGCGACGAAGAAGTCTTTGGTTTGGAATCGTGTTCAGAGCCCATAATGGTAAGATAAGGAGCAGCGATGGCCCAAATAAGCACTATTAGGTATGTAAAACCGTAGTCATGTCAAGCTTGGAGCGGAGTATGAATGAGGGAAAAGATATATCAGCCACGTGGTGAAAAGCGCGGGACACACGGAAGAGAGAGAGAGAGCGGAGAGACAGATAGACACAGAAAATTGGGAATTCCCAGGGCCGTGGTACGATTGGGGAAACACGCGAGGATGGGCTCGAACGGGTTTAGTCACATCGATCTAGGAATGCATCTCCGTCTTTTAGAGGGGGGCCTAGACTCTAGCAGCACCAACTAAAGCCAAGTCGGCTAAGGAAATAAACCCTCACCGAATTTCTCCCCCTTCTCCTCTTTCCATCAATTACAGAGCCAGCAAAGACAGACAAACAAACAAACAAACAAAGCAATGGCCAACGATAAACTCATCTGCGTCGTTGGCGCCACAGGCAACCAGGGCGGCTCCGTCGCCCGTCGCTTTCTCAAGGCGGGCTTCAAAGTGCGTGGCTTGACCCGCAACACCGCCTCACCCTCCGCCCAAGCCCTGTCATCGGCGGGAGCCGAAGTCGTAGCTGTTGATCTCAATGATGTCTCGACTCTCAAGAGCGCCTTTGCTGGAGCAAACGTTATCTTCAGCGTCACCAACTACTGGGAGCCGTTTTTCCGACCAGATTGTCGCGAGCAGGCGGAGAAAGAAGGTATTTCGTGTCGAAAGTTTGCATACAATGTTGAGGTGCAGCAGGGCAAGAATATTGCCGATGCTGCTGCTACAGTGGTTGATAGCCTGGATGATAATGGGTTTTTGGTCTCGACACTGAGTCAGGCTGAGAAGTGCAGTGGAGGGAAATTCAAGGAGTTGTATCATTTTGATGGCAAGGCGGATGTTTTTCCGCCGTATGTTGATGAGAAGTATCCTAAGCTTGCGGCCAAGATGTCGTGCATTCACACGGGATATTTTTACACCAGCTTCAACATTCTCCCCGACTCTTACATGAACAAGGTGGGTTCTTTCACGTTTTCCATGGACTGGCACTGATAAGAAGTAGCTCCCCGATGGAACCTTTGAAATGACCTTCACTACCTCCCCCGACAGCCCCGCCCCTCATCTCGACCCAGTAGGAGATCTAGGCAACTTCACCTACGCCGTGTACCAGATGCCCCCAGGTAAAGCTTACATGGCTGAAGGCACAACCTGCACATGGCCAGAGTGGATTGAGACCTGGGGCCGCATCAACAATGTCCCTGTCAAGTACCGCCAGGTGACACCAGATGAGATGACTGCCGCGACACCTGATCGAGATGCAGGCATCGAGACAGGATACATGTTTTCGTATACTTCTGATCCTGGGTACGATGGTGGTATGAAACTGCTCAAGGCGAAGGATATCCGAGAGGTATGTGTTTTCTTCTGAGAGTTTGGAAGGATGCTGACTTTACAGGCTGGCATTGACTGCCCGATGACGAGCTGGGAGGAATGGGCAAAGAATTACGACTGGTCTGCCATTCTTAACAAATAAGAGCTCCAAGACGTTAGGCATGATGATTATTAGCGCGAAATCTGTTGCAAGAGAAACTTTTTAGAGTAGACAACATTACGGCCGAAAGCATGATAAATGAATATGAGGACGATCAGTATTTCTTTCCAGTCTGCTGCTACAATAAAGCAGAACTTCACTGTATCAGATGATCAAGCAGCCGTTGACATTGTTACTCTTCCAACTGCCACTTGGCAGCTCCCGTCGCATGCAATTCCACAGTATCAAACATCGGCATATCGACATCCCCAGGCTTCAATATCATCTGCAACTCTGTACACCCCAAGACAACCCCTTCGGCACCCCTCCCGTACAAGTCCCTGATCTGATCCAGATAAAACTCCCTTGACTGAGGAAGTACCCTATTACAAGAAAGCTCTTCAAATATCACACGATCCATCCTCTTCCTCACCTCCTCCTCCTCCGGAACAAGAACCTCAACCCCAAACCTCCTCTCCAGCCTCCCCTTCAAAAAGTCCTGCTCCATACTAATCTGCGTCCCCAACAACGCAACCTTCTTCAACCCCGCTTTAACGATTGCATCACCCGTGAAATCAACGATATGCAACAATGGAAGACCCGTTGCGCTTTCAACATCCTCTGCCCAGCGATGATTCGTGTTTACGCAGAGAACGATGGCTTCTGCACCAATGGACTTGAGATTCTTTGCGGCGGTGCAGATCTGGCGGGATACTTCGTTGTAGTTGCCTGTTTGGAAGAAACGAAAGAGCTCAGCGTGGTCGAAGGAGTGGAGGAGGAGTTTGGAGGAGTGGCCGCCGCCGAGACGGTTTTGGACGTAGGCGTTTATTTGTTTGTAGTAGAGGAGGGTTGCGTTGTAGGTCGTGCCGCCGAGAAGACCTAGCACACGCATTTTCGCTGTTTATCGCTGACCTTTCCTCTTTATGATGGGATTGAGGCAGATTTGTAGAGAAATACGCAGTGATGAGGGGAGTTTGTAGTGGTTAAACAGACTTCGCGCTTCAGTTTGGGTGGAGGTGGGGTTCGTTTTGTTAGTGCAAGACTTGGAGAAAGCTAATCTAGCGCATTGGAAGTAAGCCTATTGGCAGGAATCCTTATCGGCTGCCGTTCGTCTTCTCGCTGGACCCACTGAATTGTACTGCTCTAATGGCTACGTTCGAGTGACCATTTCTTTTATATAACAACTTAACAAGCCAAGATGTTTAGCACTGTGAAATCGATGAGTTTCTTTTTAATATGGTTATTGTTTTCATATACAATGGCATCACGCCGTAGTCTTCTGACCCTAATTTTCCAGTTTCGAGATGGAGTCCTGCTATCCGCTTCTCACGGATTTTACACTTCGATGTGTCCATTGTCTACTTAATGAGGAAGGAAAAAGGAAATAAAACACTTATCAAGTAAGAAATGCCTGAATGTAAAGGTTCTGCCTTTTTCTGTAATACTGGGGAGGCAAATGACTTTGTTGAAGAAGATATGCATACTCTGTTCAGTAAATAGAGCGATGCACTACCGGGTAGCTGCGTAGCATCACTAACCTCAGTAAGTGGGAGCGGATGCGACAACAGCACCAGCATTCGCCTTTTGAGTTGTATTTGTGATTGGAAAGTAATATTCGGACTCTTCTCTGTGATTGATAGTATGATAACTGTTCAAACTTTCGTCCGAGCTTACAATTAATGGTTTACCGTAATCCATACGGTGACGCCGGAGGTCCGCGGGGCTCGGAGATGAGTCCGCGGCGACGTCTACATTTCTACAATAATTTATACTATTTCCAACCGTATCTTCACCACGTCACAATAGGCATTATTTACTGACGAATAACCTTTTGAATTACACAAAATGACATCTACACCACCCCACATCGACTGGACATCGTCTCTTGAAGAGTACGAAAAAGGCTTCGAGAGTATCTTCATCGGCGAACCAGAAACCGCCCAAACCGATCTCGAAAGTCTCTTCACTCAAGACTATACATCAATTGTGGACGGAAAATGCATCGATTTCCCCGAATTTGTTGAGCATATACAACATCTGCGACAGGTTACGACATCCATCAAAGTCAAAGTGACGCACTTCCTTCGCCAAGGCAACCAACTCGCCGAGCGCCATTTTGTCACTGCAGAATTCTCTAACAAACCTCCATCTAAATATGAGGTCTTTCTCTTCGCGACTGTTGATGAGAGTGGAAGGATTGAGAGGCTGGTGGAGACTTTGAGGCAGATGGATGGCCTGGAGGAGCATAAGAATCTAGGCAGCGCCAGGGCTTGAGCAATTCAGGCAAAGCCGACGAGAAGCTTAAAGAAAAGAGGCCGCAGGTATTAAATAAACCTCCATCAATTATAATTATCATTGGGACTCCCAGGGTATAATGCTATCTAAACCTTACCAAATTAACAATAAACGGCCAAAACAAAAGAAATTATTAGGTTTCCTTGACTGCCTCAACCAGTTTCCATTCCCACGTCGTCTGGTGTTGAATACACTCTTGAAGAATCTCGGGATCTTCCCACCACCAACGTTCAGCGACGATGTATTCTCTCCAAACTTCCATCCAGAGCATACGGCCGACAAGATTGCGAAGCTCTTGCCTCAATCCCTCTTCAGATATGTGACCGTCTCTCACATACTGAAGCTGGCCATTATCGAGAGGAATGGCGAAGAATGGTGTCGTCTCGATACAGTCGGGATCGACACGAAGTGATGCACCATTAAGCCAGAGAGGGAGTAACTTGCTTGGGTTTGTGCAGCGGAAACTAGCTTCCAGATTGAAGAGAAGATGATCTTCAATCCAGGCGCGTAAGAGAGGTCCAAGAGTGCTAGTGACAGGAAGTGGATCAATGATGGTTAGTTGTAATGAACCGCCTGGCTCAAGACATCGGTGGATGTTTCGTAAGAGAGCTGGGAACTGTTGTGAGGGCATAGACAGAGGAAGGCGTAGTGAGTGAACGGCTTCAATGGTAGATGGGGCGACGGGAAATGCGGATGGTGATCTCACTGGTGTGAGGACGGGGTGGATGTTTGGGAATGAAACGGGTGATAAGGGTGCTGCGGAGAGATGGTAGACCTGTTTGCTGTGATTCACGGCAGCTAGGTATGAAGTCACAGCTGCGAGAAGTTAGCTGAGTGAGATGAGTGCGCGAGTGAGATTACTTACCAGGTGTTTCATAAAGAGCAAGAATCCTCTTCGGTGGATCCGCCGACTCATCATCAAGATCATCATCATTAATCTCAGAATACTCCGGTCCATCCATGTTGAACATGGCAGAGAGCATCCACTGCATCTTCTCAACCTCCAGATCCTGACACAGACTTGGTGGGCTATTGACACCTTGCGACTCAGCAAGACGCACAAGTCTGATCATGTTGTCCTCTTTGGCGAGTTGCTTGACACCCAACTGCATCGCGTTGAGCTCCTTGGGGATGATGGCTTCTGGCTCGGGGACAGCTTCGTCGGAGAATTGGAATGAGGGCTCAGTAGGCGTGCATGCCCATTCAACTGGGGGCTGCCAATTATCACTGCTTTCTACTCGTAGTGACGCAGTGGACGATGGCATGCGTCGTGGGGTCTTGGCTTTGGTTGGTGATCGACTGCTCTGCGGACGCTGAGGCTGAGATCTAAATAAGGTAAGTCACATAATCGCGGTGAGCTGATGTGAAGACTGACTGAGTGCTTGGTGAGCGAGCGCGATGCTTAGACTTGGTGCTCGGTGTCGCCATTATGGTAACGCCACAATTGATGAGATACGGTGTATCGTAGGATGTGCGCTGAGATGTTGTCGCCTCGGTACTTCGCACGACGAACGAGTCATCACTCAAGGCTTGAATGAGCGGCCAAGGCTGTATGATGAAGCGCTCAAGGGTTTCTGTGTCCCACGGCGCAGAAGATGATGTGAGTGTGGGTGAAGGCGGCTCAAGAAGCGTGTTATCCCCAAGGTATGCCTCTACCAAAATATTAGCACAAGACAGAACAACTGCGCGATGTCGCAAACCTTGAGAGCGCTCCAAAATCTGTCCATTTCGTCTTGCGCTGAGATCAACAACCCTCGCCATATTTATCGTCGTCTGCTCACTGCCCGTCGAAAACGTCGAAGCCTCATCTGCCTCCAACTCATAATTCCCCGCTACAGCGCTCGCTTTCGAAGATGTCGACGACACAGAATCATTCCCCCTCTCGGCATTCTTTCGTTTATTATAAAAGGTCCCAAACGATGGTGCCTCATTCGACGAGTTCGATCCACGACTAAAGATCGATCGCGCCTTTGTCGCAGATTTGCCGCTCGTCGCTTTATTCTCACGGTGTTCCTTTCGTGACTCCTTGGGAGCCGCCCAACTGACCTCCCACATGTTGAGGCGGTATCGATCAAGGTCTGAGATTCGGAGGGCGAGGTTCGATGCTGGCTTTCGGAGGATGGAGTAGAAGCGGTCGCGGGTGGAGGACTCTGATGCCGCTGCGTCTGGTTCTGTTAATGAGGACGGCGCCATGGTGTCATGCATGCTGAGCTGAAAGACAACAGAATTTATGAGGGGAGTCAGGGAACAGGGGGGAGGCGGACAGAATCGAACGAGGGTTGCATACGAAATTAAACAAGAGAGAGACATACCCAGGGGATTGGGTCAAAGGGGGCGAGCGGGCTTGCAGCTGGCGAATGCAAGGCTGAACTCTGTCTTTGTTGTGGAGAGTGTCGAGGCCTTTCGTCGCGAATGGGGTTTGCGGAAGTCTAATAGCGAGAAAGTGGCTGGCGGAATGGGAGATCCGAGGGGGCCTGGGGAATGCGGTATGCCGAGCGCGAAGGGCGCTATGTGAGATTAAGAATACGGGCGGGTAGCTTAAGATTTACCCGAATCGAAACGGTAATATTCTATGAAGCCGAGACACCGGGGGAGACGGAGGTCAGCTTAACTGGGCTCATGCAGGGGAATAGGCAGATCACCTCATGTCTTGGGTCTCGATGCGGCCTGGGCGTTAGAGTGGCTTGCGGCTATCGGACGCCTTTTTTTTGTGCACTGGCCGAGCATAACTTAGATGCCATTGTCTGCTTTGACAATCAGCATGCCAATGTTTTGGCCTTGCACAAAGAGATTACCCAATATAGTTTGTTTCGTCGTTTGATCGTCATTAACAACAAGTCGCGATGATGGCTAGCTACACACAACACTCACCCTGTGCTATTTCACAATAACCTTGATATTCTCAAAACACCGTAATTGGCCCAGGCGGAAGGGAAACGCACGTACCATTGATCAAATGCCTTACGCCAATGCCGAGAAAGCAGTAGCTCAAAGCATCACTTTCGCATATGGTGGCTTAAAGGTCTAGACCATTTGCGGGGACCGTGATCACCCAGCCCAAACCCAACCCAACACAAGTCTAGTCCCGCCTAGAATCTCGATAAGCAGTCAGCCTGCCACGAGTTCAAACACTCGCAACCTTTTCCACATTGTTGGGTCTTGAGTTTTATGTGGCTTGGGTTAGCAAACAGTTTGGTACAAGCTCAGGGGTCTGTGGGTAGGACATCAGATCATGCTTCTTTTTGTTATTTCCTTGGATTAACGGAACAGAGGGGCACATGTACTGATTGCATTGACATCTTGGAGCGCCATGCGCCATCGGCAGATCGAAATGATGTATCAAAAAGAAACGAGAACCACGCGATTAACTTCCCCTTGACCAAACTATCGAAAGCTTCACCCCATCAATCTCGCTCTCGTACCTGACCAATGTGCAACCACGTACAATTTTTAACTTTTTTTTTTTTTTATACGAGTACCTAAACCACATGGTTGGCGTGGCTTTTAGCGTTCCTCAGCCAGCCTCACCAACGACCCGGGTAACACTTCCCACCAAGGCCGATTTCGGTGACTCCCGCTAGGACGAAGTTGGTGTGCAGCCTTGGTTCTTATTGATCAGTACATACCATTTGGTGGCTTAATGGTGAGACGTAATTATGCAGAGCGAGGTGTCTAAGCGAGGTGTCAACAATTGTTAGCTGCGTTATTATCTCACGTCACCCTTGATTCTTTTGCTCATGTGCTGGATTTTCGTTGATGTGCAAAAAAAGGCATTTGTTTGAGCATAAAGAATTTAGAAGCAATCATGAAGAAACACGCGGCAGATCTAGTCGCAAGGCTCAACAGGCGTGTCGCAACCTCCTTCATTGGCCGGTTATTCAGGCTAGAAGGCAGTAGTCACGTATGTTTCATTCCTGTCGTAAAGCACCCTTTACTAACCTGCCTTTAGAGTAAGGAGATCGACGGGACGACATTCTCGAAAGAAGTTCGTGCTGGGGCTACGACCTTTGCTGCTATGACGTATATCATTGCTGTTAATGTAAGCATTTTGTGAGGGAGAGTACCTTGGGCAAGGAGTGCTGATGAGATGTAGGCTTCTATTCTGTCGCAGACGGGTGGTCCTTGTGTTTGTGATGAGACGAATAGGATTGATTGTGATAAGATTGATAGCTATGTGATGTGTAAAGAGGGTGAGCTTACATTTCCTTGACCAAGAACCAGACTAATGAGATGATAGAGGTGCGGCGAGATCTCGTCACGGCGACATCAGCCATCGCTGGACTCGCAAGTCTCGTCTTCGGTCTCTTCACCAACCTCCCTATAGCACTCGCGTAAGTCCCCATCTGCAAAGCCTTGACCCATCTAACAAGCCCAGACCTGGCATGGGCCTCAACGCCTACTTCGCCTTTCAAGTCGTAGGCTACAACGGCTCAGGCAGTATTCCCTACGGCGTCGCATTAACAGCCGTCTTCACAGAAGGCCTCATCTTTGTCTTCCTCGCACTAACAGGCATGCGACAATGGCTCGTCAAACTCATCCCGTCAACTATAAAATCTGCAACGGGAGCTGGTATTGGTCTGTTTCTTACTGAGATTGGTCTGTCGTACGGTTCGGGTATTGGTGCTATTACTGGGGGGTTTAACGCAACGCCTTTGGCGATTGCTGGATGCCCTGTTGATAGGATTAATCCGGATACTCAGATGTGTGAGGGCGGGATAATGACTAGTCCCAAGGTGAGTCGATGATGAATTGTGGAAAAAACATACTGACGTGGAAGAAAGCTTTGGACTGCGATATTTGCTGGTGGTTTACTGACGGCGTATCTCATGGCCTTCCGGGTCAAATACGCTTTCGTCATTGGCATCGCCTTCGTATCCATCCTCTCATGGCCGTAAGTCGTCCCTTGCCTGCTGCCTCTCCCACTTTCTAATAGAAGTAGACGTGGCACTGCCGTTACATACTTCCCTCACACGCCAGAAGGAGACTCACGTTTCGAGCTCTTCCGCAAAGTCGCTTCCATCAACCCCATGAAGCATACCCTCAACGCTCTTGACTGGAACGTCGGCCAACACGGTACTCAATTCGCCCTCGCGCTCTTCACCTTTCTCTAGTAAGTTCCTCATCCACTCTAATCTTGCCTCCACTGACAAACCCAGTGTCGATATCATCGATGCAACAGCAACGATGTTTTCAATGGTCCGCTTCTGCGGCGTTGTTGATGATCGAGATGGAGATTTCCCTCGATCAACACTCGCTTACTGCTGTGATGCAATCAGTATTTCCGTCAGCGCTCTCTTCGGTTGTTCACCTGTTACGGCGTTTATTGAGAGCGGCGCTGGTATTGCTGAGGGAGGTCGCACGGGCCTTACTGCTATGACTACTGGTTTCTTGTTTCTTTTGTCCATCGTGTTTGGGCCGATCTTCTCATCTGTGCCGCCGTGGGCTACTGGGCCTGCTCTTATTCTGGTGAGTGGTGAGATAGACGTGTTCCTGGAGTTGACTGATACTCTCAGGTCGGATGTATGATGGCTCGTCAGATCACTGAGATAAACTGGCGCTATATCGGTGACACCCTCCCCTCATTCGTTGTCATCGCCTTCGTTCCATTTTCGTACAGCGTAGCCTACGGTATTATCGCGTAAGTTACCCTCTACTTTAAACCGTTCTCCAGCTAACGTCTCCTCAGCGGTATGCTTATCTATACAGCTCTCAATCTCATGATTTCCCTCACCGTCCGCATCTCAGGCGGGATATTAGAGCCAGATAACTACGACATGAAAGAATACTGGACCTGGAAAGCGCCGGGAAGAAAGCCATGGTTCGTACGAGCTTTTAGAAACGCTACCTACTCAGCAAAAGGCACGCATGAGTCTGGTCCTCAAACCTTTGATGATCATGGTGGTTTGGACTGTGAAATGATGAGGGTTGCGTCGTCGGATGGGAGGAAAGATGATGCGCATGTGTCGGTTTCTGTCCCTTTGCCTGCGCTTTCTAGATTCTCTCGTTGAGTCACTCGATGTTTCTTAACTACTTGGATGTCCTTCACTCTCGCGGTTGGGACACATTGTTTAATTCTTGTACATACTTACTAGTTCACTTAGACCTTACGCATTACTGCAGCAGAAATTGATCACTCATATGTCACCGACTGAAGATGTGTTTATTGAACAATTAAATGGATTCTAGTTGTTCTCTCGTAGGTTTTGATTACCCCACAAATTGAAGGGAAGCTTAATGGGGCGTCTTGCAAGATTTGGGCTTCCATCCCTCTGGCTTCAGAACCTGCCCAGCCGGGTCAAATCCTGGCGCAACTATCGCACGTTAGTTCATCTTTCCACCCTTTCAATATCATCACATCACTTACCAGTCGTCCCAACAAGAGTCCAGTCACCCAGGCTTCTTGCACTCTGCCACTCCTCCGCCTTGACAACAACCTGCGGTCTCTGTCCACCGAAGAGATCATTCCCCATTATATGATCCCTCGTACAAGATCCATCATTCATTGATAGAGACAGAACAAGCGGTGCACCGGCGTAATAGTGCCAAACTTCCGCAGCATCGAGTTTATGCCAGAGAGATTGTCCCGCGGAACCTTCGAGTAGATAGTAAATAGCTGTGCTGACGGATCGATTGGTTTCTGGGACGGTAGTCGGGTCTACGAAGGTTTGGACGAAGTAACCCTTTTCGGTGTTGGGTTCAAGTTTGAGAAGATCAATGACTTGCTCTGCTGAACAGTCTGTGATGGGTTTATGCTTGGTGCGGCGGTCGAGAGATTCGGGGATATTGAGGGCTAGGCTGAGGGGGAGCCATGGCAGAGCGAGAGCGAAACGCATCGTCGATGAATTGAGCTGTAGGTATCTATATAAGAGTGAGGGTGAGAGGGCGCTGTCGAGTTGATAGTCCAGCCGTTTCAGACGGCGATCGTCCATCCTTTTGTACCCCATCTCTCAAGCCATGCTTACTCCCGGCAGTTTCGGATCGACAATGATGCGGGGGCTGGAGGTGTCAGATTCACCGCTTGCAAGCAGTAAAGCGTCAATTACGAATCTCACTCATGACGCGCACTCTTGCACATCCTCATTTCACGGATGAATCAGAGCTGAATCCTTCTGTTATGCGCTCACTGACACGGCTGACACTACCAATGGCATGTCACTGAGCGTATAGAGCGGGTACCGCCGCGTGCCGGGGTCTGGTCCCTTGAATGTCTCAATCGGGAAGCCCCGATGTTGGAGGAGTTATCAGATAAGAAAGTCTACTTGAACGACGAATATCCCTCTCAGCTCAGACAGACTTTTACTTTCTTGTTATACTCAAAATGGCAGCCAAAAAACCTCAAGACATTCTCGCTGCACTTCTTCAAACAGTCGAGCGCGACATCGTCCCCTTGACGAGTGATGGCGTCCGCTCAGGCAGCAAAGTCTTCGGGGCCGCAATCCTCTCATCAGAAACCCTTAAACCTCTAACTGTCTCGACGAACAACGAGCGCGCCTCACCACTTCTTCACGGAGAGATCAACTGCATCCAGACATTCTACACGCAAACATATCCCGATTCCAAATCTCGACCTAATCCCCGCGATGACTGTGTCTTTTTCGCAACACACGAACCTTGCAGTCTGTGCTTGAGCGGAATCACATGGTCTGGCTTCAAAGAGCTGTATTACTTGTTTACGTACGAGGATAGCCGTGATCAGTTCGCTATTCCGTATGATATTGAGATTCTGGAGGAGGTTTTCCGCGTGAGGGCCGAGGGGGAGAGCGATGAGGCTGTTGGGAGGAGAGCGTTGTATAACAAGAGGAACAAGTTCTTTACTGCCAAGAGTGTGAAGGACCTTGTTGACGAAATTGAGGATGGGGATGAAAGGAAGCATTGGAGTAATGAAGTTGATAGGGTGAAGGCGTTGTATTCGGCGTTGAGCGATGAGTATCAGAAGAATAAGCAGAGCGGTATAGAGACTTCGAGCACTTGGAAGTAATGAAGAGGTCCCATGTAATTGGGATGAATCATGGGTTTTGGAAGCCATTTTGCTGTTGCGAGATATTGATACGGCTTTGAGCGGAGATGAACTGTTGAAATACCCTACACAAGATGGCTGGAGTTGCAGTATTTTATAACAAAAGGTTGGGTCCTGTTCATCTAAAGCGTCAAATATGACAAAATGATGCCCGTTAATCAGAATGTCTGTGATGAAATAAATATCAATTGATGCCATGAAGCAAAATGGAAAACCTATTGCTGCACATCTTATGCGATCTTAGCTGAATCTCAAGCCTCACGCACTAAAAATAACAACTGACACGCCAATCTCAGCCATCCCCCAGATTGCGATAAGATAATGGATCCCAATTACGGGTGATGTTCCCGCCGGAAAAACAATCCCATACGATTGTCAGACACGGATCAATCTCTCCCCAAAAATTGATGCTTGAAGAAAAGCCCGATCGAAAAATCGGAGCCCGAGATCTGGATCGGGCCGCTAGAATCTTAGCGTCGGCCCAAAAGCCTGGAAGGAGGGTTATTTCCCGTAACACTGTTACATCATTTGTTTATCACGTACAACCTGACATTTCATGCTGCATTGTCGCGAGAAGCGCTTTGCCGTAGACTAGCCATATTAGATGATTCTCTTGTAACAGACACTCGATGTAACATACCCATAATAGCGGTAGAGATTGTAAAAAGACTGATGATGGGAAACTATCACGACGTGCATGGACATCAGGAGAAAGCTAACTCGACATGTCGTAGGTTTCATGAAGATCATCTCGGCTAGTCTCAACGTCATGGCTTGATGTTGCCTTGGCAAACCCACAAAATAATACCGCAGTGAACACCACAAACTTTGCTTCGTCAACATTCGCTTGTTGACGATGGAGTCCGACATCGCACATGATCTCGACAAGTTGAACATTCGCGATATTCTTAACGCAGACTCTCGACCGACGTTTATTATTGATCTTGATCCTGACGATGAGACACCGCTACGCTCAAAGGCTATTCAGCCTGTGTTTTGCAACAGTGCGCTCGCGACGCATGAACGACTATTAGATGCTGTGCGCGGCGAGCAGAGCGAGAGTGAGTATGGGGAGTTCAAGACGTGGGCTACAGGAATTACGAAGCAGGACGATTCGAAGGATGTGTTTCCTTTGTTCTTTCTTTACAAGGGCTTGCTTTGGACGGGGTCGACGGTTGGGAAGAGATGGAGGTTGATTAGCGGGAATCGACTTTGGCAGCATCCTGATACGCCGGCGAGTTTATCCTCGAGCGCGCTGTCGAGAGCGAATACGCCGAGCTTGAAAGATGAAGATACCCCCAAGGGCGAGGTTTCGAAAACGCCGAAGCAGGAGCCTGAGACGAAGGACGAGACCGCTGAGGATACGACGCACGAGTTGACGCCAACGGAAGCAACGCTGATAGCATCTACGCCTCGAAAATTCCCGTTCCGATCTTGGTGGCGAGGCAGTACCTCCAAAGGAAGTTCGGATCGTAACACGGGCAGTTCCAGCAGCGGCTCCATCATTCTAGGCAAACCTGAAAAAGCCGTCGCAGACTGGACAGTCACGAACCCCAAAGGTCTCCTATCACCCTACATCCGCCTCCTCCGCGCCATAGACTGGCCCTCAACACCCCTAGGTCCCATGTCCTCCTGGTCCCCGGAACTACGCCAAGTAGCCAATCTTGTAATCAACAATCCTCACCCTGCGAATATCTTCTGGGGCAGCGACATGACGATGCTCTATAATGAAGCGTACGCCGTTGCATTCGCTGGGAACAAACATCCGTCCATGCTCGGCACTGGAGCGTCGGGCCCTTGGTCTGAAGCTTGGGATGTTCTTGGACCGGCGCTGCAAGAGGTTGTGAGGACTGGTGTTAGCTTTCGAAGCGACAATAATGATCTGGCGTTGTTTAGGAGGGGCTTTTTGGAGGAGACACATATTTGCTGGTCGCTTACGCCGTTGTATGGCGGGACGGAGAGGATTGTGGGCTTTTACAATGCGCCGTTTGAGACGACGAACTTGGTGTTGAGTCAGAGACGTATGGGGACTATCAACAAAGTCAGTGAGTCTTTGAGGAAGGCGACGAGTATCAAGAGTTTCTGGAAGTCGGTGTTGGATGGTCTTGAGGATAACCATCGAGATGTCCCGTTTGCGCTTCTGTACTCTGTCGGCGAGGCTGAAGAGGCAGATCATCAGTCGAGCTCATCGGGGAGTACGATATCAAGCAAGTCGTGCTATCTGGAGGGAACGATTGGGATACCGCTTGGACATGACGCTGCGCCACAGCAGATTGATCTCAAGAGGAGTTATCAGGGATTTGTGCCTTCGTTTCGAGAGGCGATGCGGACGAGGGAGCCTACGCTTGTGAGGATACGAGATGGAACGTTGCCTGAGGATCTTTTACAGGGGATTCAGTGGCGAGGATTTGGAGAGGCTGGTACGGAGGCGATTATCTTCCCGGTTCGACCTACGAATGGCGAGACGGTGCTGGCGTTTCTTGTGCTGGGTGTCAATCCTCGAAGACCTTATGATGAGGGCTATATCTCCTTCGCAACACTTCTCAACAACCAACTCGCGACGTCACTAGCATCGACGATACTATTTGAAGACGAGACAAGACGTGGACGAGATGCCGCAGAAGCAGCAGCTCTAGAAAAAGAGGAACTCACGCAGCAATTGGACCTTCAAGCAAGCCGCCTTCGAAGAATGACAGAACTGTCCCCGCTGGGAATGTTTCTGACCAGTCCAGAGGGTATTCTCCGCGAAGCAAATGATCGTTTCTACGAAATGACGGGTCATAGTCGGGATACCCAGGGTGATGTATCATGGGCTGATCTCATGAAGGATTCCGGCAGTGTCATGGAACAAGGATGGCATCGTCTAACGCAGGATCTGCTCCCCTGGTCAGGAGAAGTCAAACTCCGAGAAAGTTTCGAAAATCCCGTCAACATCCACGGCGAACCCATCGACTTCTGGGTCCTCGTCACAGCGCATCCCGAAATCACACCCAGCGGAACTTTGCGCTCCATCATGGGTTCCATAACGGATATATCCCATCTCAAGTGGGCACAAGGTTTACAGAACCGAAGATTACAAGAAGCAGAGGAAACACGACGCCAGCAGAATGAATTCATCGACATAACATCCCACGAGATGCGCAACCCCCTGAGTGCCATTCTTCAGTGCGCAGATGACATCACCTCCGCGATGCAAGCATGTCGCACCAACGGAATGGCAGCGTCGCAGGATGTTATTGAATCATGCCTCGACGCATCGCAGACAATAGCGCTTTGCGTTCAGCACCAAAGGTCAATAGTAGACGATATCCTCACCGTTTCAAAACTCGATTCTAATCTTTTGCTCATCACGCCTGTGGTGTGTCAGCCACAAGCTATCGTTGAGAGGGTGGTCAAGATGTTTGAGTCAGAGATGCTGGCGAAGGACATCACGCTTAAGATTGACATCGGTTCTGAGTTTGAGAAGCTAGGTGTTGACTGGGTCGCTATGGATCCGAGTCGCGTTCTCCAGATCCTTATTAATCTCATGACCAACGCTATCAAATTCACGGCGACTTCTGCAACACGCGTGATCAAGGTCGCTGTTGGAGTGTCGAAGGATCTGCCGGAAATTGATAACATTCCTGGCTTTGTGTTTGCGCCTACGAGGGGTGAGATTGGGAGTGTTGTTGGATCTGATGAATGGGGGTCTGGAGAGGGTCTATACGTGAGGTATAGAGTGCAGGATACGGGCTGTGGATTGACAGATGACGAGAGAAAGTTGCTCTTTCAACGGTTCAAGCAGGCTAGTCCACGCACACACTACAAATACGGCGGCAGCGGTCTTGGGCTGTTTATATCGAAACGACTGGCAGAGTTACATGGCGGTCGAATCGGCGTTGCATCTACCTCCGGCAAGGGTAGTGATTTCGGTTTCTACATCCAAGCTCGACGATGTCTACCTCCCAACGAACAAACCTCCCCACAACCAAACCTCTCCGAACTACCAGCCACTACAAACCCTTCCAAGAAGACAGTCCACCTGCTATCCCCCAACCCCTCCGCCCGAACCCGTCGCGAGAGCATCCTCGCCGCCGTTTTCACCCCCAGCTCTCTAACAGTGCACATCGTCGAAGACAACCTCATCAACCAAAAAGTGCTAGTAAACCAACTGCGCAAAGCAGGCTGCACCGTAAGTGCAACGAACGACGGGCTTGAAGCGTTGGAGTTTCTCAAAAAGACACATTTCTTTAAAGCTGGGGGATCACATCTGTCTGTTGTGCTGATGGACTTGGAGATGCCGAATATGGATGGGTATCAGTGTGTAAGGGAGATTAGGAGGTTGGAGAGGGAGGGGAAGATTGCGGAGCATGTTCCTGTTATTGCGGTTACGGCGAATGTGAGGGATGAGCAGATTAGGATGGCGTTGGATAGTGGTATGGATGATCTTGTTTCAAAGCCGTTTAGGATTCCGGAGGTTATGAGTAAGATTGAGGGGTTGTTGAAGAAGTGTACTGGGTAATTGGTATGGGGTTCTTTTGAGCAAGTGATATCTTTCAGTGTTAGAGTTTGTTTATGAGCACTTGGCGTTATTAGAGAGAAATTTAACTCAGCTGGTCTATCAGCAGTCAACTTGACCGTCCGATTATGGCTGTACGTGAAAAGTGAACGCGCGACCCGTTTCGGATGAAAGGAACCGCGCGTTAGGAAGAGTGAGGCGTGATGGGGTGATCCCTGAATGCCCTCATACGGTTGGGCCTCAAGATCGGCGCTGCAGTCTCGCAGGTCCCCCACGTCCCTAATCACGCAAGCTCTCATCATACACAGTCGAACGAGTACAGAATACATGGAATATGTGATGCTAATTAAATCTACAATCTGCTACGCTTAAAACACGCTATGCTAATGCTCCCTAATAAACACTCCGTCTATCCACACTCCTCCTATCAACACTCATCGCCCTCACACTCCTGCCCCCGCTCCTCCCAGAGACCACACTCCTCCCCGACGAGCTCCTCCTATCAGACCCAACGCTCTTCGTTGGCATGATCCTCTTGTTCATATCAACAGGCCTAACCTTGTCAAGATCAAGCGACCTGACCTCAAAATCCGGCTCCCTCTCCATCTCTGCGACAGTATGTTCCCGCCCAATATGGTTGACGAGCGTATCAGCGCTCGGACACAGAACATCGCCGTCGCGGAAGCGGGAGCAGAGAACACAGGCGAATTCTCCTTCTGGTGTGTGGCATTTTATGACGAAGCGTGGGCTGATGTGGAACTCGAGCTCCTCGTCGATTTCGCGCTTGTAGCCTCCTTGTTCTGTGATAACGCGCGTAGCTGTCTTTCCAATTGCCCACGCGTCATCTGCTTCGACGTCGAGAAAGACATCGCATGCTGGACAGCGACAATCGCCCCTCGGGTCAAATGTCGATGCGAGGGGTCGTTCGGGTATGTATTGCAGATCGAGGGCGTAGCGACAATAAAGAGGATCATCCTTAATAACAGTCGATGCCCGCTTCGGCGGCGGTAACGCCTTCGGCAGCGCAGGTTCCTCCAAGTCCATAAGCCTCTCGCTCTGCTGTCTCAACGCCCCCAGCGATCCCTCCCTCGCCGCATCACTCGCCGCTATCAACCTCGCCATATCAGCCCTATCAAGCTGCCGTCCATTATAGACCGCATCCTGCAGGACATTGATGACAGTCTGCTGCAGCGCAATGACCTGCGCCTGCAGCTTATTCTCAGTGATGACATCGCCGATCGCAAAGCGCTGCCCGTAGCGCTGGTAGCCGTCTTCGAATTCGCGGTTGATGAGGGCGCCGGAGCGCTGGAAGGAGGCTTCGACTTCGTCGCGGGCGCGGGAGTTTTGCTCGACTTGGGCCTTGAGCTTCTTGATCTCCTCGTCTTGGGTCGTGTCGCGCTTGGCTTGCTTGCGCTTTTCTTTGACGCGGTCCCAGAGACCCATTGAGGAAGTGAATGTTCCGACGAGGGTGCTGCATAGTGTAGCTATGATGAATGTTTTCTACAGGAGGGCACATTAATAAAGCGCAAGGGAAAGGACAAAGATGGAGCAATTACCTTGAGGTTTTTCTCCTCAATCATGTTGGCGTAGTTCATCTTGCTGATGTTGTTTTGGTTGACTTCTTTGTCTCAGAAGATATTCCCTTTTTACCAGTGCATGAGATCAGTGCGTAGGTTTGGTGCCCAACGACCCGAGACATTCAACAAAAGAAGAAAAGTTGCAGATCATGGGCGCATAATATGTCTCATCCCCCGATCCAGGGTCTTGAGGGTCACACAATGATGGCATTTCCGTCTCGATGGGTTGCACACCGCTTAATACGTGGCCATGAGTACTAACTAACTTATCCCGCGTTTCCTCTGTCATAATACATATTTCCCGCAGCCAGTGACGTCAGTTGCATCGACATGTGCCAAGTTTTCTGAATCCTTCGCTGATTGGCGGATCTAAAATAATGACGATGCTTGTTTCCGACCCTCTTTGCACTTTATCCACCCTCGCTCGCTCGCTTTGTCTCGTTTTGTCGTTGACAGTTTAATTTTAGTGCTTTATTTAAGAGCCAAGATTACTTTAATATTAATCTGGAATTAGTGAGCGCGAGCTTGTTTGCTTCTGTGAGAGTTGGTGTAACTGACGTTACTCCGATGGACATGGCTCGGCGTTTCGGAAAACCAATGATCGTTCATGTCTGCTGACTTTTTGTGCAAGGTACATGGTATTAAATCCCTATCATAAACTAATGCCCAAGAAGATGATTCGCTCTTCAGTATGCAATGCTCGCCATTCATCTGCCAACAGCCTCATCGATCTGCCTTAGTAATAATCTCCTTCTCATACTCCGTCCCCGACACTGCCGTCTGTCCACTGCTGACTGTAACAGTCGTCAGTCCCCCAACGTCACTCAACGTCGGCATGTCGTCTTCATCCGGTATCGGCGCCAACGTCCTATCGATGAAAATCGGCTTATTTGTTGAATGCCCTTCTTTCTGCTTCCTCATCTTGTAAATCACCTTCATCACAAGTTGACGTGTTGAAGGTACGCAGGCTACTATGGCGCCCATATATGTCTCAATGCACGCCCAAAGAACCACTTGTTGTTGGCCCGTTTCTGTCGGTATTGGTCAATAAGTGATAGGCTACCTGAAAAGATGGACTTACGCATTTCTTCAGGATCTGCCAGCAGCTGTGACTGAAGTATTGTACGAACTAGGCTGGCCACTGTAAGACTGCCATTTGTTAGAGATCCACATCCTCAGGGTCTCGCTGCAAACCTACAACAGACCTAGGCCAAACATGGCCATCACGTTGATCTTCTTATTACGCTTCAGCCCTATATTATAGAGCTGGGTCATTGGCAGAATAAGCATCCAGATGTCAAGCGCCAGGTTGACCACGCAGTGCGCGAGGACAATCTTGAGGGTATTTGAGTACTTGTTCATGCTGGACACAGCATCCGCTGTATTTCCAAGCATGTTTGTCGCGGACCGCCCTAGCGTCAGATTCAAAACGAGCAAGGAAACTGTAGACACGGCGTTGAAGGCATGCGTCATCCAGACAAGGATTCTGAATGTCGTGTCTTGGAAGACTCGTAGGTAGAAGAAGAGTATCGACGTCTTGGCTGCTGCAAGACCGCACACGTAGAGCTGATGAAGGATAAATACCTCCTGCATTGGCATAGTCAGCATTTATCAGAGTATGAGCTTGCCCCAAGTACCTTTAGGGCCTGAGATAGGTCATCCTTGGTAAATAACGGTGTCGCGAGTCCAACGCCATGATGAATTGCTGTGAATGAACCGTTAGCTAGAGGATAGAAAACACGAATAGGCCGTACCAAGTAGCGTGAACACTGTAAATGGTATGAGAATGAACTATCCAGCGTCAGCATAGGTATCACAAACAGAAGGCCTGCATACAAAAGTGACGACTGCCCAAGTATCATCGGCGCCCCAAGTATTCTTGGCAACGATCTTCGCCGCGACCCTCAGCATGACAAAGAAAAAGGATAGCGTCGCGAATATGACGATGACAGTTTGATACTCTTGTCGATTATCCTGCATCGGCATCTCGCATAGCTCTTTTCCCATGTGGATAAAGCCTTCATAGTCTTAGTGACCAAACACACCAATGATGCACCAAGCATACCTAGTAACTCGTGCGCAGTGCATACCCCAGTAACACATTTCAACACATCGGTCTGGAAAGTCGAGTTATCGCATATCGATCTGATGTTCGCTTTCGTTTCGCCCGAGGAGTCCATCGTTTCGAGAATACACGGCATCTACACCGGTCAGCTTCACACGAAATGAATTAATCCGTTTACTGTACTTACTGCACATGACGGTAGATCCGACAGCGAAAACGCCGTCGCCAACACCGCCAAACAGAGAATAAACAGAACCCTCTGCACAATCATTTTGAGGCTCTGCAAGACAAGAAGACAGGAACAGAACGGAGGTAATCCCTGGGGGCTAAAGTTGTTTTAACAGAGCTCGCTAAGATTAGTTCAACTACGTTCCTGGTCTAGCCTCTTCATTCTGGACCAGATCGATCCCGTCTTACCAGACAGAAAACGCAAGACTACCATCCAGGGATAGGCTAGAGAACTTGGAACCTTTATGCTAAGTGATGAAAATATTTAGATAATTTAGCCTAAGCTTAGGGAACTCTTTGCTGAGTTTATTTTAGCACCTGTCCGCAAAGTCTGGTATTCTCTTGCTCCTCTACCAAATCTAAGTTAAAGCCTTTATGTCCCCCCTCGAGCTGAGGAATGAGTATAGCGCCCATCATTCCAACGGGAAGTGAAATGACATTGCA
This sequence comes from Fusarium sp. Na10, assembly GCA_002234255.1. Classification (NCBI taxonomy): domain Eukaryota; kingdom Fungi; phylum Ascomycota; class Sordariomycetes; order Hypocreales; family Nectriaceae; genus Fusarium; species Fusarium sp. Na10. Next base: position 142,810 of record NJCS01000125.1, read on the forward strand.
CCAAACCAAAACAGGCGAGTGATCGCGCAGGTACCCTGTTACGCTATGACCCAGGGAAGACGGGGAGCTGACTGTGGCGTCTACGCCATTGCAAATCTTGGGGACGGCTCGGCGATGTTTCATTAGAAAATGTCTTATTTTCTTTGCTTATTCCCTTAAAACCAACGAACTCGCATTCTCCTCGGAAGTCTTCAACCGCCCAAACTTGCCGTTAGCACCATGATCCCAGGCTTCTAACTCGATATACCCATACTCCTTGCGCTTGTCATCAAAAGCAAAACTGATGGAACACGGCAACACGGACCACTCGTGGCGCATCGTTTTGAAACTCCAGAAAAGTGATCTATCAGTGAACAACCCCTCGTGTTCTAACCATGTCTCCAACGCACGTTTCTTGTCCAGATGAATACTGAAATTCTCCGTCTTGCGGTCCTTGTCGCATTTGGCTAGCCAGTCTGAGTGTGCTTCTTCTTTGAGATCAAGAAGGATTTCCATTTTGAAGGAACGAAGCTTTGAGGGGATTGCTTTTAGGGTCCGATATGGAAGCTCGCTTAGGTTGATCCCGTCAGGGAAGTTATTTAGATCAATTTGAATATAAAGATCTTTCAGATGCGGAACCTCATCGAAGATCTTGAGCTCCCCATCACAAAACCAGTGATTATAATCTCGATAAAGGTGTAATCGTGAGATATAAGCGAAATTGAACTTATTCAAAGGCGACGAACTGCGTACTTGCTCAGCAACATAGCGGCTCGGCCAAACATAACGCCTCCGAAAGACATTTTCCGAGTACAAGATGGGGGTAGCTTCTTTATTGATGATCCGACAAGTCAGTAAGACTTTTAGGTGGATTTTGAGGTGGCACATCATTGGGTGTATAGGGATGAGACGGAACTTTTTAGTGGTGCAGTGGTAAAGTTCGGCATAATTCTTGGAGATGAGAAGATGGCGATAAATTTCGAGACGGAGCTCGGCTGGGAGGGTGAGGAGTTGGGACGTGCCACTTTCGATATTGTGACGCGACGCGGCTTTGCATTTTCGTGGGGGTATGATTCTCCTGCATTGGGGTGAGGCTGGTGCAGGGTCTTGTTTGGAAGTAGAGTTTGGGTGAAGGAACTCGGTAATCAGCCGCTGTTGATCCATTTTGCTTCACGAATGCAATAGGATGATCTTAGGCTTTTTCGTGGGATAAAGGAAGGGACCTGACATAGCTGCCGAGAGATAGAGAGGGGTAAGCGGTATTTATATTGCTCGATCAAGGCAGTAATAGCAAGCGGGGGAAATCTACAATAGGATGAACGCGTATGAATAGAAACAAGATAGATACTTGATCTAAAGTAACGGCGAGAGCGTGACGGTGAAGGTGGTGATCGTCAGTATTCAACAGGCATCCTCATCAGAGCGGGTCATTGATCTTCCGGGTCTGTCATCGCACTGCAGGGTAGAGTATCAGGCTTCTGCACCGCATCTTTGTACCCACGTAAAGTAAAAGCTTTTCAACTCGCAACTGGGTATAAAATTGATCCATAGCTAACGAAAGAATGTTGTTCAGAAAGAATCTCATTATTTCCACGCGTGATACGACGACGATCACTAGAAAGAGAGAGACTTCAAGCTTAATGAGTTGGCATCTCAGCGAAGCGTGGTACCATAAACAGAGTCTTGATCATCACGACATCTCAGATGTCCAGTCTAAAAAGTCTATGCTGCACTCATCATGTCTAAGCAAATACACTTGTTTCTGCAATGTCGTAATATCCCCAACTCCAACCCAACCAGCCATTTTTGTCATAACCCTAGTTGCGTCCTCGCTTTCCGCGTCCATTATCCCCATGTCCACCAGGAGCACCATGTTTCTGACGAGGCCGATCAGCAACCGTGTTCAAACCCCGTACACCTCTCAACCCCATCTTGCTAGCCGTGCTCTTCTGAATAGTAGGCACATCTGGAGATCCCAGACCCTCACGCGCGTAAACGTTAGCTTGTCGGACGAGCTCGTCCTTATCCCAGCGGAGAGCCTTCATGTGACTGTTGTAGTAGCCCAGCCAAGCTTGGTAAACACGGGATTTCTCGTCGTCCTCCATCTTCTCGGCGACTGAGATGACGTCTTGGCTGGGTGAGAGATCGGCTTCGCGGGCGATGAGGTTTATTTCTTTGAGGGAGTACTTGGGGAAGAATCCTTCGGCGTCGCAAACGATCAGGATTCCGCGACCTTCAGCGTCGGCTCGTGCTGTTCGGCCGAGACGGTGGATGTAGCTCTGCTTGTCGGCGGGCATACCGACTTGGATGACCGTGGTGACACCGGGGAAGTCCATTCCACGAGCGACGACATCGGTAGCAACGAGAATAGCGCTGCGAGCAGTTCGGTAGTCGTTGGTGATTTTTGTGCGCTTGTTCTGGCTCATGCGGCTGTGAAGGATCGAAACGGGGGGAAGGCCGGGAAGATCCTCCAAAAGGCGTCCGTAGAAATCAGCGATAGCAGCAGTAGGCGCGAAAAGAATCGCCTTGAAGGCCTGCCCGCGAGTAGCTTCCTCACGAATACAGCCAACCATGGCGGGTGCAACGTCGGCAAAGGTAGGGACTTGGACGAGGAACTGGGGAACGCGCTCGTGGGTGTTGGCTTCACCAGCGGGAATGGTCGAGATGAACTTATAGCCCGGTGAGAGGACGAGACCAGCGACTTGCTCAACGTGGGGAGCGATGGTGGCGGAGAAGAGCATGCCTTGGCGGTCGGACTTGGTCTTGTCGGGAAGACGGCCGACAATGTCGCGCAGATCCTTCATGAAGCCCATGTCGAGAAGACGGTCGGCCTCGTCGAGGACAAGAGTGTTGAGCTTACGCATGCTGTAAACGATATCCTCGTTGGACATGTGATCCAGAAGACGACCAGGCGTAGCGATGAGAATCTCACAACCAGCAAGAATGGCCCTCTCCTCACGGTCCTTGTTCGTTCCTCCAATAGCAACCTGGACGCGATACTTGGGAAGTCCTTGAAGAACCCTCTTGGCCTCCGCAGAGATCTGAAGCGCGAGCTCACGAGTCGGTGAGATGACAAGCAGTGAAATGCCATCGCCGGCAGCTCTGTTCTGGTTAATCATAGTCTGCAGCGCAGGGATCAAAAACGCCATGGTCTTGCCGGTGCCGGTGCGCGCCTGGACGAGACAGTCGCTGCGGTTCGGGGGGAGAAGTTCATCCATGGTCGCGGCTTGAACGGGCGTCATGAACTCAAACTTCATGTCGTTGGTGATGGTGCGCACGATCAGAGGGTTGACCTTGTTGTTCTCCAACAAGCTGTCGAAGCGACGCGAGGTAGGATCTTCAGTCAGCGGGGGCGCGGGCGCAGGAGACGGTGAAGTCATCTCGACATCAGGCGACTCATTCTCGTTCTTGATCTTTGGGTGACGAGGCTGGTTTGAGCGACCGCCGCCGCCGCCACGAGAGCTGAAGCCTCGTCGATTGCCGCCGCCGCGACCGCCGCGACGTCGAGATCCGCCGTCCATCAGAAAAGAGGGGAAGGGATTAATCTGCTGTGATGCGATGAGTGTTGTGAGTGGAAGAAGTTGGCGCGAGTTTTGGATGATGTTGATGGGAAGGCGAAGGCGCTGCATTTTTCTTTGTTGACCTTCCTGGGATTTTGATAACGGGCAAAAAAGTCTCTGCTCTTTGTAGTACAGCGCTAGGCTGCAACGGGTAACGGGCAGCGTTTTTGGTGATATGCGCTAGGCTGGATTTGGGAAGAGGTGAGACTTACCGAAAGATTGGAGTTTAGTTAATGATAATAATAATGTTGTCCAAAAAACGACGGGGGTTTAGACCCTCCGTCGGGCCTCCGATCCCTCCTCGATCGGAGGCGCCTCCTCATCCACCCCCAAAAGGGCCTCCAGCCGGGCCACCCTCCTGGCCATATCATCGGGCACAAGGCCCAACTCCGCCATCTCGATCCCATCATCTACACCACAATGTCAGTATCTCTATCAAGTTTCATTATCCAACATCTTCATACCAGACCGAGGCTTTGGGCCTCGGACCCAGTCGATGAGCCCTTGCCCATATTTCAGGGCGCAGTCGCCCATGCTCACCAGGGCGGACACAACATTGGCCACTTTGGCCACGATATCCAGGATCATTCCTGGTAGTGGGGGGGGGGGGGGGTTTTGGGTTAGGTCTTGGTCCCGGACAGGGGACGGGGTTGGGTGTGGGGGGGGGGGGGGGGGGCGGTGTTGGGGNNGGGGGGGGGGGGGTGCGGGGGGGTGGGGGGGGGGGGGTTCTTGGTCTTGGTCTTGGTCTCGGTCTCGGTCTCGGTCTTGGTCTTGGTGCTGGTGCTGGTGCTGGTGCTGGTGCTGGTGCTGGTGCTGGTGCTGTTGTTGTGAAGCTTGAAAAAGCAATCTCCAAGACATCGTCCAAGAAATGTACAAGTACATAGCTGTAGTATGGGAAGGAACTACTTATCTGATAAAAGCGTGGGAAGGAAGTCTGGTGAAGGGCAATGGGAAGGTCCATGGACCTGGCGGCCCGAATTGTTCCACAGAATGGGATTCCATATACCTGAAGGCAAGATGACTAAAAGGGCCATATCAGGATCAAGTTAGCTTACCCTTAAAGACAATATAATAGAGATGAACCCCAGTAACTAGTCGTCAATGGTGAAAGTATCTACTTCTGTGGCTTGGCTGTAAGATTAGGAGCGCCCCAATACGCTTGGAACTTGTACAATTTTCCCTGATCTCCAATCCAGCCCAGGTGTACCCATGGAATCACCTTTTACGACGAGCACTTATAAGATCTGAACGACTTCAGAAACAGGAGCAGGTTTAATGTGCCTGTATTTGAACGCGATGGGCTTTTTTTTACTTTTGCAAGAAACTCTAATCTTGTAAAGCCGTGAACTTACCTTTCAGTTTCAGTCTTTCAGACTTTACCTATCCAACTCAGGCGACAAGGCACAGATCACAAAAACTATAAAAAGTTTTCTCTGCGTCCTTATCTCTTCATTCAACTCTTTTCTTTTCCCCACCACATCGCAACCAAAGTTATCGCCACCATGCCTCACTTCAGATTATATCCACAGTATGCTTCATCCTGGACTCAACGCACGATTGAGCGACTCGGACTCAGAGTGGCCACATGTGAGGTCCCTCTTCTCGAAGCCAGTGATGGAGGACCGGTACACTTTGATACACTCATGCCAGAAGATGCACACCTTCCGGCGCCGGTCGAGCCCGTGGAGCTGGGATGCCAACAAAGTTCAGGGTCTGGCTTACTACAACTACCGTTAGAGCTACTGGTCTGTATCATGGGCTTCCTTCCGCATAGCTGTCTCTACATGGTCCACCAAACTTGTAAGATCCTTCGTCAATTGGCCCACGATGTCATAGATTTCCATCGGGACATCCTGCATTTTGCAGAGAAGACCCACCGCGGCATTGGATCCACATGTGACCAGCTTCGCCTCATCAAGCGTGTATTCCTACGACGGTCGCTATGTGAGCCCTGTGGCAATCTCCTAGACTCAGGTGAACTGGAAACCCGGCTCCGGAGACTTTGGCAGCCTATTCGCTGCACTGGATGCAATCAAAACCACCCAGAACTTCTTTTCCCGCAGGGCAACGAAAGAGGCAACATCTGTGTGGGATTGCTGGGCCATTTCACCCTTTGCAAGCACGTTAAAGTCTTGGCTAAGATCCAACCAAACTATAAGGATGGATTGGGTGTTGTGTGCACACATCCCGAGCATCGCGTTGCGACTAGGAAAGATGACGAGAACCCATCAGCCGTCACGAGGCGTCGCCCATGCATCCGCACCTTGTATTCAGGAAATATACAAGTAATCGAATCCTTGAGATGTTTCCCAATGGTCAAGATCAATCAACGACAATTTCCAGGAATGCCAGCACTGCAGGCGAATCTACTAAAACAACTCAAGGAAAGAGTTGCCAAAGAGCTCTGTCGACACGCATCAACACAAATTGACTCCATTGCGTCGTGTATGATATCAGACGAATGCAATTGCTTCCCTGCCTCTGGGGTACCCGTTCACAAAGTTGGGGCCCCGTACGGTCAAAACGTCAAATGCCCAAACCACGGTTATAATTGTCGCCATTGCGGGGCCCGTTACTTTTGGTACTACGAAGATGACTACATTGTTCTTAGGCATGAGATGCGCACAAGAAACACCGGCCCGGACAGCTTTGGGTGGCTTTCTAACCTCACATTCGAAACGGATGAGCATCCTATATTCAACGATAATACCAAGGGGGTTCTTTGGTGTGATATTCCAGCATGCGGCACGGACTGCGGAAATCGCTGGCTTTTGATGTTAGAGATACTACAAAGGACTTCACTACGATATAACTGGAGCGGGCTCCAAGTTCCTCCGCGGGATCTATACTCTGCGCTGAGCCTTCCATTCACACTGGAATATCAGGTGTTCCAGGATGCTGCGGAGTGGCCGACTGATCCAGACATGCTATCCCAAGATCTTATGTTTCCAATAACCACTTCATTCAGTGCGCACTCTGGCCTGAATCCAGGGGTGTAGGAATCAGGCCTGGGCATTCGACTGACTTCCCTGCTAAATGACAAATCGGTTGCCGATGATCTGGCCCTCGACCCTTGCATTGACAGATAACCCCTATGTAATGCTGGACTTCGACTCTTCCTCCAACTTCCGGAAAACTAGTCCTCTCGATCTCTCTACAAGTGATTCAGCATTCCAGTCCCTCCCAAGTACTGGTACACCACAGCTCTGAGGTATCTAGACCTACCATATCAAATCAGTAGCTATTCAGTAATGTTATTCTCCCAAGCTGCTATAGCATCTCATACTACCCACCGCCTTCGGCGCATCTCTCCTTTCGCCATGTTCAGGCCTTCAGATAAATCCAGACCTTGTTTTGATAAGGATAATTATCTCGACCCTAATGCCCGCCATGCTAGCCATGGCTCCAGCAAGGCCACCCTCTCCAGCATAGTGGGCACTCGGCCCAACTCCACTAACTCCTTCGCATTCTCCTTCACCCATAACATTATTATTTTCATCAACTTCTGGTATACAATATCTTCATATCGGTCTCTATGCACTGAATAAACTATCAGCCATACGTAATCAAGCAGTCCCCCGTGCCCACCGTGACCACGATATCCAGGACCATTCTTGGTATCTTTGTCAAGGCTATGCGTATATTGCCTTCCAAAAGCCTAAGGTCTACTAAAGATTTATAAACTTATACTAAACTTACCTAAGTTCTGCGATCTATTAGGATTAATATTCTGAATTATCTTTCGCTTTCTTATTGGTAGTTGACCGTCGACTGGTGGTGCGATGTGAAACGTATCCTGCCTACTTCACCCTTCACCTCCCCCAAGAGCAACTTATAGGTCTCACAACGCTCTTGTAAAACGCCTGCTGTAACTCATCCGTGGAAGCTCTTTCAAACCCTGATCCCAGACATAGCTTTGTCGCCGTCATATACTCCTTTCCTCTCGATCTTCTGAGTTTGGGCAGAGTCTTGCTTAGTATTCATTCTCGAAACGCAGAAGCGGAATGCTCATAGTCATCGGTGTGCGTGGCTTCTTCATACAACTGGATAACTGACTTTTGATTACCAAGCTCAAGGAGAAGAAACCAATGCTGTAGATGTCATACTTCATTGCAAGAGGAGTTTTGCCTGCTTGTCCTTGTCAATCCTCGGACGCCTCCTCAGGTACACCTTGAACTTCTTCCTGTCGGCCCAGGTTCGTCGTCAGACGACCCATCGCGTGTGATGACTCCAAGACAGTTTCAAGATCTTCAAGCCTTGAGCTCCATTTCAGAAGTCGAGCAAGATTCTTGATACGATTCTCAGCCATCGGACAGTATATTGCTGCGGTGTGTCTGGGAGGGATATGAGACCCATCGATTAGCATCCACTCCACCAAGACATCCGTGGAACTGGTCCCCTTCCGAAATGCCCCAGTCGATCGCTTGGTTCGCCCATCGAGCGGCCCCGTTTCAGGCAGGGACCTATCTTTCTCGTCGACCTTCTCTGCATTGCGAGCACCGAGTTAAAGCTGCAGCACCATGATCTTGAGAAGAGCTAGACTCTGTAGCATCGAGTCATCAGGAGCACCGGCAGCCACAGCGTTCAGCTTTGAGATGTTGAGCGATGAGAGTAGAGAATTCGCAACTTGCAAAGCGACAGGGTCATTCTCAGGCGGTTTGAAAAACTTGCAGAGATCATCAATCATTGACTCGAGAAGCTCGAGGGTCTTTGTGATTTCTCCTTCTTTGAGCGCCCATCGCAGGTTTTCTGACACCTTGGCCTCATCACGCATCGCGTCAAGCTTTTTTGCCCACTCTTCCCGCTCCCAGGACTCCTTAAACGCAATCTGAAGCATCGCGCCCAGTGAAGTCACTACTGACACAAGGACATTCTCCGCAGACGCCAACGCTGAAAATTCTTGAGATGCTTCACCAAGTGAGTCCAAGAAGCCGTAGAGGATGACGACTTACTTGACAGCGAGATCTCCATTTTCGATAAAGCAATCATCCCCCCAACAAGCTGCATGGGGTCCTCCGTCGAATCCCCAGTCTAGACCCCATGCTTTGAACCGTGCGGCTTGCATCTCCAGACGAGCTTTGAAGACAAGAGCGTCGGAGGCCAGTGTTTCGCTTTTTTGCCAGACGGAAAAGCCATCGACGCAGCCTTGGAAGATCTGGAGGAAGAGACTCGTCGCGCCGAGGGCGTTGCCAGCTGTACCAGTTGCATCAGCCATTGTGATAATAAGAGCAAATGTTGACAAGAAGAGAAAAATGAAAGATGTGAAAGCAGGCTGGTGTACCCGCAACACGGAAGCCCGGTATCGTCTTCACGAGAGAGCCGGGGGATTGAAACTAGCTGAACTGACGATGGGTATCATTGGCTATGATGCAGTGTGCCTCGTGAGGGGCAGTGTCGCCACTATCAATAGCACTCAATAAATATTGACCAGTGTGACGAGCTAACTGAGTTAGTTAGGTGCGGCTGAAACCGCCATAATCATGCTGCATCTCAGCTCTGGTCTTCAAAATATGGACGTCCCCGATTCCATCTCCACTTGAGTCCAGCGGCTTCAAACGGGCCGCACCGTAGTGACGTTATTCAAGTCTGCACAATGGCAGGCGAAGACAAACAGCGCGATCATGATCTCTTATCATTCATGTCCATCTTTCTCATTACCCATCAACGTCTCGATCTTTCCTTGACGCTCCTCAGCGTTCTAATTGACGACGCAAGTATCGACGTCCAAGTCCGCTCCAACAAAGGCGGTTACTTCTCAGTCTGCCTTGCAAGGTCGAAAGATCTCCTTGAGGCCCGATTCCTCAATCGCAACGATAACCTATTATCAGATGCAAGAAATCTGCCAGAGCTTGTCGCTGTTAAGATTCCGCGGCCCGATGGTGATTTGAACAGTGCTCGCAGTCGCAAGATGTGGTCATCTATGGCCATGGAGTTGCAGATACTGCGGAACAAGTTTATCAGGAATCATCCAAATATTGTCCAGTTCTTAGGTATCTGCTGGAAATCTGTCAAAGATGGAGTTTTGATGCCTTCATTTGTACTTGAAGCAGCGGAAATTGACCTGGAAAAGTTCTTAGACAATCCTAAAGCCGTCGAGTATCGCAAGGTATTGGGTCTCGCTGTTGATATAGCGACTGGTGTACGGGCACTACACGACCTTGGAATCATACATGGCGACATAAAACCAGCAAACGTCCTCATATTTAACGACCCTCAACTGACGTACGTCGCCAAAATTGCTGACTTCGGATCATCTCTCCTTCGGTCTGATATTAAATCACCCATGAAACTCCCATTTGGCTCAGGATTCTGGCAGGCCCCCGAATGCCGAGACCATCTGGACGGTGATCAACTTACCAAAGCGGATGTATACTCTGTCGGCCTGGTTCTGTGGCGATTGCTCGCAGGAGATATGATGCACTTGTCACTAGACGCGGTAAAAGACGATGGTCTGACGAGGGATGCATTCTTTGAACAAATAAAACGAAATGACGAGAAGAGGATCCCGGCTCTGGTTTATCATTGTCTTATGCGCATGGAAGATATCCTCGGCCCTGAAGAGAAAACAGTGCCTTCGAGAAGTATGTATTCAATCCACAAGGTCGTTGACGACATGGCCTCTGTTATCATGATGACATTGATTGAGGGAAAATCTCGTTCCAGTATCAAAGCACTGCTGGAGAACATGCGAATCGTCATGCATCAGTATCTCATATGGGAAGAGTTCCGCGGCTTCTATACGAATGACTTCAAAGAGAGTGGGCCTATTAAGATGAACCCGCAAGAGCAGGACATATGGCTTCAGCCAGGTACGTGCCTTAAACTTCCTAGCAAAGAATGATGGATATTGATCAGACAGGCCTTGACGAGCCGACCGAAGACGATATCAAGAGAGTGCTACGTCTAGGAAGGTCGACGGAGTGGCTGAATCAGTCTTTCAGTCGCATTAGACTCGGTGGTTCGGTTTCAGATGTCCCTGGAATGGATCAAATACCTGAGAGTGTTGCCGCTGCTCATGTCGCCGAAACTTGGAAGCGATGGTGAGAGCTCACTATGTCTTGGTAGGCTTTGCTAATCTGACTAGGCGAAAGCTCAGGGATCCGAAGCCCAACGAGGCGATCACCCTTCGGCAGGGAAGAGCCGTTCTAGAGGTGCGTGAAACAATGCTCAGCATCTCAAGCATGATCTAATCTTGTGGTATTCAGGCAGATTCTTCCATGGGGACACTCAGGGTCTTGCCGCCCGAGATCATAAGTAACGTAATGCGAGAAGTGAAGAAAGTCGCGGAAGACCCTAAGGAAGAGACAGTTCGTCGCACAGAAGCAGCATGGCAGTACGCAATGTTCTATCTTCGAACCGTTCAGTTGCACCCCAAAAGCCAAGGCACAATCGATGTATCCCTTTCACTGCTTCTTCAAGCAGCAGAAGGAGGGCACTTGGGCGCTCGGGGGATTGTCAGCCACCTGTACGACTCCCTGGAGAGGGAGTTCCCAAGGTCGAGGGAAACAGATCTGGCCTGGCTGAGGGGTGGTATCTGTAACGGTAGCGAGACTGCGAAGCGCCGCCTGCAGTCCCTGGATCCAGACTTGTATGCCCAAGCCATCAACCTATTACGTACGCGATACTCTGGCCTCGGCATCGAAACTCCACCGCAGTACTGGGATCAAGAAACGCTGTCGGATGATGAACTATTTCGCGAGACTCGAATTAGTCACCGAATTGGCATGGACGCTAATCAAGAGCAGACTGTACTCCTCTGTGCGACGTCCAATCGTCTTGGGCTCTTGAAACAATTGACAAACCATGGCTTTGTTAATGTCAACCATGTGAACGAGTGGAAGGAGTCTCCTCTTCTTTGGGCATCAAGAGCAGGGCACAGAGACGTTGTCTTTCATCTTTTGGATTGTGGTGCTGATCCCTCGGTCGCTAGCAATGAAGGGACTACTCCACTTCATTTTCTCAGCTCTTTTGACGACGGGGATATTCCCGAAGTGTGTCGACGGCTGATTGAGGCTGATGCAGATCTGGAAGCTCGTTCAAAGGCTGGCCATCGGTATCGACAAGGCTTGGATTCGACATACGGCGATGTTGATGGGACGCCATTGACATGGGCCATTGCAGGGAATAACAAAGTCGCTGCCCAGGCCTTAGTCACCTCTGGTGCTGATCCGTTTGATCTTCCCGGTCTGGCGATTTCGTATTCCGATACCTTTGGTGGTATGTCACGCGTATCCCCCGTCTGGTTCGCTGCGATGAACCATCAATACTACATGCTTGAGATCCTCTTGCGTGACGTAGCTACAGAGAAGGTCAAGGATTTCCTTAACACTTACCGGCGAAAGTTTGGTTCGAATGAGATGTCAGGACAAGACAACCCTATTATCGCTTGGTGCGTGACATATGCTGCGCAGGGCATAGGGCGAAGAATCCTCTTACATGGTAAAAAACACCAAGAAGCATTTACCAAGACCTTTGATATGTTGGTGGACTACGGCGCTGAGATAGCCGACGTTCACCGTCTGGCTGTTCAACACGGGCAGCCATTCGTGCTAGACTATCTTCTTGGTTCTGGAAAGATACTCAAACCAACACCAGGGAAGTGGATGGAGTTTATTCTGATCGCAGGGGCGACACAAGATTGGATCACATTCGATGTCCTGCTTCGTCACTCTCAAGCAGATGACCTATCACCAGAACACTGGCATCTTTACTACGGGTCTTTCAAGGGTTTGCCAAATAATATTGAGTATCTGGACGTATTCCGAAAACACAGAGATCTCACAGCGGATTGTTACCTTCACTATACCAAAGCCCTCATGAGCGGAAAGTTCATCCTCGCTCGTTGGTTCTCCGACACAGGTTTGTGTGACCTTACCCAACAGGTCAGCACATCAGACGAGACAATTCTGGGCTTACTCCTCCGCCGCTGTAAATCCTACTCCAACGCTATTCTTCAGCTCGAACAGGTCTTACAACTTGACCTTCCGGATTCGTGCTTCTGGGATGTTTGTAAAATGTCTGACTCGAGCTTTACTGCACTTCATCAAGTTGCATATTTCCCCGAGTATCAGACAAGCAGTACTATGGCCAACACCGCGCTGAGACTGATCGTACAAAAATGGTATGAGCCGGAACATCTCAATGCTCAAGTTGCAGAGGGCGAGTTCAAAGGGAGAACGGCACTTCACATTGCTGCACTGACAGCCAATGTCGGAGCAGTTCGGTACTTACTCCAAGAGGAAGAAGAGTCCCTTGACTTGACGTTATTGGACTGCAACAACTTCAGCATCGTGGACACAGCAGCTTGGGGATTAACGAGTCAACAAAAGCGCATCAAATTGTGGGATCTTCCGACGGAGTACCACAAGTCTGCTGATCTAGATCACTGGCGAAACGTCATGGAGATTCTAGTGCGGCTGTTGAAAGCTGGGGCGAAGCCGCATAAGATAGGTCTTGCTGTGACGAGGACCGAGCAGGAGAAGATTCAGGTTTTTGATCTTGAGAAGTTTAAAGTCTTTACTGTCCCGTTTCGTAAGTCTTGCTACATCATACAGAGCTTGAGTGTGTTGCTAACTTGTGAGCAGTGTTCTTTGGAGACAAGTTCCCAAAAGAATTGGGAGGGGAGAGATTTTGGGTAGAGGTCTCGAAGTTGAAGGTTGATCAGACGTTTTTTATTGCGAGTCCGGAGAATTTGAGTGATGAGGAGAGGGAGGCTGGGGTTATGACGAGGGTAGCATCTTTTTACTAATAAGAACGGCCAGACTATTCAATTCTTGGTCGTCATTATATTGTATAGGGACACGGTGACGAAATATTATGATCAGTTTAGGCAAAGATCATCAACCTTTTACAAAATCATTAAGTATTAGACTAAAAATATCTAAAATCATCATAAGAAGATCTCAGATAGCCAGTTTCGCTCATGTCCCGTGATCCGTCTAGGTTGTGGCCATCGACAACGAATCATGCGGTCGCTATTTGATGTGAACATGTCTCGATGCTTTTATTTTCCTTTGTTTTCTTCGCTTCCTTCCTGGTCATCAGGTTCGGAAGCCTCATGCCCCCGCTTGCGTGAGGTTGTCACGATTACCAGAACCTACCGAATTATGAAGATGACGTCTCTAGTATCAGAGGCAGACATGCGGAATATAAATTTCGTTTCATATATTAAAGAGCGTCTGTATGAGTACCATAGCTTGCAGTGTGATTTCGAAGCGGTGACAGACGTCGTGGTCAAATGTTTGACCGGAGTGACACACGTTGTCACAGTTAGGGAGAAGGGATGGAGGCCGTCAAGGCCTAGAGAAATAAGGGGAAGAAGAGTATGTTTTCCAAACACCCTCTCTCTCTCCATAACCACGACACTCAAAGGTTCAGAAGAGGAAGATCCGGAGTCGGGGATTCCGCTCCAGCCCGTGAACCTCCGCGCCCTCGCCTCACCCTCCGTTTGGAAGCCGCTATGTCTCGTTTGGAGACGAGGTGCCCTCGTAACCTCCTCGGCCGACTCACCAGTCTCGTGGAACGCCGCCCCACGATTACCCACCAGGGGGAAGACACCGGCAGCGCCAGCCCAGAGTCACCACCAGAATCACACCACTACCACCGCCACCGCCAACAGCCATGGGAGACTAGCTCGCTACCACGCCAAGAGTGCTAGTGACTCAAGAGGTAGATTGACGATCTCAACAGCCAGCTTGATCCCGCAAGCGTCCGTTCTGTGTCAGGCTCTGTTCGCTCTATCTCTGGCGCTGGGCCCAGCTCTCAGTTACCAAAACACCTCATCAATTAATATCTACGACTCAGTTTTGGACGACATTATTGGGGTAGCTCTCTCCTGCGACAAATCAGAGGACCGAAAGGGCATATAAAAGCCCTGACCGCCACCTTGCCTCATAACAGACTCAGCTGCAGTAGCAACTTCAGGGTCCCATGGAACCTCTTGATGGTGGCACAGATCAGTACGTCCCACCTCCTCAACCCGGTGCAGAAAGCGGTGAAGCTTGTCCGGTGGCATATGAGTGAGAAGCAGAATGATGGTACGAGTTGATATTCATTGCCATGTCGGAGGCGTTCATAATGACATCAGACAGAGTTTGGCAATTTGGGTTGGCAATTGGCGTGAGAAACCGAGTTCCGCTGATTGGAAATCCGGTTGGAGTGGCAACAAGGGTAACAAGTTCCTCATCAAGGCAGGATCTTTCAGACCCGGCTTGACGGGTTGGACCGACTGCAATCACCTCGCCCCAGCCGCAGTTACTCTCGTCGAATGATACCATGCTGTGTCGGAAATGACCGAAAGACCATCGAATCAAGACACTGCAAGACTTGGACTCAGGTGCCCCGCTGCACTGGACTCCGCCCCCTCGAGCGTGGTTTGGGGACCGAATGAGATGGGACGCGGAGGAGGATTTGACAGGGGAGCAGTATCGCGATGAAAGACCCTTTCATCTCGACTTCAACTTTTTGAACTTTTATTGTCTTATCTAAGCTTCAACGCTTTAACAACTTCGCCGCTGCCTCACGGACAAACCTCAAGGTTCCACCGTCAATCGCTGTTCTCTTGGGGGCTCTCCCGTTCGGAGGAGCGTCAGCAGTGCGACGGCGGCTGGGGGAAGCATCAGACGAGAAACGAAGAGACCAAAGTCTGGATGTTGGACTGGTTCGTGAGGTCTTCGCGATTGGCGCGACTTCCACCGAGTAATTCCTGCAGAGTGGAAGAAAGGGGCGTCTCGAAAAAGATCGGAGCTGGAGACGGAGATCAGGCCGCGTCCTCGCGCGATCAGCCTTGTGGGTGTGATTGACTCAATATGAGCAGAGGTGCCCACATGTACTCAACATCGGCTCTGTATTCTTAAGCAGGATATTCCCGCCGACCTACCCCGTCAAAACCACTGCAAGGAGGAGGCATACCACTGCCGCACCTACCCTGGCGCTTCTTGCAAAGCCCTCAAGATCTGCTGTCACCGTTACAACTATCCCCAACATTGCCTCCATCACAATATGCAATCCCAGCAGCAACAGTACCTCCACCAGGAACCTCTTGAAACGTTCGGGTGGGCTATGTCTTTGCGGTCAAACTCTCCACCAGAGGGGCACAGGTCCACCTATTCCTCTTCAGCCTTCATAGCAACCGAAACAGCATCAGTAACGGTCGAGTCTGCCTGGGGTGTCATCACAGACACAGTGACGAAGGGGACCGGCCACCATGGCCGCCCACAAGGCGACCTTGGTGGGGAAGGGGAGGGACTTTCGCCAGTGGTTGAAGCTAAAAGAGACGGAGAAGGACCAAAAAAACTCTGTAATATATACTAATGATTTGCTTACTGGCGACTTAAAGTGTCTGAGCATTTGGAGATAGGCCCGGTGGGATGAGGCCCGAGATGGAGAGGATGAAGGACGAGTGGACGCAGGCGAGGCAGTCCAGCATCGATTCCACGTCGGCCAACCCCACTTCGATTGAGACCAAACCCACGTTGTAACTAACCACGTTGAACGCCGCAGAATGAACGAAAGGAAGAGAGGGAGGCATTGAACTAGCCAGGCGCCTGTCGCTTGCGACCACGAGCACCAGCGGCACGATCATGCTGCCACCACCAACGACCATGAGACACATAATCACCCAAGGGGGGTTGAGGAACTCCCCAAGGTCTGGATATGGCTTTGGGGCCACCCCAAGAAAGATGGTATGAAAGTTTCAATGTGCTCAAGGGATGTATTGACATTTCTTAGGGTATAAAGAAAAGGGAGAGAGGGAGTTAGAAGAGGCCCGATGGCCCAGTGATCACAACGAAAACGACAGCGAAGACAACGCCGAAAAGGCACAAGAGCTGCGCCAAGAGATCCGGCGCTCCAAGAAGGAGATTCGCGCCCGCCAAAGTCGTCATAAGGCTTACACTGGCGTCCGTTCTGCGTCTGGCTCTGATGCTCGTTCTGTGTCGGGGGCTGGGCCCAGATCTCAGTCGCCAAAGTAAGACATCATTTATATATACTACTCAGTTTTGGAATACATAGATATTCCCAGTGATGGCGAAGATGATGGAGAGAAAAGAGATCTAGCAGCTCAAGAATTATGTGCGGGTCACCCGGAGGGGGAAATTTCGAGCTGCGAACAGTATCCCAAATGACCGTAACACTTGTCTTTTTAGAACAGGCATGGCTAAGTCTATGAATACCAATTAAAGACCTGATTAAAGTGAGTTCTGGGAAGCTTCTTGACTGCAGAGAGTATCTGCATGTCTCAAGGTTATGGAGATGGTATCTCGCTGAGGTTATATAAAGTTTAAAACTCCGCATTTAAGGGAACCTTCAGAGTTGATTCATTTGATGACCTTGAAATAAACTTATATTTATCCTGCAAGGAAACTCTGATATAATATGATTGATCTGGACACGTCTCTCTGTTCTTAGAGTTTCTGACTTGCAAATCAGGCAACTGTATGACAAGCATGGTAATACTATAAAACATGCTGACTCTCCCTCTCCTCTCTCCTAGCTATTTCTTCTTCACTTAACCTCTTCTGGAAGCTTATGATGGACTAACGGCGGTCCACTTGGATATACCCGTGCCAGAAGATACAGACCTTCCAGCACTACTCGAGCCCCTGAAGTTGAGACGTCAATAAAACCTAGGGTCTTGACTACTGTAACTCCCACTAGAGATACTGCTTCACGTCGTGCGCTTTCTGCCGCATAGCTATCTTTACATGCTGCGCCAAACCTGTCAGACCTTACGTGAATTAACTGCTGACTTCGAGTTTGACGATTTTTATTAGGACATCCTGCACTTTACAGAACAGCGCGTCTTTAGACCTAGAATACTTGGATCCACGTGTGAACAACTTCGGCTCATCAAGCGGACCTTGCTGCGAAGTTTACTATGCAAATACTGTAGGGATGTATTTGACTTAGGCGAGCTGGAAAGTCTACTCTAAAGAGTTTGGTAACCTATCCGTTGCGCTAGATGTAACCAAAACCACCTAGAACTTCTTTTTCTGTAGGGAAATAAAAAAGGCAATATCTGCGTAGGGTTACTAGGTTACCTTGAAATTTGTAAGCACGTTAAAGTCTTGGCAAAGCTATAACCGAAATATAACAAAGGAATATATATTTGCTGTAAATATCCCGACCATTACCCTGCGAGTAGTCAAGATAATGAGGACATGCCAGACTTTACGAACTATTAGCCTTGCATTTGAATGTTATACTCAGGAGATATACAAATAATTCACTACATTAACCTTTTCCTAGTAATTAAAGTCAATTAGCGGCAATTCCTAGGAATACTAGTACTATAGCAGTTTTTGCTAAAATAATTAAAGGAAAGGGGTATTAAGGAATTGTATTAATATGCTTTAATATAGATTAATTCTATTATCTTGTCTATAATATTAGACAAATGCAATTGCTTCCTTGCTACCGGGACACCGGTTTACAAACTTAAGGTTCTATATAGCCTAGGCACTAGGTATCTGAACTATGGCTATAGTTGCTGCCATTGTGGGGCATATTAGCTTTGGTTTTATAAGGGTAACTATATTATTCTTAGCTATAACTTATTCTCTAGGAATACCGGCCTAGATAGCTTTAGGTGGCTTTCTAACTTTACATTTAATATAGATAAGTACCCTCTTTTTAATAATAATACCAAGGGTATGCTCTAGTGTGATAATCTATTATATAATATAGGCTATAGAACCCGCTAGCTAGTGATAATTAAGATACTAAAAAGAGCTTTACTATGCCATCATAGGGTATATAACTAAGTTCCTCTATGTAATAGATACTCTATGCTGAAGTTGCCATTTACACTGGAATATTAAGTGTTCCAGGAGGCTGTAGAATGGCCTAAAGATCTAAACATGCTATCTATGGACCTTATGTTTCCATTACCTCATTAAGCGTGCTATCTGGCATGAATAGAGGCTATAGGAAATAGACCTGAGCATTGCTCTGATTCTTCACCCCCCGGAGTTCATCATGGCATAGAGAACGACTGTTCCAAGATCGATAGCTCTGATGGTAACCACTAAAGTGAAGACTCTAAGGACAGTGGCGACTGACTTAAATTTCCTGATAAAACAGTCACTCCGGTGTTCAATGGAGAGCATAAGGGGAACGGAATTTCAGACGACAAAGAGTATATTGAGATATCGGATGGCGGCACAGACGAAGATAATCTAGGGGATGGCGCGGAGAGACCTTGGAATGCGGGATTCCGACAGGCGCCAGCAATCTGGGACAAGCCTTTCAATCAGGCATGGCTCAGTATCATATGTGCCATCGCAAAGCTCTCTCAACACTCAGTTCCAGCCTCTAGTTACGAAGAATTGGTGGTGGAACTGCATCGTATTGTCACTACTAAGGATCCCGGCACAGAAGTTGCAGCAGAGCTTGTGGAGGCACTCTGCTGGAGAATGGACTTAGTGCACTAAGCTGCCATTGTTTTCGATTGGGAATACTTTGATCAGCGCTTGAAGCTTCTTACTCAGGGAAAGAGCCCAAATCTGAATGGCCAGTGAGTGGGTGGTCGGAAAATTGGGTGTGTGATGTTTTTTTGTTAGAGTTTTGATTGGAGCACCTGTGGAGGATAGGCAATCTACCAAAGACAACAAAAGCTGGAAACTCAGCAAGCCAGGGCCTATCGTCGTTCACGTCTGGAGTGTCGAAGTTTTCGGAGTCCGTTTCCCCATCGGATATCTCAATACAGCCATCGATATCTGATAACACACCTTTCGTCTCGCCTCTCTCAAGATTCTTGTGATCCTCGGAGCTTTTCTAACTCCTCTCAACTTCCTTAGCTAGATTGACGTTATCACTGGCCATTGGTTTTTCGCACTCGCTCTTATACTGAAACATCGTTATGCCAGGTAGGTACCTATGGTATGTGCTTGTCTACTTTGTGACCTGGAATGCACATATCGAATACTGAGTCACGGGCATAAAAATACCTCAGGATATGCTGGCCTGTATGCTAAATAGCCCGACTTTGCCGCATAATCTTCAAATCGTCTTATCAGCTTGTAGCATGCTGGCTATCCGAGGTTATGGGCATCAACTGCCAGCGATCGATTTGGCAGATTGCAGATTTGCACCCAACTCTGAAAGATATAGCGAGAGCTATCCAACCGCCACCTTCAATTCAAGATAATCAAGGCTCTTTCAGTCAAAGATGGGATGCTTATTGAATCATTCTACGCTTTGTACAACACCGCGCCTAGGTGTGCTTCAAAGAGAGATTTATTGGTCATCGTGAAAGCTTATAGGTAAAAGCTTATATTGGGGAAGAGAAAATATCGTGGTGTCATTCATTATCTGTGTTCGCAGCCTAAAGCTTAACCTTATAGGCCGCAATCATCCCATAGTGCTTCAAAGAGTTGCCTTGCGCTTTACCTCGCCCAAGCTCGATGCTTCTTTTTAAAACCCTTCACACTGCCAAAAGGATCCGCCAAATGGCCTCGTCTGGCAGGCCTCTGCCGCCGCCCGTAGGGCAGCGTGATCCCACGTGTCCCAACCATCGGTGGCTTCCGCTACTGGCAACATTGCTTCATCGCGAACTACATGTTCTGGATAAAGTCCTGTACATACATCGAATTCGGTCCCCAAAGGCAACAGGCGGAGCTGACAAGCACGATTAAAACAATTAGAAGATGATGAGAATTCTCTACCGTTGAGGCGAGAAAGACGATAGCCTGCTACTACAACCAACTAAACTTAACCTTTCTCACAGCCCGCTCGTCATCGCCGAGGGAAGTCATGCACGGGGCTCGCCGCCCAGTCACACAGTCTACAACCTTAGCGGTGAGATTGCCGAGACCAACGGACGTAACTACAGATGAAGAAGAAAACAACAACAAGAAAAAGAGACAGGGTATCCGAAACGAGATATCCCAGAAGGCCCCCGATGATACAAAGCCTAACTTTATTGATCAGCCATTCTTTGAGCTTAGGATAAGAATTAAGTGTAAGAGGAAGTTGGATGCTTCTCGCCACCTTTTAGAAAAGAAAAGCTTTATGATACATGAACGCTCAAGCATTTCGGTTCATAGTTAAGCCTTCAGGAGGAGGTAGGAAGAATTCGCCTCGCCTGGCGTTCCATCGCAGCCAATTCAAGTTGCCATATGATCTCATGGTCAATCGAATCTAGTTGCTCTTCATCAAGTAGAGCTTGCTGGTCGTCAAATAATATCTCAAAACCTTCCCCCATCGGGGCAACTTTAACTTCTTTTATAAGCCTCGGCTCTCTCGTGTAATCTCCCTGGCCATGTCGATAGTAGGGAGGTGATGTCGGGAAAGAGTTGGTTCCCCAGCCCATCTCCATATCCTTGTCGTCCAGACCATCCCAATCCCGCATCATCTTGTTCTGCAAGCAATATTAGTCTGTGTCAGAGATAGCTAACAGCTTCGACTGACCTTCATTCTCTTCTTTCTGTCCTCCATGTAAGACTTGTAGACTTTATAGATATTGTACCCCGACTGGCATATGGAAGCGATGCACAGCAGCCCCTCCAGAATAAGGATGATTAGATCAAGGACTTCGAGGTGAGACATTTTTAACATTGCTGTTGTTACTAGGAAAGGGTATGTGTTTGAATAAAAAAACCATCAGAGATTCGAAAGTATGGATGTGTCTTTATATCTAATACAATACTTTATAGACTTTTAGTTAACGAACCCAAAGCGATTCCTCCTGACTGTCAATGGATGATTGAGATTCTGACTTTTTTATCCCGCAGGCTTATGTTTCAGCTTGAGAGTCAATAAAGCCCGCCTGGTATCTGTGATAAGGTTGTCGGAGGTTAAAAGAGGCTTTAGCCTCTCGCCCACAAAGGTAAAGAACACCAATAAACACATACGGGCAAAATACTCATTGCCCTCGTCGCCTGGTATCTTGACTTCAATTCGCGCATGTAGTCCTTAATACCAGTCCCACCGCGTGAGTCCAGGGTCCCAAAGTGATGTTTCCTCAAACGTCTGGTATTCCAAGCTCAAAGGGAGTGTGACCATATATTCAGGCCCCCGCTCCAAAAGGTTATCGAAAATCCGATTCCAATCAAGTACAGATCTCTTGAAGATTTCCACCATCTTCAACCAACGGTGGCCACGGTTCGTACCACAAGAAGGATCGCTACACCACAGTATACATTCAGTATAGCGATTTAGAATTGGATGATCTTTCGTGCCAAAAGTCAGGTTTGAAAGCCAATCCATGCCGTCCGTACGAACGTTACGTATTCTAATTTGGACTTGGAGTGCAACATAATCTTTGTCAAGAACCCAGAAGTATTGTGCGCCACAATAGCGACAAAAGTATTGGTGTCCGGAGCACTCAAGTCTCGTGCGGGAATGCAAATCGGGCCCATGATGCCAAGGCAGCTTATAGTTAGGGGAGGCATAGATCGGGGTCATCGAGAGAACGCAGTCATCCGAGACAAGGCATGACACGATGGAATCGAGTTGATTCGAGGCATGGAGGCAAAGGCTGCCCGGCTCCAGCTGCCGTATCTGCTCCATGAGATGTCTTTTCAAAGCTTCCAGCTCTGGGTATTGTTGAGGATTGAATTTGGCCATGGGAAATGTTCTGAACACCTCCGATGCAACCCTTTGATATCTTGAGTACACGGAAATACCTGCACGATACTTTTGGAAGGCTGGTAGATCTTCAGTGTCTTTTCTGCCGATCAGAACATGTTCCGGATCTGTACAGTGGATCGTGGTCTCACCTCCGATGTACGGCGGCTTGACCTTGCCCGAAACTTTCAGATGTTTGCAAACAGCGAGTTCTCCGAGTATTCCAACGCATTTATCGGTCATTCGCTGGCCCTGAGGAAATAGAAGTGTTGAGTGGTCTTGGTCACATCCAATGCAGCGGCGTCGGAGCCATAGTTCTTTCAATCTACTCTCCAGTTCCCCCGAGTCGAAGAGGCGGCCGCAAGGTGTACAAAGGGATCTTCGCAGCAGTATTCGTTGAACCATTCGAAGCTCGTTGAACCCAGCTTTGGTGATGCATGAGTGCTCTTGGCCACTACGAAGGATATCCGTCCGGAAAGCTTGGAAGTTGAAGTCGTCGGCCAAGGTGCGAAAGGCGCTGCAGGTTTGGTGGATCATATAGAGAGAGCTATGCGGGAGACATAGCATAATCAGGATTAGCAACTCTGGTGGCAGTTGCAGTAGTCTTACCCCCAGGTGTTTAAACTCGGGGGCTGCCGAGACGAGGCCTTCGTCAGGTATGTGGGTGTCTGGGCCGAATAGCCTTTCTTTTTCCAAATCAGGAACGCGATAAGTGCCTCGATTGAGATGGAAAAGATTTAACAGGCGCCTTATAGGCGTAGGTGAGTAGCTATATCCCAACTTCAGGCTATGCATGGTCGTGATCTTAATCGGTGGTATGAGGCGTGAATAAGTGACGATACTCAGACATGAAGAAAGACGTAATATACGAGGTTTATATAGATGGGAGAGTGGCGAGAATCCCAGCAAGGTTCAAGATCAGAAACTTTGCAATACATGTAATGCCCTGCCGCATTTCCATATTTACCTTTAGGTAGCCTACGCAAAAGACTAACAAAACTTTGGTGTGCCAGGCACAGGCTTTATAATAAAACACTCAAGGTTTAGTTTAGGTACCAAATGTTGATTAAGTTACTCTGGAGAGACACTGAACTTTGCTTTCGTATCTGGCAAAGTCTTGACGAACCTCTGGTTCAGGAGTCGTGTGCTGAGTTTGGTTATCGATAACAGATCGCGATGGCCTCCTTCCCAATGTTGGATCAGACCTCTTTCCCATCAACTCCTGGGTCAATGGACTTCCTTCCCATGACATTAGTAGAATAGCTCCTTCCCAAACTGCAGCCATGGACATCTTCATTACGCCGACAGACATGTCTTACTTATTGATCTTCAGGCTTCACAACATCAGCAGCAGCAGCAGCAGCGACAACGACGACGACAACGACAACGACGACGACGACGACGATAACAACGATGTCTGCCTGGGTAACGGTTCTCGACACCGCGGTGAAGGTGGTCACCGTGGTAGCCTACTTCTTCACCTCGGTGCAGTTGGGGTGGAAGTTTGTCCAGTGGTGGGGCAAGGGGAGGAAGCAGAAGGACGATGACGGTACGCACTCAAGTCTATACGTTCGGAATGTACATACTGACCACAAGTAGATGCTGGTATGATGGAGATGGGGCTTATGCCCACAGGGCGGTTTGGGGACCGCATGAAAAGGCAGGCGGAGGAGGCTTGGCGGGCGGAGTTTGGCCCTGTCTTGGAGGACGCGAGGGCAGTGGCCCGTGAGGAGATCCAGAAGGAGGTTGCGAGTCTGGAGGCCAGACTCGATGCCCAGGATGAGCTACGACAACAGCGGAGAATTCTCTTCTCCAATATGGAGGAGAAGGTGACTCGGTTGGAAGGGATGGGCCTCAATGGCCGAATTCAAGCTCTCGAGCGCGGTCTTCCCTTCGATCTCCCCCGTCGGCTTACCCACCTCGAGGGGGCACTACCCTCTATCACTCATCGCCATGGCTAGGACACAAGCCATCCAAGTGTTGAAAGAGACAAATCACGTTAAAATAACCAGTGGCGGGGCAAACCACAATAAAAACCCCTGAATTAACGAAGGAAGAGAGGGAGGCATTGAACTAGTCAGGCATCTGTCGCTTGCGACAGTGTAAGACCTGGCTAGCCCGGTCCGCGGGTCTGTAGGTCAGGCGCTTTCACCGATCACTGGTCTTTTCACCACTCACCATGACCATATCGACGAAGCGCACCTTGTCCGGGTCCAGTAGCCAGCACAACTCAATCAATCTTGCTGGTGAAGCTAAAGCAGCCCCATTACCGAGTTGTTCTCACACAAACATCAACAACAAATCGGTATAAAAACAATGCCTCCGCTACACTCTCACTCCCTACTCTTTGGTCAGTCGTCCTCCAAAGTCTCAGACAATCTCTACGTCTTCGATTCGACACCGAGTATACCTTCCTTTCGTTTATTTCATGTCTGCCACAGACTGTCCAATCTCGTCGTTACCTCGAAACACCAAGTCACAACTTGCCTTTCGCAACTCGATCATTTCAGCTTCAATTGCACGAGAGCTTCCCACAATCCACTACAAAGAGCAGAACAATTGTCTTGGAAGATGGCAGGAATGAGCCTGTTACTCTCGGAACACCAACCCAGTCAAACTGCCACGCCTCGCAACTTTGGTGCGGCGTCCACCTGTTGAATCTTGAAGACCAGCACCAGACGCGAGTGTCCATATGCGCCAGACATGATGGATGCCGACAGTATTCGAATCGGGAATGCCCTCCAGCCTGCTCATATCCCCACTGGGATATACAAAACTATTCTTCTTCGAAGACCTGCTTGGGGAGGGACTGGAACCACGCCAATCACTGCGATCTTCCATCCCATTAGATCACCACGCTGTCCAGCCGTACAACCTGCTGCCATATTGGGTGCCCGTCTCAACAGCGACGTCCCTGCGACTCCTCTCAGCGTACCTCGGTAACCAAGTACCCCGTCCCCGTTGCTTGTACTGGCACTATCCCTCCCTGTGATGGCGATATGTGCGGGATATTCGTCGTTTGCGATGGCGTACGGGAAATGCCCCCACGCTGCGAGCTGCAAAGGGTTGGTCTTCCTTTGATGACATGCACTCAAGTGCCTTATTGTTGAGGCTAAGTTGCTCCTGTACTTAAAATGATGGATCTATTGTGGCTCGCCGGCATTCTCTTTTTCTTCTTGGAAGCCGACGTCTTCTCGTCTTTGGCAACCTCTGGGCCATTTCATCCGAAGTTCTAGCCTACCGAGAACTGTCATCTCGAACGACGACAATGAGCCGCCTGATGACCCTCCGAAAGCAGCAAGGCGCGGAATCCTTACACTCGAGACTCCTAACTTCTGACTACAACTCCTGAGCCAATCAAGCCCAAGTGTGTTGACGACATAGATCCCCAATCAGCACTGACGACTACCAACTGAAATGGCATGCCGAACTTGGACACCGCTCGCAAACCATCTCCGAGTCAATGTCTTTCACAAACGCGGACAGAGCTCCAATTGGCAAAGCAGCTAGCACCAGTCACCGGGAGACCACATATGACAATTGAAACTGGGGAAGAACCGGCATCTCCACCTCAGAAGATGCTCGCAGGATATCCGCCTTACAATGAGCCACATCTGCACCACTTGTTTCGGCAATGCCATCCTACACTGCCTCGCGATATTGCTCAAACAAACTACAACTACTAT
The DNA here is from genome assembly GCA_002234255.1 of Fusarium sp. Na10. NCBI lineage: Eukaryota > Fungi > Ascomycota > Sordariomycetes > Hypocreales > Nectriaceae > Fusarium > Fusarium sp. Na10. The sequence goes on from NJCS01000125.1 coordinate 168,602, forward strand.
GCACTCCTATCAATCTTGTAAGGCTTTCTAAGCATGATGCAGACGGCGCAAACCTCGTTCTCCTTCACGACTTCTCGTTCCCGCTTCGCCGAAGCAAACGGTCCTCAGGGCTGGGCCATGCCATGCCAGTCCACGCTGGGTTGTCAGGCCGGTTACCTCGTCGTTGAGTCAATATCCGGTAAGCTTTTTGACACCTCCTTCAATTCGGCAGTTGTCCCTAATCACGTTTTTAGATATCGCGGCAATATCGGTACCAATAATACGACCAACTTCAGCCATATCTGCTTTATCGTTTTTCGAGAGGTTCGCGACGATGTTCGACGGAGTCGAATGTTTGATCGACATGGCACACCTTTTGAGTTTGAGACCACGAAAGGCAATGATCGAGGAGCAAGAAGAATCGTATATCAATGGGAATCCGCCCCCTGGGCGTGGTTTAGTAACCGGCAGATTGATTGCGGAGGAGGACGTGACTGAGGAGCTATACCTGGTGATTGAAAATGCTTCCGTCTCAATCTTAGCATCCTGGACGTTTATCCCCTCCTCCAAGCTTCAACGCACCAACACCGTCACCTCCTTCTCCCTTACGAGACCCAATCGTCTATCATCAACGGGCTCGGGCCATTGAAGAAGTGGCGTCAGATCGAAAGAGGATTCAGGGCCTGGGAACGGAGGTCAGGGAGCATCCTCGCGAGATCAGTCGTATTAGCGCAAGAAGTCTCAACAGCACCTCGCCAGGTGGATCAAATCGATACGAGCATCGATTTACGCGCGTCCTCATCATCAGGCTCAGTACTCAATCGCAACGTCCCCGCCGACACCCCATCAGCTCAACCATTCCAAGGGGACATACCCGACCTCACCTAAACAGGCGCCTCTTGAAGCTGCCGCAGGAGGCGAAACAGCTCAGAGTTGATGACAGCCCTTCCAAAAAAGGAGGAGAACAAGGTCTCCCATCACGATTACAATCCTCACCGCCATCGCCTCCGTCACAAGAGACAACCAACCCTGAGATCACCAGAACCTACTTCGAGAACCTCTGCGCCTGCTCTACATTTCTTGGGACATTCGACGCGGTGACAGACTTTTGGTCAAATATTTGAGGTAGGTTGCGGGCTAGTCAATAGCTTCAACAGGCCAAATTCTAGTCCAGACTGACACACGTCTACTGCAGCACAGGTACCACCAAAATCACCAGGGATGGTTTCCCTAGATATCGAGGCCAAGGTGGCCACACCTGTGTCTGGCCAGGTATGAAGATACGCAACGATACTTGATAAAGATACTGACACTATGGTGTAGAGGAGGATTCGATCGAGTTGGTGGAGTTGAACTAAGCGCCCACCGGGCTGGAGAGGATGGCTTGCTGAAACGATGGCTAACATGGTGGCCATTTTGGTCGGGAAAGTCCTCTTTACCGAATCAGAGTTTAGATGTATCCGAAGGCCTATGAGAGACTCGCCAAAGATGGTGGTATGCCTCTTGGGAAAGATACTAAAATTACTGAATAGCTGCCGATTTTATGTGGATGGTCTTGGTGCTTTGGAAGTGTGATGGGCCAGTGTTTGAGAGGGGTCGGAATGCTGAATCACTTACAGAGACAGAGAGGTCTGATTTCCCGGAGGCTGGAGGAAAGGTCGAAGTGCAGCATCACATAGGGGGTATCTATTAGTGCCTGGGTCGAGGGCCTTATCATCGCCAATGTGTCATTTAACCGAGAAGACAATTGAATCGTGTGTAGGTAAATCGCAAATTGGAAATAAACCGTCACATCCCACTAAGTGGATGTCCGCAGCGCGCTTTGACATCCTATATCTCTCTTCATGTGGCGGATTACAAACCCGGCCCGAAAGATCTTTCACTATCTGTGACCCCCAAATCAAGCTCATTCAATGATTGGCCCAGTTCTCAATACTTCCTGGGACGTTCTCGAGTCTCTCGATCCTAAGCCCCTCGGCAAAGTATCACGTTATCGTCGATGGCTGTGTCTCTCTTCGAGGTCAAGTTGCACCTGCTGTTGCCTTCTCTGCCCGGGCAGAGGAATGATAAGGCATAACTATCATGAGTCCAACTTAGACTGGGTAGCCTCTTGAAACTCAGAAGGATCTTCTGATGCAAAGTGCTTCCAGTCTCTTCATCGATCGCACCGAAAAAACCGAAATTGACATGTGTACCAAAGGTCGGCCCAACTGCAATGTTCATATTTTTTCTCATCAGTTCGAGAACTGCAAAAAGCCTAGTGAAGCCATTCTCCGATTCCCTCTGCTGAGATAAAGTGTAATTCACTTATCCTCAGGTAAAACTCCCATATTCGAAGCTTTTCGCCTTAACGGCATGTCGAACTCAGTGTTTCTGGGACGCAGCTACGGGCTAGAGGACAGCGTGTCTTCAGATCAAAGTCTTTCGTTAATCGGTCCTGTTACTTGTGAATTAAATTTCCTTTGTGTTAGACTTCTTGACCAATGGTTCCGTTCCCACGATAGCGCATAACTATAAACAAGGTTTTTGTGATAATTTGTGCCTCCTCTGTGGCATTTTGCTTTGTTTGATTCGCGATTGGCTTCAGGAAATGAGGAGTAGCTTTTATATGTGGCACTTCTAATGATAATCCACAGAATTAGAAAACGTACCAAACTTAAAATACTCCTTGAAGAGTAATTCATTTCCACCTGACGTCATGCAAGAAAGTTATTATTATTAATAAATGCCTTGACACCTCTGAATTTTCCTCCTTACTTCTTTTCATCACCAGTCTTCTGGCTGTGACTGCACAGAATGGAAGAGACTCTGGCCGGCATCCGCTTGGTTGGTAAAAGTTTCTTTGATCTGTTTTATTGTACCCGCAACCTAGCAACGACCGTAGTGTCTCCTCAGGCCAGGGGCGCCAAGCCCGGCTACCGTGAGTGTTACGTGGTCAGTGAGCACTTCAAGGACATCAAACACGTATGGGACTGCGCATATGTCGTCGGAATCGATATTCCTGCTGATATCGAATTCAGTTACGACCAAGGTGTGGAACGACTTCTGGATCTCGCGAGGAATGTGTTCCGACGCCAACCAACAAGACTCTTCGTGCTCGGTCTGTTCGAGACGGGCAAGCAGAGAGAGTTTTGGCTCTTCGACAGGTCGGGGGTCTACCGATCAGGCTTAAACGACGATGAATGTAACCTCCAAGCGTTACTCGATGCGTATGGAAGTATGACTGAGCTTGAGCTTGGCATGAATCCATTTCGCGGGCAAGATTTGAATGGACCACCGTATGTCTGCATCGAGAGCAATGGGTCACAAACAGGGGATTGCGAGTTCGATCACAACGGGGAATGCAAACTTATCCTCGATAAGAAGCCTCTCATATGTCCTGACGACATTGTCAGTGAAATGCCGACTTGCTATCGCGCCACAGACAAATTAAACAATGAGTTTGTCGTCAAATTTTCTAGAAAGGAACAAAGCCATCAAAAGTTCCTACGTCGAATTAAGGAGCATAACGTCTGCGGCACCACGGAGCTCATCGCCTATAAGAGTGTCTGTACCAAGACTACACTTCTTACTTGTGCAGTCATCGCCCCCTTTGGTCGTCCCATTTACGAATATCGCACTGTGTTGGAGGTTCTCGAATGCATGCGCGACACGATCAAAGCTCACCGATCGTTGTATATAGATGCTAAGATTCTTCATCGGCATGTCTCTATCAGCAGCCTCCGCATCTATAACGCCGGAAGCAACAAACGAGACGCTTCCAAAGGAATACTCATCGGTCTTGACAACGCCAGGGACATGGAAATCGAACCTGAGAAACCTTACTGCTTGTATGGAACCAAGACCTTCATGGCCATTGACTTATCGCGCAACAGCGACAATCCGGTCCTAAATACGTATCGCCACGACCTCGAATCTTTCTTCTACGTGTTCTTGTTTATAGCAGTGAGTGGACATAAGAGGCCATCTCACCAAAGTCGATTGAGGCCGTGGGATGTCGGGTCCAAGAACTGGCCAGAGATCGCTGAGAAGAAGACAAAGGACATTTCCAGCAACGACAGCTTTTCTGCCATCCTTCGCGAGTTTCGCCCGGAGTTCAAGGGTCTGGAGGGGTTGGCTTATGCCCTTTGCGATGTGCTCTTCTTCCCTGATGGAAACGAGTTCTTTACAGGCACGAATATGGACGTTGAGGCCACGGAAAAGCTCTATGACGCCATGATTGGCGCCTTTGAGATCGCGGTCATTGAAAAGAGAGAGTGAAACTGGGGGTTGTTATGAAGAAGCGTGAGGCCTCATGATACAAATATCACAAGTCGCGGGAAAAGGAAATTGATAATGTGATGCGATCAAAGTCAACGATGATGACCCCCTCAGGATAGCAATAGAACATGAGGGCCTTGCACCTAAGAAATATAAGGATTTAGGCTAGTTCTCCTAATTTTAGAGGAATCTTTGACGAGTTTATTTTGGCACCATCTCTTGGAGTGCACTAAGACTCTGTTGAGCAATTCAGGATCTTGCCCATGATCCTCGTTTCTCCGAACACGACAGATTACGGGTTAAATCGACGTTTGATCCCTCCTCCAATCATGAAACACCTATTTATCCTCATCGTACTGGCTAATCCAGTTTTCTCATGCTGATCCCTGGACATAAGTCCCATCGGCATTGTAGTAGCGTCACGCTAGGGGTATTCCTCCATGGGCGATCCACCAAAGGGGTGTCTCGTATTCGGATCATGAGGATCCGACGGACTAAAATCTTGGATTAGCGAGGTAATCGATCTGCTATTTAGTTTCTAGCACGGCCTCAACTGGGATGGATTCTTGAAGGCTCATCATCACAATGTTGCGAGAAGCTGTGTACAGTATTGCAGGCTTCGTCCTGCTTGCCTATGCGGCAGAATGGATTCTCTCGCTGTTCGATGATCCAAGGGAACCTAAGAGACTACAGTCGAAAATACCGCTCTTTGGTCACTTGTGGGGTATGATGAAGTATAGTTCTGGCTACCACGGGATAACAAGGTACTTCCAGCCTTCGATTCTCTCGACGCAAAACTGACCGCTAGGAAGCAAACAAACAAACGAGGAAATGTATACAGTCGCCATCTTCAACACCAAACTCTACATTGCCAAAACGTCCCGCCTCATCCCCCTTATCCAAAAGACCTCTAAAACCCTCTCCTTCCGACCATTCATGCAAACGGCCGCCAAACTCATGGGTGATGCTAAGCCCGAGACTTTTGAAGTCTTTGGTACAGAATGGGTTGATTCGTTCAGTCACGCTCATAAGAATGGTCTTGCTACGGGGCCGTTCCTTGATGAGCAGAACCTTCGTATGGGAGATCGTGCGTTGATCGATATCGAACAACTCCTGCCCGAGGAGAGAGACGTTGTTTCGAAAGTCAACTTGCTGGAGTGGGCGCAGTATGCTGTGGTGCAGGCTAGTGCTTGTGGAATATTTGGTGTTGAGCATCCTTTTCTGGATCCAACAGTCGATCAAGCCTTTTGGTAAGCCACCCCCTTCCCACTCCGAACATGAACTAATTAGATAGGAAATGGCAATCATATCTCCCTCTCCACATGGTAAATCTTGACATCACTGGCAAAGGCTACGCCGCCCGCCAAATTGTTTTTGACGCTTTCCGCAAGTATAACAAGAATCTCCCCAGCGATGTATCCTTCATCTACAAAGAACGTCTTCGCTCAATGCAAGAAGCTGGTATTGATGAAGATGACATTTGCAAACAACAAGCTACTTTCGGAACTGCGGCTTTTGCAAACACTGTTCCGATTATGTACTGGACTATCTACGAGCTCTTCTCTCGACCGGACCTTCTTGACGAGGTGCGAAAGGAAGTTATTGAGCAAGCTGTCAGTGGAGATAAGCAATCTGGCTTCAAAGTCGATGTCGCTGCTTTAAAGACGAAATGCCCTTTGACATTATCAGTATTCCAAGAGACTCAAAGACTGAGGCATGTCCATGCGAACATCCGCAAAGTAACAGAAGACACCCTCCTCGATGGAAAATACCTCCTCAAAGCAGGCCACTACGTAATGATGCCAGGCCAACCCGTGCACACCAACACGTCAACATGGGGCCCGACCGCCGACCAATTCGATCCATATCGCTTCACCAAAGACTCTTCAGAGCGAAAGGCTAGCAGTTTTGTAGCTTGGGGGGCACCGCCGCATCTTTGCCCAGCGCGTCAATTCGCCACAACTGAGATTCTTATCGTCATCGCGCTTCTTGCTGTGCGGAGCGATATCGCCCCTGTGAAGGGGGAGTGGGTGAAGAATCCGGCGCTAAATACGGGGGATATGGCGACTGTTTATACGCCTAAGAAGAATGTTGAGTTGGAGGTTAGGAAGAGGGAGGATTGGGATGGGGAGTGGAGTTTGAGGATGGGGGAGAGCAAGACGAGGATTTCTCTTGCTTCTGGGTAAAGCTGGCCTGATTTCTTTTTATATCGACTTAGAATAGACGTTCCTAAATGATAGAAAGATTTAGGCAATATCATATGAGTTTAGGATACCTTGTACTGAGTTTATTTTAATACCCTATATCAAAGTCTGATGATTTCTTGTTCCCCGAGGGTGAGAATTTCGCAATGTGAGGTTTCCGTGTGTGGCAAAGGCACAATCAACTCCAAAATTAATCACTCACAGAACAAGTAATAATTTTCACAGTTACTCACTCTCTCAAGCAGATCTGGATCATGTGCAACATCGTGAGTCACCACGTAAGTGGTAAGCTGACTCCCAGGGTCTGCAGACCAATATTCGGAATACCTCGATTCGGCCGCCCGATAATTCCGAGCTGAACATCTCACACGACACGAAAACCATCAAAGATCTTCAAATACCCACTAAAAAGTCGCTGGAGTCATTCGGGACGCCTAATGAGGCTGAAAATTGTGGTCATTGCCTTGATTCTTTGGCGCGGTTGCCTGTCGTGAGAGAGACAGAAAACATCTAGCCTGGACGAGGGGTGTTATAATAAAAAAGTCGAAAGCTGTACTAAATCTGTCAGAGATTGCTCAATTCTTTTTATCGCTGAGAACACGGGCCGTAGGTTTTCTTACCGCCTTTAGAGTACATCCAATGAAAATTGCCTCGTCGGTGAGCGATATCCACTTTTGGGGGCTGAGTAATTGATTGCTGCAGGTTTGATGAGGGGTCACAGATGCAAGACGCAGTCAGTGATGAACAGAAAGAGCTGCCTTGGCTCAGCGTAAGCAACAACTATTTCAACCTCCTTCACCTCAATCTCATTTTAAACCTCCCATCTTCAACATCAATTAAATACACTGTACACATCTTATACGTTATCCTCTTGACATCTTGAATCTTCAACCCTGGACCGCCAGGATGACAATCGACCAGGATCCCATACTCACTAAACTCCGCGACGTGTCTCTCTCAACTGAGAACGGCGTCAGCACACATCACATAGAGCAAGAACATCCCGCCACAGCAGGGCTCCTTTCGGAGCGAGAAAGCGAAGCTTGGCAAAGAGCCATAGAGAAGGTCGTCCGATGCGTTGTATCGGTCAAATTCTCGCACCCTTATTCTTTCGATACCGAGACTAGCAAGACGAGCGAGGCAACTGGCTTTGTTGTCGATGCGGAGAAGGGTATCATTCTCACTAATCGACATGTCGTTGGTCCTGGGCCCTTTTCGGGGTACATCGTCTTCAACAACCAGGAAGAAGTCGATGCGTACCCTATTTATCGCGATCCCGTACACGACTTTGGGTTTTTGAAGTTTGATCCCAAGGCGGTTAAATATATGGCTCTCACCGCGATGGAACTACGGCCCGATCTTGCGAAAGGTAGGTCCTCATCCTCCGAAAAAGATATCGCTGCTGACATGACATAGTTGGAACGGAGATCAAAGTCATCGGCAACGATAGCGGCGAAAAGCTCGGTATCCTCTCCGGTTTTATCAGCCGCCTCGACAGAAACGCTCCTATATACGACGGATACATGGACTTCAACACATGCTACTTCCAAGCCAATGCCTCAGCGTCAGGAGGAAGTTCTGGAAGTCCTGTTGTCAACGTCGACGGACACGGTATAGCTCTTCAAGCAGGCGGGCGCACTGACGGGTCGACGGATTACTTCCTCCCCCTCGATGGACCGCTGCGAGCATTGAAGCAAATCCAGCGCGGTGAAAAGGTGAAAAGAGGCGAGATCCAGACTGTGTTCAAACTAAAGCCCTTTGATGAATGCCGACGGCTGGGGTTGAGTCCCGAGTGGGAGAGTGTCTTGCGCAAGTCTTTCCCTGGCGAGGATAACGTCATCGTCGCTATGGACGTCCTGCCCGAGGGTCCTTCAGACGTAAAGCTAAAAGAGGGCGATATTCTCCTCAAGATCAACGGGGATCTTGTCACGCAATTTCTCCGCCTTAACGAGATATTCGACTCCAACATTGGCAAAACAGTGCGCATTCTCGTACAAAGAGACGGCCAAGACGTCGAAGAGGATATCCTCGTCCAAGACCTCTGCGAGATCACACCCGACCGCTTCGTCACCGTCGGAGCAGCCTGTTTCCACGACCTATCATACCAAGTCGCCCAACGATACTTCCTCCCCTGCCGCGGCGTATACGTCAGTAAATCCGGTCCGTTCCACCCCACGCACGATAACTACATCATGGTCGATAGCATCAATCACAAAAAGACGCCGGACTTGGATGCTTTCGTGCAGGTTATGAAGGATATCCCCGACAGAGCTCGCGTGGCTATTAAGTTCTGGTATGTGTGGGAACCGCAGACTGTGCGGACGGCTGTGGTGCCTATTGATCGGCATTGGTTCCAGCGCATGAAGATGTTTAAGAGGAATGATACCACGGGGGTCTGGGATGTTGAGATACTCGCTGAGCCGTTGCCTGCTATTCGACCGCCGCCGTTGAGTGCGTCTTTTGATGCGCTGGAGCATATTGCTCAGCGGGAAATTGCCGAGATTGCGAGGAGTTTTGTCCAAGTGAGATTCTCGTCGCCGGTTCTTATCGATGGACAGTCCACGCGCATTAAACTCGGAATGGGCCTTGTTGTCAACGCTGATCGAGGCTACGTCATCGTCTCGAGAACTGTCGTCCCAACGAAACTGTGCGATATTGAACTGACCTTTGCCGACTCTGTCCTTGTTCCCGGAAAGGTCGTCTTCCTGCATCCTGCGCATCACTACGCTATCATTCAATACGACCCCAGCCTCGTTGACGCGCCCGTGAAAAGCGCCACTTTCAGCACTGAGAGAATCTCACAGGGTGCGCCGACTTTCTTCGTTGGGCATAATGATTGCGATGAGATGGTGTATGCCTCAACCGCCGTGACTAAAGTTATTCCCCTCGAGCGAGAACCACCGAATCCACCCCGCGGCCGCCCCGTCAACGTTGATCGTATTGATGTGGAGACTCGAATCGGAAACCACTGCGGGAGCGGCGTGCTAATCCGTGAAGACGGCGTCGTTCAGGCTCTTTGGGTCGTCTACGAGATGGAAGATCTCGACGAGGCGTGTTTCGGTCTCAGCTCCCAAGCCATCGCGCCCATCGCTGAGAAACTAAGCCAAGGCATCGTCCCAACCCTACGTAGTCTCTCCATTGAGCTTAAAGCGGTAACAATGATTGAAGCGCGAGTCATGGGCGTTGCAGAAGAGTGGATCGAAAAGGTGCAGAGCAAATCGTCCTCCGACCGACGACTCTTCATGGTAAAACGGGGGCCAAAGCAACTCCCAGGTCAACTCGGCGAAGGCGATGTCCTGCTCACGCTCGATGGCAAGCTCATCACGCAGTTACACGACGTCGATGTCATGTACTGGAAAGAAAGCCTCGACGTCGTCGCTGTGCGAAATGGTGAACAAATCAGCTTCAAAGCGCAGACTGTCTCCGAAGATGAGTTTGAGACCTCGCGCGTTATTAATTTCTGCGGCTTGACAGCGCAAAAACCCCATCGCACCGTGAGACAGAGTATCAAGAAGCTGCCGAGCGAAGTGTATATCACGAGTTGGTTCATAGGATCCCCGGCGAACCTGTATAACGTCTACGCCACGACTTTCATCACGCACATCGACAACAAGCCTACGCCAGATCTGCAATCGCTCGTGGGGATCATCGCAAGCATCCCTGATAAAACCTGTGAGTTCTCCTCTCAACTATGCAAAACTTAGGGCACATCATCATAAGGGGTAGAAGACTATATAAAGTCTACTAACTTTATGACAAAATTACCTAAATTTAGGACACTGGTCCCAAGTTACCCCGTCGGTAAAACGTAACTAACAAGAGCGTAGATTTCAAGATCAAGATGATGAACTACACCGGAACTCCCTCCGTGGTGACAATCAAGAAGGATGAGCGCTACTGGCCTACTGTCGAGTGGCTTCGTGATGAGACGCATGTTGAAGGATGGAAGAGGGTGACGTATGAGAATGGTGAGGTTATACAGGGCGAGGGTCTTTATGGTATTACACTCTGAGCGAGGTGTTGGTAGACAATGAGTTCATGACTTGTATTATATAATTTCAGTATCTCCATTCATACACGGCTCTGAGAGCGATTTCACTACTGATAACGACTCGCGCTTCTAGTGATTTGCTGCGTACACGGTGATGAGATGCGAATGAGACGGTGAATGTGCACGGCTGTGGTGAGTCGTTGATTGAGAACCCCGCTCGCTGTCGCACGAACTGGGCTGCGGCGCCAGGGAAAGCAAGAAAGATTGGAACCACTCCGGCATAAATTTAGGTAAATTTAGTATATATTGTATAGGATTTAGGGCAAATTAAGTATAGACTTAGCCTATCTTTGACAGTTGTAGCTCGAGGTCGGACGATTTCTGCCAGGTAGCTCCTCTTCCAGCGGGTCTAGCGCGCCGACTGCCTACCAGATCTAGGCACCAGCCCCATTTACAGGGGTTACTCTAGTGCTGAGCAGAAACTTATAAGGCGCTCATCCAACGAGTTCAAAAATGCTTCAACCCAACTTCATCAATCTCATCTCACCTCAAACGTCTCAATCATGGCTTCCGACGACTCAAGACTTGTCACTGAGATATGGGACAACATCTGCTCCTTCCTCACACCACCAACCCTCTCCAATCTCCGTCTCACGTCTCACAGACTCAATGAGATTGCACGACCATGGAAATACAGAAGCTTGCGCCTCGAAGCATTCGCGCCTTCATCTGTTGAGCGATTTATCCAAATTTCACAGACCCCTGAACTGCGCAGCTTAGTTCGCGAAATCACCATTGACACGCGTATTGAGTTTGACTTTGAGTACCTCTGCAACGAGTCATACATCTTCCCCCTAGCCTTCATGAACGCACTCCCCCATCTACGCTGTTTCACCAACGTTACAGCGCTTCATATTCGCTTTGAGGAGCACTGCGGCGAAGATGATCGTTACTACCAAACTATTGAAGAAACGTTTGAGTTGCGGTACCGTGTGCTTGATACTATTCTTCACTGCGCCGCGGGGTTGTGGACGCTGGAGAAGCAGATAAAGATCGACCAGGTAATGGAGGGATATATCTATCTCAATGATGATGAGGATGAAAAGTTTGACTACAGTGATCAGGACCTTGAGTTCACTCATCATAAGCCGTTTCCGCTGAAGGAGTTGACCATTACTCATTTGGCGGATTACGATGATCCTCACCTCACTAGCTCCGAGGCCTGGAAGACGATCATCTCTCTACCAAGCCTTGTCGACTTTCGTGTCTTTGTCACAACCGAAGAATGCGAGGCTTCACCGGAGAGCACGATTCACTACATTGAGAAGTACGATTTCTTCGACAACCTCCACAACACATGGCTCTCGCCCAATATTACGGATCACTTGCGCGTACTGTCGCTATACTTCAAAGATTACTGGGGCTGGTTCCCCATCATGGACTTTCGAAACATTGGCGAGGACTCACCATTCCCTCAACTCAGGGTCCTTGCGCTTGGGAACTACGTCTTTACTCATGAGTGGCAGATCGAGTGGTTCGCGAAGCTCGGCAAGGAGAATGGTAGTGGGGGTTTGGTCGAACTGTATCTCGATGATTGTCCGATTCTGTATCATGCGCGTCAGCTTCGCATTGGAAACGATGGCTATGCTGATCATGCGGCTCATACAGCACAAGGCGGCACAGGACGAGGATGGAATCCTATCAAACGCGACTTTCCCATCCGATGGAACCATATCCTCTCCCATTGGAAGGATTCGATGAAAGGGCTGAAGACACTCCGAGTTGGTCATGGCTCCTGGTGGGATTGTCCCAAGGATACTCGCCAGGCGATTCTTCAAGACCCCGACTACAAGGACATCGACTTGCAAGCTATGGATCATCGCCTTACGCGAAACCAGCACCGAGACTTTGCTTGCCCTCCTCCAACGGAGGAGGAATACTGGGACAGGGTGAATACCTGGGTGTCTGAGAAGCATAGATACGGGACGGGAATCGATAATCAGAGAACGAGTCGGATGCAGTACATTGAGTATAATTGTGGTCTGGGGCCTTCGCCGTGGCTGGAGAAGAATTCGCGGTACGATTGTGATGAGGAGGGGTTTGCACCGGAGAAAGGGACGTTGGAGAAGGATAATGCTGCGTGGGATATGATCATGGCTGCTACTCGAGCGAGACGTCAGGGTCTTACTGTTTGAGTTTTATGGGTAGGGTCATTGAGATCATGTCTTTCATTTACAGGTGATGTTCATTAGAGAGTCATTGTGTCCTGGAAATAAGATATATATACAGCTACTGTGTTCAGAATACATGCCTGATTTAAGCTCAGTTTCCGCTGTTGTTCAGTAATTGTAATTGTCAGAATATAGGAACATCCTCAATTTTGTGTTGTGTAAAAACAGAGATATACTTTGTTCACACTTTGCATATTGAACTAAGAAACTTGAGTTTAGGTATATCCCTTTCATCAAGAAAGCAACTCCCATCCTTTCTAAAGAGGCTTACACACATAACGACGGCATCGGCCGAAATAAATCAGGCATGTCTTTTTGAGCAGCTATAGTCTATCCCTTATCACTGCCCCCATTGCTGATAATCGAAGAGTTCAGCCGGCTGCTGACACTGCCATCCAACCCAACTTCACGCTGTCACCTGACCTCAGACAACACGTTCCCCAAGTCTAATCTAACTTTAGGCTCACCTCATAAATAAGCATCGCCTTCACCTCAGCGCTTCCTCGCCTCACCACCACCAACCCACCGCAAAAATGTCCTCTCCCAGCAAAGCCCCCCAGCGCAGCGACATGATCCTCGCCATGAACGACCCCTACATGCAACAAATCATCGACGGCACCAAGACCTACGAGTTCCGAAAGTACAACATGGCCGGCATCCAGCGCATCTGGTTCTACCGCACTGCTCCTCACTCCGCCGTAACTCATATCTGCACTGTTAACGAAGCCGTCACGAGAAACTCCGGCGACGCGCCGCTGCCTGAAGATGGGCTGGGAAACAAGGAATACAATGAGAAAGACGCTGATTACGAGGGCTATGACTTTGCGTATCGGATTAATGCGGTTTATGAGATTCAGGCGGAGGGGGGTTGGGGCATTACTTGGGCGATGATGAGGGATGAGCATGGTATGAAGATTGCGCCACGGGGAAGGGTCAGGGTTCCGGAGTCTATGATTGAGCAGTATCGCTTGGAGGACCAGAAGAAGGTGTTGTGAGGGATTATGGGGAAGTTGACAGTTTATCGCTTTCGCCTGTGAGGTCTATATGCAGGCGATTCCAAAACAATGAGACTTCACTGTAACACTTTTGAGATTGTGACTGATATTAGCTGTACTACTATGCCCTTTTGACTACTACTCTGTCCTCAAAACTGATTAATATCTTCAAAGTGTCGATCGCTCGCCACATCAGACTCTTCCTGATATCAAGCTCCTAAAGTGCAGTATGTACAGGTTCCCTGCAAATGAAGTAATCCTGTTGTTCCATTCTCAGCGCGTGTCTACAGACCCGATCTAGTCCGCGACCAAAGCATGTTCGTACTACTTCCGCCGCTGCAAGTTGAAATCTATGACGTTCGCCATGTGTTCCTGGCAATGTTCTGCAGATCCACCTATGCATGCCACTGTATCACTACCTCTTTGAACCTTGGCACAAGCTCGGATTGGTTGAGGCACTTACATCTCTCAAGTTAATGGACTTCCCTTCTAGGCATCTCCCTTGAAGCCTGCCCAGTAGCAAGTACATTGGCCAAATGGGCCCCGATCTGCCAGTGCCAGTGAGCGTTCACTTTCATGATGGTCAGTTTGGTGTTACACTGCCAGATCAGGAGGAGGAGCCCCCGAATAAGAGAATTCTCTCGCTCCGAGTTAGAATCCTTTCTAACTCTTCCCTCAACACACTCGGCAAGACTCTTGAGCTGGGATATTCGTGCAATATCTCATCTCATTCTTCATCAACCTGCATCACAACACTTCTACTTTCATCCCTTTACCTCTTCAACTTACATCAGAGCACTTTGACTTGCATCATCATCTCACTTTCTATCAACTTACACAAGAGCACTTCTACTCTCATCATCTCCCTCTCCCTCAACTCATATCACAACACTTCCCCGCCTTCCATCACCGGCAAGTCTTGATATCAAAGATAACTCTCGTTATCAACCACTCTCACCAACACCTCCCTCTCTGCACTTACATCACAACACTCCGACCCTTACCACCAACGACGCCTCTTCCGAACGAAACCTGATCATTAACAACTCATATCTCACCTTCACCATGTTTTCCTTCTTGGCCACCAAGAAGATCATGGTTCGCAACCGCGAGCTCGGTCCCGGCGGCGTCCACCTAAAGGACTATGGTATTGCCGGTCGTATCAACCTTGTCGAGGCCCTTTCCGACATGGGTATGGAGGATGACCGAGCCTCTGATCACCTGGATGACAACGATGTCTGGGTCGACTTGGATACCCAGAAGGATGCCATCAAGGCCGCCCTTCAGCCCAAGTCTAACATCCAAGTCATTACCAAGCCGGACGTCCAAGTCACTGTCGAGAGTACTGAAGAAACCGTCAATGAACTTCAAGCCTGTATCATTGAAGACTACTGGACTGAGGAAGCGATCCAGCGTCGAGCTGCGGCCGCTCTCGATGAATCGGTGCACAACTGGTTGGAGAGCATTGACGACTCGGATGCTGTCAACTATTCCAACGACTCTTCTGAAGATGAGCACTCTGTTTCTTCAAAGGAGTCCTTTGGCGCGAAGTCCAACGTCTACCAACTCCCAAAGTTCGAGACCTTCCAGAAAACCAAATTCAACGCTCCCGTCTTTGACAATGAGAAACGATTGACTGCTTTCAACGACCGCATTCTTTCCTCCGCTGTCTTCTGGGGAAAAGTCGGCGACGAATCTGACGACAGCATGTCCGCTTTCTTCAAGCCTGGCAACTAGATGACTCGCAATGTTGGTGCTGCTTGTATCTGAGGTAGTAGCATGATGACGCTCCTTCGGAAATGTTTTCTTGTTGAGATGATTGTTTGTGTTCACGGTACAGGATTTGCATTGGGCTCTGGAGTTTTAGCATGGTAATGCTTCTTCAAGGATATTCCCTCGCTGGTACGAGAAGATGGCAGACTACACAAGGTGCTATGGGCTCTGGTATATGTCTGGGATAGTCTCCTGAGATGGATGTCCATTGGGATAAGTAAACTAAGTCTAGGTACTGGCAGAGGTGGTCTAGCATGAATTGAGTAATAGTACTAAACCCTGATCCCAACATGCAATTGTGACAAGCCCCATTTCTTTATCCGATATTACTATTTTATGCAACATCCTGCATAAAACTCGTATGCACCTCGGGTGACACCCGAGGGCTCACATTTGACAATGGGTCGTTTCCTCCGTTTAACATGGTCCATCCCCCGTCAACCGTCACATCCAACGGTCGAACAACACCGGGGTAAATGATGCGACCGTTTAAACTAAAAATCTCTAGTCCCATTACGTGTCATTTCCCCCTTGTCAAAGGATTCAGGGATTTTGTTCTACAGCAACCAACAGGTGGGGGCGCCGAAAGTCTGTTCTAGGCAGGCAAATAAATAAAAAACTATCATGAGCGTGTAGCAGGGGAACCTGAGCTGTTGGCTCTAGCAATCAACGTGCTTTAGCGTTGCAATGCTGCGACGTTGAGATGCATGGCACCCATGATATTTGCGGGAATTAGGCATGTCAGTAGCTGTTGCTCCGCTTGACCTGACAGTGGACGAGTTATTATCAGTCGAGGCAATCATAATGCTGACTGCAAGGGTTTCAGGGGATCCTGATCTGCATTGTGTCACCCACTTGGCCGGATCCTTTGGTTACCTTTGGATGGGGCAGCGTAGTATTTTCGTATGGAACCGTTGTCTGCTCCCCAAGTGGGTATACGACCCGTGTCGTTGGTCCAGGGGTCTTCAGCACATGTCAGTCAAGACCCTGGGCTATGGTATGATTGCAGAACCTGTTCGGTCTCGCTTGCTGAGTCGTACTGCAAGTCAAGTATGGCGGATGCTACTCTGCATGACTCCACGCGTACGTCTCGTCGCCAGAAAAGGGCCGGGTCTTATCACATCACCCATGCCCATGCCCATGCCCATGCCGGTACTGCCATCGAATCACACCAGGAGATGGGCCATCACGTGTCGAGCTAGCAAGCAGGATAACGATATCAGTCAGAAAAACAAACACCCTGGATGCAGAGCCGTTGGGTGGTTTATCACATCCTTGTTAGCTTCACTGGTTTGAACCCCTGGCCCGTTGTAGCCGTTATGGAGTCGTCCCGAACCGATGCTGCCGTCGTCAGTTCATGGTCCGTTCACCGCCGCGGCAATCGAAAAAGAACATAAAGCCCACGGATGGCGCAATTCCTCGCGGGAAGTTCTGGGTAGATCCGTCCGTTATCCAAGCTCCTTCTTCTTATTCACATACACAATGCCTCACAAAGACTTGCCCATTAGACCTCTGGTCCGTGCTTTTGACCCCGTTGGCCCAGATACCCTTGGGCCACCAGACCTTGACTTTGCTTCACTGTTCAGAGAGACAAACGTCCCTGAAGATGCTCCTCTGACGCTGTATCCTGAACAGCTGGGCGTGCCATGGCATACTTCTCTCCCTTGGGTGAGACAGTCCAAATGGTGGGTACAGGGCGAAGCAGCTGGAAGGGATCTGGTGAATCGAATCAGTGCCGATAAAGCGTCTGAGAGAGGAGCTCTACCTGTGGAGTTTATGGACGAGCGCCGAAAGGGAAAGATTGACGAGCTTGTTGAAGATGCGGTTTCATGCGCCGTTTACCTGTATCCGTCATCGTCGCGAACTCGAATAGAACTGTTGACGCAGGCTCTTCTTCTTCTATATTTCCACGATGGTATGTATATATCCCACTCAACGTCGATTTCGCTAACACTGATCTAGATGTTATGGAACGCAGTGCAACACAAGATGTACGTTGAACAGATACAATGATTTTGCAGGACTGACCCCCTGTAGGAAACCACAGTTGCTGATGATTTCGTGACCATGAAACCTAAGAACAAACAAATGAAGCGATTCTACAATGAAGTCATGGAATGTGATCCCATTCTTGGCCCTGGTCTCCTCCAGGCTATTGGCCTATTCGTCAATGCAGGCCGTAAAAAGTCGCCATTCAAGCAAGATCAATACGCAACTTTGGCTGAGTACATAGACTACCGCCGCCATGATATTGCCAAACCGTGAGTTCTCTCCTCCAATTCCATTAGATAATACTAACCCCCTTCAGCTTCATGGTTGCTGCTATTCGCTTCGGGACCGGTATTCACCATACCCCCGAGGAAATCGCTCCCTTTGAGGAGCTAGAGGAGCTCTACGTGATACACTCTATGCTCATCAACGATCTCTACTCCTACGATAAGGAGATCCACGAGTCGCGCACCATCAACGCCTCTGTCGTCAACGCAGTACATGTCATTGAAAAACTCATGTGTGTACCCCCGCATTTGGCAAAGACTATTACTCGAACGATGAGCTTCGATGTTGAGAAGAAGTATTACGCCGAGTCTGAGAAGTTCATGCGTGATCCGGCGTTGAACGATAGGCAGCGTACTTATGTCATTGCGCTTTTTGATTGTTTGACTGGGAATCTATTTCATCATGCTACGCTGGGCAGATACACTCCGTATGCGGAGTTTGTTTTTGATTGCAAGACTTAGAGACGGTTTGGGTTGCTCATAGCTAGCATTGCATTACCTTTCCATGACAGCGTATACGATTTCTTTTTTCCTGACACTTGCCTCGGTCTCGTTTGCGTGAATTTCTTCAGTGTGACCTTGGCAAGGATGCATGATTCCAAACCTTCGGGACCTCCCAAAGATGTCGGAGCTAAACGAGCCGTCAGAACCAGACGAATTTCAGTGCGACTTCATGCCCAACCAGCGCAAAAAGCCGTATGCATGCAACGTCACATCGCGAGTAAACACCATCGGACTCACCGTTTCACTTCCATCCGTAGTTCGAGCCAACAAACCAGTCGCATCACTTGTCCTGTCAACAAAGTTCATCCGGGGAAGCTTATTCATCCTGCCTGAGTTCAAACACCGCGAGAGTTTCGCGTACGCATATGCTCCGAGCCGGGTGAAGGTTATCGTCTGATACGTTGATCATATCCCGAATATGGAACTCCTATCAGCAACCCCATGTCGATAGTAACCCCTGGGCATTGCTGACATATTTCTGGGGCAATCATCAAGAATTACTCCGCAGGACATGTATAGTATGCTCGAAACGGATAAGATGTGATACGCCAATCATCTTATCCGTGGGGTGAAGTGCTTCACCGCCTGTTGGTTGTGTTTACGAAGAGGCTGGGCCTGTGTGTACGGCTTGGCTCCGATTGAAGAGGCGGGAATAGAAGACTTGACTAGTTATAACCGAACGCGAACTATAGAAGGATTTGGAATGGTGTCCGAAGAAAAGAGCCGCGTGTAGTGATATGATGCTAGCATTGGAGAGCTAACAAATAATCCTGGTATTGCTACAACTATAAACAATCGCTAAAGGAGCGGTATGATAACAGAACCAACATAGAGCAACACCCAACGCCATGGAAAGTCAAACTCCCGCTATCAACATCCCAGCAGTTAAACGAATGACAATATCCTTGCAATACTAGTTCGATCCAACACTAGTCTTCAGAGACCCATGAAGACGCAAAAGCGGATTCTCAATGCCACTTCCAAGTGCATCAAATCCCCGCGTACCATCGCCGTTGATCTGAGCTCTGATTAAATCTCCCAAACGCTGGCGCAGCTCTGGCGTAAGCTTGCCATCAGTCACTGCCAGACCGCCTAGGAGGTCGCTCAGCATATTCATGAGTGGGTTAAGCGACGCTTTCAGGCTGAGCTTGAAGCCGAGCGTCTCGAGGAGGTCGTTGACGATGTCGAGTAGTTCTTTGACGAGATCTTCGACTAGATCGAGCACGTCGGCGCGTTGGTCGCTAGTGAGTTTGAGGTTCTTGGTGGTGGAGAGTCTAGTTAGGGCGCCGGAGACGGCAGCGCGGATTTGGATGATTTCCTTGAGGGCGTCGGTGGTGCCTTTGTTGCGAGTCTCGGTTCCGGCCTGAACTCTGAGGAGTGTTCCATCTGATAGTGTTAGTGTCTATTGAGCTTATGGACAGCAGGACGCATACTAATTTTGTCACCTCGGGCAGTGACTTGAGCAACGAGACTATCCAAGGAATCAACAAGATCCTGGCCGTTCTTGAAGCCCGTCGAAGAAGACTTAAGCAACCTCTTTGAATGAGTTGTCTTGGGCTTCTTTCTAGACTTGGTCTTCTTGACCGACGACTTGGTAGAAGGTTTCTTAGATGTCTTCTTCTTCCTAGGTGTAGATTTGGAGGACCGCTTGACTTTCACATTCGGGGTCGCAGTTTGTCCTGCCTTTTGCTCAGCGCGGAGGGCGTCGAGGTCGACCTTGACGCTGGGAAGACCGTTGTAGGGAATAGTGTCGACGAGATGAGAAGATTTCTTGACAGGGGCTGTGTCTGTAGCTGGCGCAGCGAAAGAGCTGCCCAGGAGAGTTACAGCGGCGATGAAGAAGACTTTCATGACGAATTTTTGAGCAGTATGGTAGACAATTTTGATCAGCGTGGTATGAACATGCTGATCTAGCACGAAGGCGACTCGCAGACGTTTATAAAATTCCTTACGGCCTAGAGATTCAAAATAAAGTTGGGATTTGCCTCGTGCGACAGTTGAAGTTATCGTCATATTGTCGATCTTCTGATCAGTCAACCATCATATCATGAGATGACATAGCTCTTATGCTGAACTAACGATCAACCTAGAGCCGCTGACGCGAGTTGCGTTCTTGTACAAAAATCTACTATGCGTTTAAAGGTTACAGTTTGGGACTGGTATGAGGTTACCGCGAAGAGATACTGTGGCTTGCCGATCATGCCCAAGGCCCTGACAATCAAGATTGAGAGGGTCCATCGACAGGTCCGGACATTTTCATCTCGGTACGGAGTAGTCAGCACGTCAGTTCCTGGTGGCCCTGGTAGATCGGCAAATCATAATGGGGTGGTGACCTTTTAGAATCAGGCACAATCGTGGTCCCTTGGACCCTTCATGATTGTCGCCGGATGACGTCGCTTGAGGTTTGGCGCGCGAACAATTTCGTGTAGGATTGACCAATATCTGTAAGCAGACTCATTCATCCTACCTTGCTTGAATATGTGGTGTCCAAAGAACTTGTCTTGTCTCATTCCACATGAGCTGATAGTATCCGCATCCGCTTTCTTGCTATTATGATGTTGCAATGAACAAAGAGGGAAAACGTTTCGACAAGAACCGTTCAGCGAAAACGTTAACAATGCGATTTAACTAACCAGACGGTAAGAACATTAAAATTCCATACTGAAGCGCCATAATGGAGGTTTGCCCAGAGGTCTCTAGAGAGGCATGACTAAATCAATGTATCCAGTGAATTAAGTGCAGGGTAAGACAGATCCCTAAGAGAGGCCCGCCCCACTAATCCTACCACTCCAGAGAGAAAAGACACGTCTCCACATCGCCAAAACTAAAAGCAAACATCGCGAGGACGTGCACAGCGCAAAAGAAGGGTCTGGCCGGGGATTGAACCCGGGACCTCTCGCAAGCAATGCTATAGGGTTTTCCCTAAGCGAGAATCATACCACTAGACCACCAGACCGGCCAAGTTCTGAAGAACTTATTGTGGATTGCTGATTTCGGAACACCAGAATCATGCTCAAGAACACCGTTAGTGACGAGAGAGAAAGCCAAATGACTCAGATTTAATAATAACTACATCGTTCGTCTGTTTTAAAAGTGCCTTATGCTCGTTCTTAGCAGATACATATATCTAGTTACCCAAGAAGCGCAGTACACATAAAAAAGCCTTTGTTTTCTCATTAGAATTACACAAATCCAATGGCATCACGTGTCTGTAACATATATTGCGCTTACGCCAAGGGGCGTAGGTTGCTTATAACTAAATGTTTATTTCAACCAGTTATATATACATCGGCAACAGCGCTTTATCAACAGTCGCAACACTGAAACTTTTCTATATCTCAGTATGAACTTGTGTAGCGTATGTAAAGAGTCCTTTGCCTGGACGGCTGCCAAGAGCAACCCCTCTCTCACAAGCTCCAAGATCCATCATCTTACTCATCGAGACTGGGCGCAGGCGGTTGAAGGAGGCTGCAATGTCTGTACATTGCTGCAAGATGCGCTTAAACCTGGAGTCGCTGCTCACCTTGAGAAGCTTCCTCCTGGACTTCTCAAGAACACAGCCTGGCCTATGGAAGAGTCTCTCGATGCTTTCCTCATATGGACAAAGCTCGCTGTTTCTCATGAATACCCAAGTGTTAGAGTCTGCTTAGAATTCAACGCGTCAACAAAAGATCTGGAAGGCCCGCCCCGAGAAGCAACCGATGTGATTCTCACGCAGCTGGATCTCCACCATGGCTCTGTCGCGAGCCCTGCGTCGTCGTTGCAAGAGAGTCCATCGAGTGACTCGCGTGCTGCTTGGGGTCTGATGAGGCATTGGATTAGTCAATGTAAGCAAAAGCACCTTGATCGCGGTCTCAGGACTGGTGACGCAGGGCTATGGTTCCCAACTCGACTCCTCGATTTGGGACACCTAGAATCAATAAACACGCCGCGGCTCATTGAGACAGTGACCAGCCTACTGAAAGGCCCTTACCTAACTCTCAGCCACTGCTGGGGGAAGAAGCAACTGATCTGTGCCACGAAGCAGAATCTGCAAAGTCTGTACAGTGGCGTCTACAATCTACCGCAAACATTCCAAGATGCCATCGCCGCAACGAGGGACTTGGGCTATCGTTATCTCTGGATAGATAGCCTCTGCATCGTGCAAAATGACCACGAAGATTGGGCCCGAGAAGCAGCTCTGATGCACAGAGTATATACCGAGGCAGATTGCAACCTTGCTGCAGCAGCTTCACGAGACAGCAGTGGAGGTCTGTTCTTCAAACGCCAAGAATTATATGGCCAATATGTCGTGAGGAGCGTGCGAGGGGACGTCATTGACCTCTTTGCCGACGAACACATATTCCTTAAGGAAGTCGAACGTTCCCCTTTACAGACGGTAAGGTACTCCCCTATTTCTATAACAACGTCCGTGCAGTGATTCTGACAGTTACCCAGCGCGCATGGGTATACCAAGAGTGGATGATGTCAAAAAGAACAATCCACTTCGCCAAAAGTCAGGTCTTCTGGGAGTGCGATCACCTTTGCGCTTGCGAGGTATTTCCTGACGGACTTCCTGATTGCATCAGACCCCATGGGAAGGCAAAGTTTGCAGAGGACCTTGGTATTGCAAGATGCCTTTTGAGCCGAGATATGAACGCGCGCGTTGGTCCAGACCCGTTTCAGCTTTGGTCGGGTCTCGTTAGCCACTACACTTCACGCGATATGACGAAATCGGATGATCGGTTGCCCGCCCTGTCCGGTATCGCGAAATGGCTACAGCCGCACCTCGGAAATCCGGGATACCTAGCTGGTATTTGGAACAACAGCGATCTTCATCGTCAGCTCGCGTGGTACACATACAATAGCAAGAATCCAAGGCCGCAGTACAGAGCTCCGAGTTGGTCCTGGGCATCGATAGACGGCCGCATATTCTGGATAAATCCTCCTGGAATATTTACCCCTCGGGCAGAGATTATTGATATCTCGACGACCCGTGGCGGCAGTGATCCCACAGGACAAGTCACTGGTGGTCACATCCTAATTAAAGGTGCCATGGGCCGCGTACAGATCATCGACCATAAGACAGGCCCGGTTCTGCGCAGAGAGGACGATGTAAAAGAGTCTTATAAGGGTCATGTTACGATCCGCGGATTTGATGTTAGCGACCTGCAGTTTGGGCTGTACTACGTACTGCACCTTGGTACATACACCATCCAACCGAATAAGAAACTCTCTTCATCTTTAGAAGAGGACTATCTTTTCGCTACATATTTAGTTCTTAGACCTGTGGCAGGACAACATGGGACTTTTGAGCGATGTGGACTTGTCGACGAGTATTGTCCTGGAGGCGGTGAATATCGAACACTCACTGGTAGAGGGCCACAGGGCAGTCAAGATATACCCTGTGAAGAGTATGTCAAGCATGAAGGAACTTACAGAATTCGTATAGTCTAGAATCTGAAGCAGAGGCTGTTAATACGTAAAGGCATGGTGATAAGTGCAGTCAAGATCATGCAGAGCTAAGAAGACAGCTGAGGAGCATGTCTCGCTTAGTAGCCAACATTCTACTAGGGCAAGGGGTATACGGATAGAACTCACAGGTAAGATATCAAGAGTGGGCATGAGGTGCTGGCCACTAGTACCTAGCGAGACGGGCCCCCATTCTTGAAACATGTGACATACGTAACTATCCCACTAAGCGTTTTATGCATGTTGATACAAAGGTCAAAGGTCTCAGAGGCATGGAGTTGATGGTTTTTAAATCTAATGAACGAGGAATACCCGTCCAAAAATATAGGATGTAACATGCAGGATTGAATACAGCAAGAGGATGAAACAAGCGAAGCATTGAGGATACGAACTCTGGGCTAGAAATATGCAGGTGTTTGTCTATCGGTATCATAACAAACACCGAGAATCCACATTACCCCAGATTTTATCATCCACGATCACATTTACGATTCAGCCAAGGATTTAAACCAGATACCAAGCCGGATACCGATCCTTCGCTAAGAAATCTACCTTATCTAGACAATTATTACCAGGTCCATCATCACCTGAACAGTAGATCATGGCAGAAATTACCCATTTGAGAACCAGCATCGCTCCATGAAAAGCAAGCCCCCAAACACTCCCTTGTGACAAATCGCACGAATCACAGTACCGGGCTTTCAATACTCTCACGCGGCTGGAACTCTGTACTGCGGGGGCTCGACCAAAAAACTAACCTCAAAGCGGTAATTTTAGTCTGATATTCCTTCTTCACCACCGAATTTGTGGAGTTTCGCGTAACGCCTCATGGTCTATACTAAGATTCGAGATCGTGCCGGTCTGGAACGCTTGCTTGCGGGCGCAAGAGAATCTGGGGTATTACGTTTTGAGTTGACACTGGTTTGTATCTCTAGGCCATATCGATGATGCGCGTGTAGGTCTCTCGGAAATCTACCTATCAAGTTGTTGGATCGGCGTACCTAGTGTGTTTAACCGTTGACTTTATTCTCTGAAGGGGGCGTTTCCCCGCAACTTTTGGGTTTGCCGACTAGCTGGGCCTCGTGGCATATACAAGCTGAGCACCTCGCTCTTCATTCTCCAGAATCCCTATGTTTCAGTGGATAGCTCTCATCAGAAAACATCACAATGACGGACCATGCACATAATTCCCAAGGCGAAGGCCATCTTCGGCCTCGGCTATCAAAGATTACAATGGTAGCCATGACCTTTGCCATTCTCAAGTGTGTCTCTCCCGATCTCTCCGTCCAAACCATTTTCTGATGTGAAGTCTAGCACGTGGATCTGTCTAGCAGGAAGTCTATCTATTGTTCTTCCTTCTGGCGGATCTGTTGCGTTCTTGTATGGCTTCATCTTCTGTGTCTTGTGTAATTTCGCGCTGGCTGCTAGTTTGGGTGAGTTGGCGGCGATTTGGCCGACTGCTGGTGGACAGTATCACTTTCAGTGGGCATTGACCTCTGAGAAGTGGAGGAAGGTCATGGTGAGTTCTAAAATGCGTGATTTTTGGGAGAGTATTGACGATAGCAGAGTTTTGCGGTTGGGTATATCAATATTTTTGGATGGCTGACTCTTGTAACGACCGAGGGTTTCTTCGCCGGTTTGTAATTCTGCGCGGTTGAGGGTACGGAAATTGACGTTTATAGCACAATTTATCTCGGCAGCATGCGTCGTAGCGTCCGATGGAAACTACGTTGTAGCAGCATGGAAGACGTACCTAATCTTCATGGCCGTCCTCACATTCGGCAGTCTCTCCATGACCTTCGGCAACCGAATCCTGGGCGCTTGGAACAACCTCGCCCGTAAGCCTTCTAAATCCCCTTCACTGCGAGCTTTGACTGACGTTGTAGTGTACTGGTCCATTCTCAGTGTTTTCGTTGCCAGCGTCGTCCTTCTCTCGACATCCGATAAAACCGACCCCGAATTCGTCTTTGCGACATTTGCGAACGAAACAGGCTGGAACGACGGAATTGCGTGGATCTTGGGTCTTTTGCAGTCAGCGCTGTCCCTAATCGGATACGATGCTGTGCTGCACATGACGGAGGAGATGCCGACGCCGTCTCGGGACGCTCCTTTGGCGATGGTATACGCTGTTGGTGTCGGGGGAACAACGTAGGTCGACCTCTTGCTAAGCACGGTATATGCTAACGAAAGTAGCGGAACAATCTTCATCCTCGTCATGCTCTTCTGCCTTACCGACCTCTCCGGAATCGTCGCTACATCAACAGGCATGCCCATCGTCGAACTCATCCTCCAAGCAACCGGCAGCCGCGCGGGCACCACGTTCCTGACGCTCATGCTAGCAATTTGCTTCATCCACGGAACCAACGGCTCGATCACCAGCGCCTCCCGACTCCTATACGCTATGGCTCGTGATAAAGGTACTCTGTATCACGAGTACTTTAGCCATATCCATCCCCGATGGGAAGTACCCATCCGAGCTATTGTTCTTACCTGGGTGTTCAACGCCATCTTTGGATTGTTGTACCTAGGACCGACTGTTGCTTTCAATGCGTTTATTTCGAGCTGTACGATCTTGTTGAACATGTCGTATGCCATTCCGGTTGCGACGCTTATTATTCGTGGGAGAGATACTTTGACGAGGTTCCAGAGTGCTGATACACCCTGGAGGTTTGGAAAGGTTCGAGGTCTGATCATCAACTACGTTGCTGTTCTTTACGTCTTCATCACATCGATCGTAAGTCACACTCTTCAGTCTCCACCAACACTGCCAAGCTGACCATTCTCTAGTTCTTCTGCTTCCCACCTGTTCTGCCGGTCGACGCCAGCTTGATGAGTATATCTCCCTCCCTTTCTTCTCTTGATCATACCCTGACAACAGAGTCAGATTACGTCTCGGGTGTCATTGGCATCTTTGCCATTTTCCTAACAGGATACTGGGTGTTGTACGGAAAGAAGACATTCAAGGGCCCGGTATGTTCTATTTCGTGCTTTCGGGAAATATTACTGATGATTGTGACAGGATCTCGATGTGATTCTTGGAGAAAGACCGGACCTTGCCGAAGCCACGGATGAGTTGGCGATGGAAGAGAAGAAGGTTGAGAGTCCGACGGAGTGATGTACTGTACTATAACGGGGCTTATATATCTTATATTTAATGACTTGAATGAACTTTTATACCGAAATTGGTCCAAACCAGCCATTTCCTTTAATCGGCAATATGCATCTTGTGCCGAAAGCTGTTGAGTTGGGCTAGCGGAAGCGCACTGTCTTTCATTGGCTCACCAGACTCCAGCTCTCTTTGCGGATCCCTCCGCTTCGCCTAATGAATCTGCTTATCGCCACTGACTAACAAGTACAGTAACACATTGTTATCCGTAGCTTTGCCCTCTTCGGAATTGTACCGGAACAGAGTCATTTCGTTGGTGACTCAATCTGACTGCGACATCTCAAGATATCATACCTCCAATGTCAGTGATCAACTACCGAGCCCTACCAACTCAACGGTCTTCAATACGACGTAACTTTCGGCCTTGCGGAGTTGCAAACCCGTCTCCAACAAATCACAATCGAGCTTACCAATTCCGCGGCTCCCGCTAAACCAATCTTATCACTGCGCCCTCCAACTTCTGCGGGGAAGCCCAGTTCACTTCCACTTCAATTCTTGATCATCAATTGCCTGAGCACGTTTTTATCCTCTCAGCCCGCCCCATAAACTTGCTCAAACCCTATACAAACTCACCATGGAGGAACCCGAATCAAGTGCCAGGTCCACAGCCAAACGGAAGCTCCCCGTCAGATCGAGATCCGGATGCTTGACCTGCCGGACCAAACACGTAGGTCGATTTCCGAAAAGGCGGATGAGCGCGACTGATAAGGAATAGCTGAAATGTGATGAAGCGAAACCAGAATGCCAAGTTTGTATATCGCGAGGTGTTCAGTGTGGAGGATATCAGCGCGGTTTGAGATGGTCTACCAAACATGAAAAACCAGCTGAACTCGCTGAGCATACATTCCGGACATCACCAAAGCAATCCTGCGGCACCAAGAAGCGTCGCGGTAGACCGCCAAAACGACAACTAGATACTGCATCTACTGCCTCGTTCACCACTGCTGGTTCGGTCTACAGCTCTAACGATGCGAATCAGGGGGTTTTCGGTGAATTTATGCTCAACACACAGCCTTTGGAGGCCCTACAAGATACCCAGCCTGTGGAATCTGAAATGAGCCCAACAGATGATTTCATATCTCAATTCCCCCTCGATCTTCCAGTTGAAGGCCTCCCGATGTCAGAGTTTGAATGGACGCCAGACACGCTGGATCTAACGACACCGACATTTGACAATTTTTCCGATACGAGCACCGACCTTGCTCTTTTCCCAGTTCAGCAAAACTTCTCAACATTATTCGTTCCTCCACCGATAACAGACCTCTCAACTCAACTCGTTGAATACTGGTTTCGCGATATTTGCTCTTTATGGTCGCAGTACGACTCACCCACAAACTCCAATCGTATGCTGGCAACAACTCTTTGGTCGACTTCGGAAGCTGTATCGACCAGTTTGCAGAGCATGTCTTCAGCGTATCTCTCATCCAAGATGCCCCATATGAAGAAGACTTCTATCGCTATGATGAAAAATGCTACGGATGTTATCGAAGCGGAATTACGTGTTGTCAAATCATCGCCAAACCTGGATACTGTGCCCATGGGTCTGATATATGGGTTGTTTTGTATAGGCACGAGCATTTGCTGGTTGAACGCGACACAATTGGGTATACCGTTTCTCAGAGAAGCCAAAGCTCTTCTTCACCGGATAAACAAGCAGAAACGACGTCTGTCAGAGGAAGAGCGGAAACTACTAAACATTTTCAACAAAAGCTGGACGTACTGCGAATTGCTACTCTCTGTCGTATCAGACACAAACCCATATATAAAATACGAGGCCGAAGAAGTAGAGGATATCAGCGCAGACGAATATCCAACGGCTCTACCGACCGAACCTGTCGTCGATGACATGCCGCATCCTTGGACGGGTGTTTCAAACACAGTATCGCGACTTCTGACGCAGACACTGAGACTCTGCCGTAATTACAGATATCACGTTAAACATCCTGGGCCTTTTGCGACGCGCGATCACGCTACTGCACTAAACATGATCGAAGAGGCCAAAACATTAGAAGAAAAGCTCTTAGGTCTGGACTTTGAGTCGGCACCTGCGAATACCGAGACGGGAGATCAGAAAACACCATGTCGTCATCTAGTCAACGTCGCTGAGGCGTATCGCCTTGCTGGACTTATACACATCTACCAAACATTCCCGGAGCTAGTTCTTCTGAGATTACCTGACAACCTCTCCGGACCAGCAGATGCACATATCCCATGGGAGGAATGTATCACACCACTGAGTCTCCGTCTAACGAAACTCATCGAGCAACTCCCTGCCGACTCCGGTAGTAAAATGACCCAACCCCTGCTCTGCATCACGGCCAGCACCGGTCTGCGCTTCGAGCCCTCCGATACAACCTCCAGCCCCGAAACCCAAGCCCCTCTTGCGACACCAACGCCTTTCGACCTCGGTAACACAGAGCATTGCGGGTTATCAGATTATATCGGACAACTTATCCAAGCAGACGAAGATATCGAGCGGTTATCTACAACTACTGCTACGGAGTCGCGAATGAAGATTGTTGAGGCGAGATGTTTTATCATTGAGAGGCTCGATGCGTTGGAGGCGCTGCTGCCGCCGAGGCCGATTGTTGTAGCGAAGACGCTGGTGCAGACGATTTGGAATGAGTATGATAAGGAGAAGTCGGGTGCTGCGAGTGTGCATTGGATTGATGTCATGGAGGAGAATAATTTGCGGTCGTTGTTTGGATAGTGATACCCAGAACGAGCTCGAAATGGACTGTAAAACTTCTTACTATTTACCAGCCTTGATGTTGGACTCAGTCTGAAGCCTGGTTTTCCCAAACCGCTCAAGATTCTGTTTCCAGGGGCTTCGCTACGAGACAAAGTAGCATTCATGCCATAATCTTAGGGATCACTATTGAGTTCAAACATTTTGAAACTGAAGTCTCTATATCAACTCGTGTTTCTATACATCTCCGGGTAGATACGCCCGAAAGCTCGAGATTATATACATCGAAAGCAACATCGAAAGCAACATCGAAAGCAACATCTCCACTATTCCCCAGTGATTCCAGAGGTCATCAATACCTCGTTAAAGACACTGGCACCTAGATGGTTCCGAAACCAGCACTAGCAGCAAGACCAGTGATGGAAGAAACAGGCTTAGCCTCAGCGCCCTTTCCGCCAAAAGTGCTGAAGAAGCTAGAATCGGTACCAGACAGAGAACCAGAGTTGTCGTACTGGTTGACCTCGCAGACGTGGCCAACAGCGCTGGAGCAGGCAGCGTTGGCGGAAGCATCGGGGCTAGCAAAGATGGCACCGGTGGATCCCTCCTCGATAGCGGCCTTGACGTCCTGGAAGAGGTTGCCCTCGGCGAGAATCTTGGCTTGGTCGCTGGTCTCGAAGGCGTGGCCGGAGTTGTCGGACCAGTAGTTGTTGACGGCGTGGAGGACGGTGTTGCCGGCGACCTTGGGGGCGCGGCCGGAGGTCTTGGTGATGTAGTTGTTCTTCATGGTGATCATCTAGTAATTGTTAGCACAAATACCTAGGCTGGACATGGTTGGGGCTTGGAACTTACGTCGCTGGAACCAGTGAAGTACATGGACCAGTACTGATGTCCGTCACAAGTAGCAGACCACTGGCTCTCGCCGTCGATGTGGTTGTTGGTGATAGAGACTCGGTTATCAGCGTTGGTGCCAAGGACGATGTGCTGTCGGCCAATGTTGGAGGTTGTGACGTGATCGATCCAAACAAGATCAGCTCCATCAAGGGTAATAGCGTCTCCACCCCAAACATACTGAGGGTTCAGTTCAGTGATATGGATGTTCTGAATAATAATATTCTTAGTCCCCTTAATATAAAGACCCTTGCCCTTAATAACACCATTCGCACCAACACCAACAATCGACTTATCCGAGTTGACGATAATTGGGTTCAAGCCTGCCTTATCGTAGCTAACATCGACCTTGGGGGCGTCAGGCTGATAGTTGTTACACCAATCATCCTTGTTGATAGCCGTCTGGCAGCCCGAGCCCGTACCCCAAGGCGCACAGCCCTGTTCGGACGCAGTGCCCTCGGTACCGGTAAAGTCGAACTCCTGGTCGAGCAGGATGACGCGCGTGGTAGAGTCGCCAAGCATAGAGACCAGCTCATCGGTTGACTTGGGGTACGCGCCCTCGGCGCTGCCACCGCCTGTGACTTCGGAGGCGAAGCCCTCGGGGGTACCGGTAACGCCGGCGGCGGAAACGTTGGAGACCAGCGCGGCGACAGCCACGGAGAGAAGAGAGAGAGACTTCATGGTGAAGAAGAAAAAAAAGAATGTGGTGAAGATAAAACAAGAAACGAACGAATGAAGAGCAGAAAATGGGAATAGAGAGGTGAGTTAGTGGGAAGGCATTGGTATATTTATCTCAGCCAACTTCTTCTCTCGCAGGCTTTACCGTAAGCGGCGGAGAATTTCATGTTGTCCTAGAAATCTTCCAGAAAAAATGGTCCTGTTTTGTTAATTTGAAACTTGAGACAGGCCGTATCGCGACCTAGTTGTTAGCATCCCGACAACGCCAAGAGTAGCTAGACGTCGTTATTGGCGGACTTTTGGCGTTGCTGTTTTATTCCGTGGAACGTCGGCAATATTTTTGGGAATATGAAACTTGATGACATGGTTGAGCTTGGGATTAAAGGGTTAGTCTTTTGTGGGGAGCGTGTTTCAATGATGCGAGTTGAAACGAAGGGATCAAGCTTCTTTAGCTTGATGCCAAGTTTTGCTAGAAGTGATGATGATCCAGTTTAAGAGTAAAGTAACAAAGAATGCCAAAGTGTAGTCCACTCAAAAGTCTTGGCCTGAGCCTCATTCTATCAGTGTTTATCCAACTTCATCATCCATCAATTGCTTCACTGGGGATCGAGGTTGATGAAGCGGAGCCGCATCCTGGTCAGAACAGTGGGCCAGTAGCAGGTCATCAGCACGGTCATCAGCACGGTCACTTGTTTACGCACCACGGGACTTAATAATATGCTTATCCTGGAGGCGACAGGCGATGAAACCTGGCTTAAATAAGGCTATTTGTTTCACATAAGAAGCAATCAGCTCATGACTCTCGATACTTTATATCAGTGACTTTAATGAGTCGTGGACCAAGTATACACAGGCTGAGCAGCTTGTCACTGAAGACTTCTGCTCTCTATGACAAATCCCCAAGACAATTGCAGCTCGGAGCGGGTGATGCAGTTCCTCTCAGCACCGAAATTAGTATGCGTATACTCCATAGATGAGCGGCAATGTCAGGCCAGCCTTGGAATTAAACCGGATATATCATTCCTTCAGCCTCAAACGCATTGGTGCGAAAAATATGATGCGGCAATCTAATCTATCGGATGTAATTATGATCAGCGCAGTGGATATACATTACGCAGCACGGAATGTGGCTCTCTCAGGATCTGATTGAAGCGAAGCTCCCCGCGAGATGACCAATTGCTAGGCCAGAGTAACCCGCCCAAGGGGAGGAAGAAAATATGAGACTCTAGAAGGGGATGCTAAAATAAACTTGGTAAAGAGTCACCTAAGCTTAGGCCAAGTTACCTAAGTCTTTTGGTCATTTAGGATCAAGCTCCTCCCCTATCCAGAGTCAATCACTTTAGCCAGAAGCCCACTGATACCTGTTTAAGAACTTCATCACATATCCTGCCGACCAAGTTTCTCCCCCAATCTGGTTGCCACAATCCTCCCAACCTCCCTCAGCGACGCCGCCCCAATCATCTCCAACACACTGACTTGCAACCCAAATACTTGACTAAGCCACCGCCGCAATTCAATCGCAGTAAGTGAATCGAGGCCCATCTCAGATAGTCTGAGGTTGGGATCAACAGGTCCATCTGGCCTGAGAAGAAAATCGTTAACTTTTGTGCCAATCTCGATAGATAGAAAATCAATCGACTCTTTCTTTGCCAGTATTTCAATGGCATCTCCTTCACTGCTGACGCTCTGTAGAAAATCTTTGAGTTGACTCCTCTCGCCTCGCGTGTCGGATTGGTCTCCAGTAGATAGGTTGTGATATGCGCCCATTCGACGATCACGGCGCCAATTGGTAGGATTCTTGGCATCGTCGAGGTGGAGGTGAGACCTCATACCCATCACAATATGGCCATTATTTTTCCAGGGCGACCACTCACTCGACGCAAGATTCTGCAAGCCACCACCGGCATGACTGCTTGGTTCAGAATTGATCAGAGAAAACTCGACACTTTCAAGAAACTCCTTCTCTCTCGCAGTGTGTAGGCCCTGTAGTTTGATGCTGCGAAGCGCAGATGGATTCTCTGCCAGGTATCCGACGTCTTCAATACCACATATTGAGAGCACCGATGCGGGAAGACCAAGGGAGTGTCTATACTGGCAAAATGATTCAGTGAATATGCATCCGGACTTGTAGTTGCCCTGGCCAGGCTGGTCTGCAAATGTGACTGCGGAACTTGCTAGCCAGAAGTAGTCCAGGGGCTGGTCATGGAGTGCTCGATGGAGGTTCCAAGTTCCATTGACTTTGGGCTCGACAGCGTCTTTCCAATCCGTCCACTTCATTTCCAGCAGAGGAGCGTCCTATAGATGTTAGTTTTGGCCGCTGTAGAATCTTATGACTTACCCTTTGAACCATGGCGAGATGAAAGACACCTTTGAAGGGATATCGGGCTTTGCCGATGGCATCTTCTACGTCCTCCAGGTTATTGACACTTCCCTTGACTACAATAACAGTGCATCCCATGGCTTCAAGTTCACCAGAGAACCTGTCATCCGCCATACCACTCCTTGAGAGAAACACAAGATGCTTAGCCCCTCTCTCCACTAACCAGACGGCCAAGGCTCTACCGAGACCACCCAATCCCCCAACAAGAAAGTAAGATGCGAGAGGATCGAATCTTATGCTCTGCATCGCCCGTTTTGCCTCAAGCTGCCATGAATCTGTAGACATCTCTAGGACCACCTTTCCCATGTGCTGGCCATCTTGCAGGTAGCGAAAAGCCTTTTTGGCATCGCGGGCAGGAAAAGACTTGACAGGTCTCAGGGCTCTGAGTTTCCCTTGCCTGAAGAACTCAAGAGTTCTTTCCATAATACTGTGGCTCTTTTAGCTCCAGGCTTGTGGACTTCGATGAGAATATGACTTACTCCTTTACCAACATAGGCTGCTCTCCTATCAGATAGTGCATGTCTATACCACAGTATGACCTGTTGTCCAAGAAGCCACTCATATCAAGTTGGCCACATGAGGCCAGATCGCGTTTTGCAAGCTCTAGGAGAGCACCAGACTTGGCAACGCACTTCCAAGACGCATTGAGAAGATCACCGCTGAGAGAGTTCAAAACTAGGTCAACGCCTTTCCCAGCCGTTTGTTGCATCACGCCATCTAGGAACGAAGCATCACGAGAGTGGAAGATATGTTCCCGTGGGATCCCATACTCCTTGGCCAAATACGTCCTCTTCTCCTCGTTTCCAACTGTAGCGTATATCACCCCCTCCATCATCTGCACCACCTGGATAGCTGTGAGGCCGATACCACCGCAGGCAGAATGAATCAAAACGCTCGTTCCCTTGCGCATCCTTCCTACGTCAATTAAGGCATATATAACTGTAGCAAAGCAACATTGAATAGTTGAAGCTTCCTCAAAGCTCATTTCGTCAGGAATCTTGTGCATGTAGTGGTGCTTAGCTATGAAATGCGTGGAGAAGCCACCGCTGTAGCATGTAGTCATGATGCGATCTCCGATAGAAAAGCCACTCACTGCGCTCCCGAGGCGTTTGACTACACCGGAGAATTCGATGCCTGGAAAGACATGTCGCGTCTCAGAGGGGATTAGACCCATAGCTGAGACAACGTCGTGGAAATTGAGACCAGCTGAGTGAATTCTGACTTCAATCTCGTCCACCATGATCGTGTCTGGGATTGCAGAAGCTGCCCAGTTCATCGTATCGAGAGATCCTGGCTTTTCAACGCGCAAAGTCCTCATTACCTCGCCGCGCTGGGTCTTGTCCAACGCTTCGTCAGCAATATCAAATGGCTGGTATCGACCAACACAGATTGTAGCGTCATGCACAATGTGTTCTTTGTCTGGCTCAAGAGTCTCACTGTCATGATCTTGGATGACCTTCTCAAAGACATCTGTGATCAGAGTGCCAGAATGATCCTCTTTCAGGTCAATCTCTAGCGTGTAAAGGTTCAACCCGAGTTCGGATCGAAGAGTCCGAGCAACGCCCAGTGTTTGAGCCGATCTTGGATTCGTACACCAAGCCTGGGTCGGAGGCATGAGCCACAAAACATTGGTAGAGCCAAGACGCTGCGTGAATTCTTGGAACTTGGTAAACATATTTTGTGAGATATCTTCAAAGAAAGTGGCTTCCAAGTCGATACAGGAGATAACATCCTGATCTTGAGGAATCTGATCTCCGATCGTGCGTAATGTGACATTCCAGCCTCTAGTTTTCAGAGCAGCTGAGATGTGGGTGGCTGGATAACTCTGATGATACTGAGCTAGTAGAGTTACAGAAGAGGGGTTTATTGGCACAGAAGGTTCCTTGCTAGCTACTATGACAGAAAAATGCCGATATGGCTCTTCATCGTCATAGACAGCTACATCAACTCCACTGTAGCCAGATTTCTTCAACTCTTGCTCCCATCGCGATACGGGCACGTAAGGCTGATCTGGTCGGTCATCCTCCTCCCCCAACCACCAACCAGAAAAGTTGCCAAACACAAAGTTAGTCATCCGCGATAGACTGCAAACTTCTGTCATGACAAGCATGCCATTTGGCTTGAGTAATACTCTAATATTGCCCAGCGTCTCGTACAGTGAAGGCGTAGCATGCAGCACGTTAGCTGCGACGATGAGATCATAAGTTCCGCTTCGGAAGCCCTGCTCCAGAGGATTCTGGGATACGTCTAGGACCTTGAAATCCATGTTTGAAGCATCGGAGAAACGATCCTTGGCAGCTGGGAAGAAACCAGCGGAAACGTCTGTGAACGTATAAGCGGAGTAAGCTGGCAGACCGTGTACCTGCGCTAGGCCTCGGAGGATAGTCTCGGTAGTGCCTCCTGTCCCAGCTCCAACCTCGAGAATTTTGAGAGTAGGGCGCGTATGTGAAAGAATGCGTAGAAACTTGGAGTAGTCGAAAGTCATGACATTGTATATATCTGCCAAGACGTTGTCTTTGAGCAATGTCTCTATGGTTGCCGCTTTGCCAGTGAATATGTTTTCCATATCATCAAAGAGACGTCGGAGCCCGATGGTGAGCGCTTTCTGTGGCATCCCCAACAACTTCGTCGTGATTTCTTCGATCTTGGAGAGCCTGAACCCCTGTGTAGTATCAAGAAGCTGCCGTGAGTCACTGACAAGTTTGTAGTCCCCTGATGCAGCAGACTCAAGCTGTTTCCTAAGCCAGTCTCGGAACTTGGTGAAGTGAGGTTCGCATGGCTCAAGATATTTAATCTTATCCATCGTTTCGATGATGCAAAGAAGAGTCAACTCCTCTTGGAGATGGCACTCACTTCTGTTAATGGCCGGTGGAACGAAGAGCGTTGAAAGGTCTACAAAATCAAAGTGCGGTAGCCAGGTGAGTCTCGAAGCGGCGTGTGCGTCAAGTGCTCCAGGCGGCATGTCTTCTCCCAACTCCCTCATTTTTATACCTGAAGCACGCAGGGCGACATGGCCCCCAGCATCAAGCTCAACACACGATACTGTTCCGTAGAGCCTCCATGCTTTAGCATCCATGAAATCTGAGCCTGCGCTAACCTCGACTTCCTCAATGGCTGTAGGGACAACGAGTTCAGCAATGTTCCTCGCCAGACCCCTTGCTTCCGATACGAGAAGTAACTGAAGACCAGTGTCTATAGTTGCCGGATGTAGAGTGAATGGAGAGTGACTCTGTTTGGTCTTGTTGGAGATACGGCCGTGGGCGAGGTGTTCCGAAGGAGAAACCGTTACGTCTAGCAGACCACGAAACTCCGGGCCATATACAAAACCAACGTGAGCAAGTTGGCTATATATGCGTGCACAATCGACTTGTCGGGGGAGTATTTCCGAAGTCCAATCCGTGACCTTGGCTTTCTCAAGAATGCTGACTTGTCCCGTACAGTGCTTGATCCAATATGAACCATCGAATGACGATATCGTAAATGCGTACCATTTAGAGTTCTCGAAGTCGTTGAGTTGATGAATGCGCAAGCTGGTTGAGACTTCAACCGAGTCGGAAAGCAGAAGAGCTCGATGAGCGATGACATGTCTCAGGCGGTAGCCCCCACCAAGAGAAGACCGTGTCACCTGTCTAATGGCTTCACCAGCGATAGCAATGTATCCAGCGAATGGAAAAACCACGTCTTGTTTCAATTTATGATCCATAAGCCATGGCACATCCTCAAGACTAAGAATGTTTCGCCATTGAGGTTCTAGATCCGATCCCTCAAAGTTGCGGGACCCCAGGAGGCAGTGCTGGGGGTACTCTCTAGACCGCCAGGCCTTGGATATACGGCTCTCAGACCAGTAAGCTGTGCTGTGGTCCCAAGGATAGGTTGGCAATCCTGATATGGCCTTTGAGTTGGGGAACAACGGTGCGAGGTCAAGAGATATGCCATGTTGGTAGAGTTTGCCCAATGCACCAAGAAAGCCAGCTGAGGAATCTTGACCTCGAATTTGGGAAGCGATGTAGTGACAGGGCTGTGAAGAGGATGAACAGATCTGCCTCAGAGGTCCGGCCAAGGCAGAGTGCGGTCCTATTTCTAGGAAGAGGCAGGTTTGCTTGGCTGCAAGCAAGTTTGACACAGCTGTTGAGAATTTGACTGGTGACGTAAGATTCTGGGTCCAATACGACGGATCACGAAGAGATACATCTGCCAGCTCAGTGGTGACAGTAGAGAACATCTCGATCTTAGTGGAGGAGATAGGGCCAGCACGCTTCGGGAGCCCAGATTCGAGAATATTTTGATACTCGGCACTCAAGGGCGACATATGTTCTAAAGTATTGTCAACAGAGACACTAGTGTATGGTATGAAACGACTTACGTGAGTGATAGGCCATATCTACCTTGAGTAGACGACCAAACATGTCAGGATGAGCCTGTTTGATCACCTGAACAACTTGAGCGACTCGATGTGCATCTCCGGAGATGGTACTACTTTCCGGGCTGTTCTCACAAGCCACGACAACGCCGTCAGTTAGATACTCGGAAAGGCTCTGGGCTCCCATCCCGAAGGCCGCCATGCCACCGCGAAGGTTCTGCTTTGTTGTCACATATCCACGATAGTACGCAATAATAATGGCTTCTTCCATGGAAATGTGACCAGCTG
This sequence comes from Fusarium sp. Na10, assembly GCA_002234255.1. Lineage (NCBI taxonomy): Eukaryota > Fungi > Ascomycota > Sordariomycetes > Hypocreales > Nectriaceae > Fusarium > Fusarium sp. Na10. Next base: position 206,715 of record NJCS01000125.1, read on the forward strand.
CGTAAGCACCGGCTATTTCTCCGCTGGAATGGCCAACAATGGCAGAGGGAGAAAGTCCCAGGCGGGAGAGCTTGTTGACCAGTGCCAACTGAATCGCAGTGCAGAGTGGCTGTGATAGCTCAGCCTTGTTTATTTGCGAAGTTTCCGCAGGCTCTAGGAGCTCATCTATTTTCTGTTAGCATCCTCTGTGGTGTTTTTCGGGCTACTTACTTATGAGGTTCCAGCTCGGGGGAAACTCAAGCCTCTGGATGACAGAATTCATGGTACTTAAATCACTGCGAAAAGCTGCATCGCTTTCGATGAGTTCTTTCGTCATACGCGGCCATTGTGCGCCTTGGCCACTGAAGACAAATACTAGAGATAGAGGATCAGGAGGGACTTTGGACAGACTCGAGACCTCGATTGACTTTTCAGGCTGAGAGACAATGAACGCTCTGTGGGGCAGATGCTTGCGATGCATTGCAAGGGTAAAACCAAGGTCAGAGATGTCACTGGGGTTTGTAACTGTCCACTCCTTATGATTGCTGATATGCCTTTGGAGGGAGGATGCCGTGTTGGCTGACAATAGAAGCAAGGAAGGGGATATAGCGCTTTGTTGATCGACAAAGTTTGAAGACTCAACTTGCTCCGGAGTATACGACTCGAGAATGACCTGTCATTGTTTCAGTTCAAGACAAAAGCAGAGAATAGCTGGGAAGGTTTGGGGCTTACATGGGCATTGCTTCCCCCGATTCCAAAAGAGTTGATGCTGACTCTGCTCAAGCGATCTGACGGAAATGGTGTTGGATGGAGTGGAACACTGAGATTGTACTTGGAGAAGGGGACTTGATTGTAAGCTAGGAAAACATTATCGACGAAGGCATAGCAGACGTACTATTGGGGTTGGGGTTCACAAGTTTGATGTTGGGCGGAATCGTCTGATGCTCTAGGGCGAGAACACACTTGATGATAGACGATAGTCCCGCAGAGCCCTCCGAATGCCCAAGATTTGGTTTGACTGAAGTGATCAAAACCTGCTTCTCTCTTCCAAAGACTTTTCCTACTGCTGTAGCCTCGATAGGGTCACCCGTTGGTGTCCCAGTACCATGGCACTATTCTCATCAGCTTATCAATTCCGAATCAATTGGTAGTGACAGCTTACCTCGACAAATGCAGTATCATTCGGATCGAGTCCATTATCACGGTACGCCTTTCTCATCAGAGCTTCATGTGCCGCCCCATTCGGGGTGACAAGGCTAACACATTTCCCATCGCAATTCACAGCCGTGCCTCTCACAATTGCTCTTATCGGATTACCATCACGGATGGCATCAGACAAGGGCTTAATGTAAATAGCTGTTATGGCCTCTGCACGAGCATAGCCATCAGCGGCAGCGTCAAAGGTCTTGCAAGACCCATCCGAGGCTAGTACTTCGCCAGATGACATTGTTGCTGTCAGCGCCGGTGTCATGATCATATTGGCTCCTCCAACAATGGCGCTTGAGGCATCGCCTCTCTGGATGGCACGACAAGCTTCGTGGAGCGCTACCGCTGAACTGGAGCATCCCGTTTTTATGACCATGCTACCCAGTATGTCAGCGTGGTTCAAGGTATAAGAGGTGAGACCATACCTTGGTCCTTGAAAGTCATATTCGTACGAGATGCGATTAGCCATCATGAGATCTGCACCTCCGGTCGTAGCGTATAATCCTCCTTGGAGAGGTTCCTTGGCGTTCATGATTAACCAATCATCCCCGAAAGTGCCAACATAGCAACCGACTTGCTTGCCACGATAATCAATCTCCCCTGCATCTTCGAGGCATTCGTGAGTTACCTCCAGCAGCAGTCGTTGCTGCGGATCAACCCTCTCAAGTTCATTCTTCGTCAATGAGAAGAAAGACGTGTCAAGACGCGAGAGATCATCTTCGATGAAATAGCCATGTCTGGTCTTGATGGAGTCTTTACCTCCAAGTGTATCGTTGAATCCATCGATGTTGAAGCGGCTGCTAGGAATGGGACGTCTGGCATCGAGACCATGGAATAACAGGTCCCAGTAATCTTGGCAGTTGCTTATTCCTCCTGGGAGACGCAATGCAATACCGCAAATGGCAATGCGAGGCGCTTCTGGAGCATCAAGAACTGGGGTTTTTTCTCTATCGTGGAGCGGCTGGTCGTTGATGGCATTGTCGCGACGAGGTGCTTCGCCACTGTTGACGACATTTGCGTTGGCATTCATATCTCTACAAGCTTGATCATTCATGGTCGGTACTGATAGTTCTTTGCAATTATGTAACAAGACGATCGAATAATGAGTATAGTTTTCTGGGTTCTGGTGTATAACATGGCTATGAAGCCCCATCTGGACTTGGCATAAATATCAAGATCTTCACTCAGAGATACGAATTGCGTTCATTCAGCAGAGTCTTTTCCATATGCCGTGCCTCTTCATCTGAATATCTAGCGCCGATGTCTTGCTTACGGACCTATAGAGCAGTAAACCTCTTGCAGACCTTATCGTGCCATCATTTGTTGACTACTGTGTATGTGATGCACAGGCTTGCAGGGCTAGATCGCAAGACCTGCTTGATTTAGCACTGAATAGTATTTGATGCAATGAGATCGTATATCTTGCTGTGGCAGAGATCATACGACCAGTGCCGATGTCACAGCAGGAGTACAGCTCATGCAAGTGAGCAGCCACTTGGATCTGCAGTAAAAATGCCTCGATCTAGGGTACTGCTCCCGCTTGTGGTCGAACATCGTGACATCGAATCCCAGGTCTAGGCTCTAGAGTATACCGGGCTTTTGTCACAGGAGCAGTGAGGCATCGTGTCGCTGTATTATTGGATCCGAGGTGCGGAGATCACCCCTCCACTGTCGACGGTAACACATAAGACTCGCGCAACATCACTCACTTAAACAGACTTTCCTCAGCAGACCTCGTGTCGATGCATTGGTCTGTCATTCCTTGTATGAATATGTGAGACATAGCAGCCACACCGCTTGGAATATTATGGTCATCTCTAATAGGGCGCCGATGTTGCAACCCGGCAAGTTAAGAACAGAAGCTGAATTCCTTTGTTGCAAGCGATGATGTAGGACATGAAACGCGAATCCATAATTTACTCTTAAGAAACTCACTCACTGGCTTCTACCAGCACCTCGGCCCCCGTTACGCGGCTTTGAAGCCTTAAACACAAACATCATAGCCACAACACTCGTCTCAACCTCCTCAAACCCCGCTTTCAAAGCCTCCGCCAAAACATTCGGATCATCCTGCCAATTGTCAAAAATACCTCTCTTGTTGTAAAACCCAAGCATGAAAGCAGCTGCTCTTCCGAGCGGCTTCTCACTCTTCACCTTGTAGCCATCATCAGTGTTCTCCCATTGCTTCCCCAACACCGTGCACCCAACTAAAACGCCATCTTTGGTCAAGAGACCCTTTGCATTGGCGATGGCGTTTGCTTTGCTGGCTGTTGGCTGCGGCATGTGGTGCATGACAAGAAACAGGGAAGCAGATGTAAATTTGTGGGATGCGAGAGACTCGGGAAGTGGTTGTGCAGCGTCCGCATGGACACAGTCAATTTGTACTTCGGGATACTTGGACAGAACACGCTGTCTCGCTGTTGCAAGAGAATGTTCACTCAAGTCAACCAACGTCAGATGTTGATCTTTTGGATGGCGACCAAGGTCCTTGATTGCTCTTCTTGGAAAGTACCCAGTCCCAACGCCAATGTCAACATGTCTCTTGGAGAAGTTGTTAGAGAATAACGGGCGAAGGTTATTTTGTGCAGAGCAGCGCCAGATGAAAGGAACAGAGATACGCAGGATCAGAGCATCGTAAAATGGCAGGGTGAATGGCGTGCACCACGAGGCCGCTGAATTTGCGGTGCGCTGGAGGATTGTCATTGTGGCCAAGGATGGGATTAGTGTGTAGAATGGGGTTGCGCCTGTGAAGCGCGGTCCTCTCTGAAATACTTGAGCTGGTGGACCTCTGTTTTCCGAGCAGGAATCCTGTATGTACAGGCAATGGCTTCTGGAGAAGACGGGCCACGTACTTTCCAGGCCGAGACATGAACACTGCAGATTTCGAGTCCTGTGTCTCCTGTTGTGGCTTGGGCGGAGATCGCCGAGACGGTCTGGACCTTTCCAAGTGTGTAGTGGTTACACAACATGCCTCTAGAGAAAGAGATCGGAATCTGGGAAGCAGTGTCACAATCCTCATGGTCACGTTCCCAGTTGTAAGCATGCTGAATGGAGAGAGAGATCTTCGAGGCGGCAAGTTCCGCAGAAACGTCCGATAGGTTTCACAAGACAAGACAGTGTTATGCATGCACCAGTGGTGATGAGAGCAAGTAACCACCTCTTATCGTCAGGTGCGACATGGTCTCATGGCATGGACATCTTTCGGTGGCGAGTGACATATTGCATTCAGCGTTTGGGCATCAACGCATTTCTGGGTTACTGGCCATTGGATTAACTCTGGGTACTAGGCAGGCGGGCGATGTGAGATCTCGGGCCCTTTGTCTCCCAAATTCTCTATTCCTACCGGATGCAGTATCCCAAAGTCTACTTCTGTCTCCAATCGGGGTTTGTCAAGAAGACCCTCCCACTGGCAGCACAAGTACAAAGCATCAGATTGCAGTATGTCCTGACGCTGCCACCTCAGCCAGCCGACATTCTGGTTACTATTTGACATCTGCTTGAAGTCCACTATCGAGTAGAAATCTACAGATATATAGGTAACCATAATCAGCTACAAGTGATAGAGAGCCTGGAAAGAAAAGACAGAGGCGCTTCTGCTATTTACACTACTTTTAGTAATGTTCTGAACTCGAAAGACTTGGTCTCCAGACGATCTGCCTCGAAAGCCGGCGGTCCACAACTTCCAGATCCAAGGCCATGGTGAGAAAAATCGAGATTGCACACTGTCTCATCCAACTCTATAAGCTCGTGCGGGTGCAATGATTGATCCAAATCCTCTACCGAATATCTCCTCAGTGAAAAGTTCAAAGGAACGTCCATGCGAGCCTCCAAAGTCGCATTCTTAGACTCAATCTGTACCCATCGCACGCCACTCCTGTTTCCATTCTCTTGTGGCCATTCATAGTTGGTCTGCAAGTCCTCGATTGACGCTGACCATCGACCGAATCTAGCTGCTTCCTTCTTGTCCCTGTATGACTCTCCGGGGCCTCGCCCAAACCAAGTTGCCTTGTTGTAGACCTTGGGTAACGACATTGTAAGACCTAGACGTGGGATATGTTTCGGAACAGTCCCCGAGAATCCACACTTTACATGAATAGACATAGCGCCAAAACCGAGAGTATAAGTAATGTCAGCGTCACAAGCCCATTCCAGAACTGGAGGAGCAACCCTCACAGTTGCTTTGACTGTAACAGTATGATCCTCGTTGACAAACCACGTGAACCGTTGGATATAGGTACTAGCTTCAGCGACCCTAAACCTGGACCATTCCTTACCGTCTCCCCCAAAGCCGAGATCATTCTGAGTAAGAGCCCGATACAAGCTCAACTCTGGCCCTTTCGAAAGAACTGTACCCTTTTCGTTGGCCCAAGTAAGGTTGCCGTTGACAAGATTTACATCAAATAGTTGTTCCATGTTTGGCCACGATACGACTAGTTTTCCTGGGAATTCTCGTAATGACGGCACCAAATCTCGGTTGCCTATCACCGGGGCTAGCTCGAATGCTTGAGGCTTAGAGAGTAATATCTGGGACCAGGCGACTTCATGACCTTGCGGTGCCCAGACTGTTTCGTTCTTGAGGGAAATATGGATCGAGAACCAAGTTTCTCCATGAAAGTGGTTCGGGAGGCTCGGTAGATCCACGGCGCTTTCCTCACCTGGGAGGGTATTCGGTATCTCCAATGGTGTCGGCGTTGTGTCTCCAGTTTCCCCAACTAGATGCCAGGAAGCAACAAGGTGGCTGAGGTCGGCAAATTCGTAATGACTCTTAAAGATAATCTTATCTTTTTCAAGCCGAATTGACACAGGTTCTATGGCTTTTTTGTACTCCAGTAAGCCAGGTGAGGGAGAATGATCTGAAAAAATTAGTCCGTCCAGAACAAAATCAGCATCGTTAGGCTTGTCCCCAAAATCCCCACCATATGCATAATACAACAAGTTGCCGTCTCTCTTGAGTAGGCCTTGATTGCACCACTCCCAGATAAAACCTCCTTGCAGGAGTGGCTCGGACCGATACAGCTCAACATAATTGGTCAATCCTCCCGGACCATTTCCCATGGCGTGGCCATATTCACACTGGATAAGTGCCCGATCTGGATGGTCCTTGACATGCTGCACGAGCTCATCTGGCGTGGCATACATGACGCTATAAAAGTCAGTGATGACGCCCTTGCGATCACCTTCGTAATGCACAAGTCGGGTAGGATCCCTCTCTTTGATCCATCGATACATGGCAGCATGATTCTGTCCATAAAAGGCTTCATTTCCTAGGGACCAGAAGACAATAGAGGTGAAATTCTTGAATCTTTCGACAAGCTGACTGGCTCTATCTAGATATGCAGACTGCCACTCGGCATTATCCGAAGTCCATCGTACAGCCCGCAAATACGAAAGTTCTTGAACTTCACGACCGTCCATGTGTTCAGAGCCTTGGATAGCTGTACGCTCGACCGGATCGAAACCATGGGTCTCGAGGTCTGCTTCTGCCATAACATACAGACCGAGCTCATCACAGACCTCATAGAGTCGGGGGTCGTTGGGCTGGTGCGAGCATCGTAGAGCGTTGATGTTATGCTGCTTCATCAAGACGATATCCGCGCGCATATCCTCATACGGCACTGCTCGGCCATAGAGATGGTGATGCTCGTGTCTATTCACGCCACTAAGGACCAGGGGTCTCCCATTGATCAGGAAATTGGGCCCCTTCATTTCGATGCGACGAAAGCCAATACGATGTGAGATGTAGGAGTTGCCCACACTCAAAAGTAAGCTGTAGAGAACAGGTTTCTCAGCTGACCAAAGCTCCAAGTCTTGATGTCGGACTGCTATACTGCCAGTTTCGACGGATTTGAACTGCATCGCGTAGAGGAGTTGTGCGTTCGGGCTCCATAGCTCGAGATCGATATTCTCAACATCGACCCCTTGGAGGCAGGCATTGACGTGTACTGCTGCATTTGCCAGATTCCCGTCAACTTCAGGTCGAACGGTAAAGTCTGTGATTGAAACTGGTGGGAAGGCAAGCAAGTAGACATCTCTGAAAATTCCTGACAGAAGCCATTGATCCTGTCGTTCCAGGTAGGAGCCGTCACAGAACTCGTAGACGCGAACACCAATAGTATTGATGTTCCCTGTATCCTTCAAAAATGAGGTGATGTCGAATTCGCTGGCATTTCTACTACCCTGGCTATAACCAACTTCAACTTCATTTATCCACACATGAAAGGCGCTGTCGACACCCTCAAACCGTAATCGAATCTGCTGACCCTGCCAGTCTTGGGGCGTAGTGAATTGCCGCCAATAGGGTCCTGTCTCGTTCAGAAGCGGAAAGTTTGGCGGATTGACAGGGAAAGGATAATTGACATTGCTGTATAAAGGTCGTCCGTACCCTTAAAGTTGCCACATACCAGGGACCTCGATATTGGCCCAGGTAAGGGGATCGAGGGCGTTCCATGCAGGAACTTGGAGGGGGGAAGCATCATGTCGAAACTTCCAGGTCCCGTTCAGTAGTTTTATCTGTGCTTTTTGGCGATCGAAGGAGAGTGCGTCTTCCTTACTGGCGTACGGAAAGAAGTGAGCACGCGTGGGCAGCGTGTTTCGATGGAGGACATGGAGATTGCTCCAGTCCGGCTGCGATTTGGGAAATGACATATTGATCTGAGCTCAATATTTTAGATGTAATTGGTAAGAGATTTGAGTTTCTGACTACAATCCTGATGAGTGGTCGTTTTATGCTCAAAAGTAAGCAACATCAGTCCGGTTGTCCGGCTTCCTTTCAGTGTCTCCAAGTTTCGGTGAAGGTAAAAAGCATTCTTAACCTATCAGTTAATAACATTCATGTCTCTCTGTTTAACCATAAACCCCGGCGGGTAATTTTGTCATTGTGGCGACCGTACCCGCTGCGCCATGATATATCATTTGATTTGGATACGGAGTCGGGTGAAATGTCGGCGGTAATTCCGAGATCTTCACGCTAATAAGCTGCAGAGAGCAAATTACCTTATACGGCATTGTAGGTCTAAAGATTTTGGGAAAGCGGGGAACCAGTCTGCTGAAGAGTGAAGCAAGCCTCCTTGACGAATGTTGAGCTGAATCTTTGGCGATACTCGGGTCTCATTGTTAATAAATCCACCCGTAATTAACTATGAGATCAAGCTTATTCATCGTTCTCTCGGGACATTCTTTAGTAGCTCGTTGTATCCAATCATTCATTGTCATATCTTCCACACCTACCGCAAACATAAGACTTATCGGTCAGTATGATAAACTTCGAGGCAATGGTCACAAGGCATTGAAGGCGTAGTATCATGTAGTAGCGTTACTCATACTACACCTTAAATATATACTGCCGCCCAGCTTCACCTTTGACTTGCTGTTCGAACTGATCGGGACCTCGGATATATACATCGTCCGCATCTGCCATGGTACAAAACACCTCTACCGCTCCTACGAGATGCCCTTTGCTACCCCATTGAAACGATATGAGCCACCCCTGCTTCACCCTCACTTTCTGCAAGTGGCCCTCTCCCCACTGGTCAGGACACGCTGGCAGCAAAGATACACATACAACATTGAGTCCATCAATCTCAGTCTCGGCAGATTGCACTAAGCACTCGATGATCCCCGCACATGCTCCAAAGTTTCCATCGATTTGGAATGGAGGATGCGAATCGAGAAGGTTAGGCAAAGTAGAGTTAGACAGTAGTAGGTCCATGTTATCTCCACAGGCTTTGGCATCCCGCAATCGGGCAAAGAAGTTGAGCAACCACGCTCGGCTCCATCCAGTATGGCCGCCACCGTTGGCAAGACGACGTTCTAGCACCTTCTTGGCTGCTACAGCGAGATCTGGAGTGTGTATGGGGTGGATGAATCCGCCTGGATATAGGCCATACAGATGAGAGACATGTCGATGACCCGGTTCGTCTTCAACATAATCATTGATACCCCACTCTTGGATAAGACCTTTTTTCATTGATGGTCAATGGTGGAAGTCGAGCCAAAGCATCTTTGACAGGTTGTTCGAGAGGGTGATCTATCTTAGACAATCGTTCCAAACTCCAGGTGAACTGTTCCAGCGCTTGTCTGATGAGCGTCATATCCATCGTAGAACCTTCACAGGATGTTCCCTTTGTACCCGCTTCAGAGATGAATGTATTCTCCGGAGAAATTGAGGGGTTAGTGACGAGAAATGAACCGCATTTGGAAGGAATCAGGAAATCAAGAACAAATTGAACGGCACCTTCATGAACCCTGAAGAGTCGGTCATGAAGATCCTTGTCATAATCATATCTTAGGCCATCCATCAGCGTGATTGACAACCAAAGACCCCCTAGAGGCCATAGAGTAGCGGGCATCCAGCGATCTTGAGGACTTGTATCTGCCCATACGTCTGTATTGTGATGGGCACACCACCCTCGGCAACTGTACATATCTCTCGCGGTATGTGAACCTCGTATTGACAGTCTTTCTACCAGATCCACCAGCGGAAGTGTACACTCATGACTGAGGTTGCAGGGTCCAGCAGGCCAATAATTCATCTGCGTATTGATATTGATGGTGAATTTAGAGCCCCATGGGGGCGCAAAGGAAGGGTTCCAAATGCCTTGGAGTGTCGCCGGCAATGGCTTATATCCATCTCGGCTTGAGGATATTAGCAAGTACCGGCCGTAATTATGATACAAGGCAACAAGTCCGGGATCTCGATTATTGAGAAGACGCTCATCGGTGGGTAAATGGAAAGCATCGGGGTGCATCTTCAGGCTCATCCTGTTGAAAAGCTTATGATAATCTGCCCTGTGCCTCTTCACCACATCTTGCCATGTCCTGGAAAGAGCCTGATCAACTTGATCCGATGCTACTTTCTCAGGCCGCTCGTGTCGGAATGTAGTTTGAGCTGCTATTGCAATCCTGCATGATGATGAATTGACGACCAAACAGTTGCCGATGGCTTCAACAGATCCATCATCGTCACACTCAACTCCAAGAACGGAGCACAGGCGATTGCTTTTGAGTCCGCCTGGGGTAGCATGGACAACTATGCGTGAGTCAAAAGACCTGATAATGTCGACGTAGGTATTGGTCTCTATTTCATTGTCGCTCAATCGATCTAAACGAGCAACGAATCGCGTCCGCTTCGACCCCTGGAATCGTAGAATAATTGCATCATCGGGATATGACGCAATGACATGACGCTTGAAAATGCCTCCATCTGCTGAAAACTCGACAGAAACTTCCGAGTTTTCTAGATGCAAGGCCCGCTTGTAGTCCGTGATATTCTTGTGGTTGAACTCTAGCGTGGCAGTGCCGAGGGGTTCGTAATGCCGCATACTGGAACGTGTAGCGAAAAATGCTTCTTTGACTACAGCCTCAGTTTCAGAATGTTTTCCATCGCGTATCAATTGCCGAAGTCGAGGCAACATTCGCTGAGCATCTGGCGGTGTCCTGTCTTGAGGGCCTCCATACCACACTGAGTCCTCATTAAGCTGCATCAGCTCAATATCGGTCCTGCCATATACGACTGCCCCTAAACGGCCGTTTCCAATTGGTAGAGCTTCGTTCCATTGTGTTGCTGGCGTGGAATAGTGAATATCAAGAGATTGAGGACTACGGTCGCTCTCCATCGTACAGATACGATTCGTATCAGTGCAAGAGAGGGTACAGTTCACTTAGACTTGTAAAACCTCGAGAGCAAAACGGAGGTAAAGAAATGGTTATGACGGCATCTGACTGGCGCAATTGAGATGACTTGCGCAATTTGTGGTTTGAGAGCACGTTCCATCGGAGTGAACCATCCGTTAAGCACCCAATTGGAAAATTTCATCAGGCCTTAGGATAAGAATAAGATCTGTCAATCAGTCGGTAAATTTTGCCAAGACTTGAAGGCATAACCAGCTTAGGCAGACATTGTGCCCGATAATTCTCCCGAATCCCGAAGGTCCAGAATTAATTTCACCCAGGGGTAAACCAAGTCGCGGGGTACATCCAGCTTCTGATCACGTTCTTCAGGGCAATAAAAAGCTATGGGTTAGCTACGCTCAAGGATAGAATTACCAAGATAAAACCCTTATTATGATAAATTCCTATGCTGCCCACTGTATAGCATATGAAGAGAACGCGCTAGATGACTCTTGAATCTTGATGATACAGTAGGCGAAGCACTCCGGTGAATGTCTACGATTTGTTGTGAGACAGGGCTACACTGGAGGAGGAGAAGAAGACAGGCCAAACAACCGACGGATACATAAGACTAACAAAGAACAGAAACGATTAACCGAGATAACAAGTCAAGAGAGTTGCTCAATATAGTCAGCTCTGAGAGATAACCAATCAAGCTCTTGGATGGGTCTCACTCCAAACCCATCTTCACGGCCGCTGAAAGATCATCATACGGCTAACCAATTCAAAGATGAGAGTTTTTGCTAGTATATGACGGACGATCTATGGTGTGGTGAGTTTGGGGAATGGGAGGGCCTCGATGGTACTTAGCACACCACAAATCCGGAAACTCATGTCGGCATTGGATCCGCAACATAACCCGCAGTCCGACCTAGTCGAGATTGCAACGCGTCGAAGGGCACAATTTAATTACCCGTCGGTATCTTGAATCCATGCTAGAAAGACTAGCCCTCGCCAGGCTTGGATCTCCCCGCATTTGTCTATTGCACACATTTCATGATGTTAGAGAATCCGGGGTAAGGGCGTGGGGTGATGTGACAGTCCTAGATTGGTGAATATATATATCAGCACCTTTAAACAGTGCCTTTTATCTTGATTCAATTTTGTTCAAGTAATTTGCATTTGTACTTCTAACCCCTCCAAACTATCAACATCAAATCGCTCCTTTGAGCCAAACACCGTTCATCATGGCCGTTGGCAAAGATCCCCAGGCTCTAGATACAACGAACAGCCATCTCGAACTGAAATCGGAAGAGCTTCAGATCGAGAATGCCCAATCTAAGCTCAACACCATTGACTTGGAGCAGATGGCCAAAAATGCCATTACTTGGAAGTCAAAAGCCGCTTTTCGTTTGGCTATTGTCATTTTAATCCAGGGCTTGAGTACGTTCAACACTCCTTGTGTACATTTCTCTCAACAACTGACTAATAACTCATAGGCTGTGCTGCTTTTGCTATTGACGGAAACGTCATTGGCAGCATCAATGCCATCCCTTCGTTTCGCGAGCACTTTGACGTTGGTGTAAGCGGCGGCGGCCTTGGCATAATAGTCGCTGCCATGTCTATTGGCAATGCCGTCGCCAGTCCTTTCCAATGGCTCGCGGACTGGATCGGCCGACGTGGTGTGACCTTCCTTGGTAGCTCGATTTTAGTCGTTGCTTGCGTTCTGCAGGCCGTTGCGCCCAACAGATCCTGTCTTATTGTAGGTCGTCTATTCGCCGGTATGGGATGGGAGCATCCCTCTCGGCGACTTGTGGTCCGATGTACATGAGTGAAGTGGCCCCAGCTTGCTATCGTGGGTTAGCTGTTGGTCTTTACTGCTCATGCTACAGCATTGGGTCTATCGCCATTGCATGTATCGTCTTGGGGGGCTCTTACATGGAAAATGACTGGAGCTGGCGGTTACTATTGATCATTCAGATTGTGCCGCCTCTTGTTGTCGCCGTTTTGGTCTACCCTTGTACCCCTGAGTCACCTGGGTATCTTGTTGCCAAGAACAAGATCGATGAGGCTCGTCAGGTCATTGCCCGTTATCAGACTCTTTCCGGAAGTGTCGATGACCCGGTTGTCATAGCCGAGATCCAACAGATACAGGATTCCATGGAGCTTATGACAAGCAAGCCCTGGGACTTTAGAGTTCTTTGGACGACCAAAGCCTCCCGTCGCCGCCTTTGGATTATCTTCCTATACAGTTTCTTTCAGCAATGTAACGGCAGTGGTATGCTCGGCTACTACTTTGCTGGCATCTTGACACTTGTCGGAATCACCAACTCACAAAAGCAGCTCGGTATCAACGTTGTTCTCACTGTCGCATCTTATTTGGCTACTCTGGCTGGTTCGAGCTTCATTGATAGAGTTACGAGGCGATTCTTACTCATCTTTTCGATGTGTATCTTTGTTTTTTTCCTAAGTCTCATTTCTATCACTGGCGGTTTATACGCAAACGGTATTAGTGTGCATTCGACGGGTATTGCGACAGTGGCGTTCATCTTTTTGTTCAACATCTGCAATGGACTTTTTGGTTAGAATCCCCTTCTTCTCTTATACCCGTCGTCTTGCTGGACATTTGCTGACCGAAACGCTACAGTTTCTGTTCTTCATAACATCTACCCCAATGAGGTTTTGCACTACTCCCAGCGAGCAAAGGGCATGGGAATGTACTCATTCTTCCAGAATTGTTTCGGCTTTATAATGACATATGGTGTCTCCTACGCACTTCAGGCCTGGCAGTGGAAGGTAAGCCAATCCCCTTTAATATTCATTCAGTTGTGATCCCGGGACTAACTTTCCCTTTCAGATTTACTTCCTCTTCATTGGAGTCGATCTCGTGTGCATCTATCTAACTTGGCAATTCTTTCCCGAGTTTAGTCATCTTTCTTTGGAGGAGATCGATACTGTCTTTGAAACACCTGGCGTAAACCCTGTCAAGATGTCGAAAAAGTTACAGATTGCAAAGAAGGAAAAGCGCAAAGAGGCTAAAGAGAACACTTTAGCCTAGCAACGGTGACTTTACCTGGGCCTTGTGTACACATGAAGAGAGCTAGTTTTACGCTTGTCCTACAGCTTCGATACTGAGGTGGAGGAATTGAGAAATTGACGTCCAACGTTGTATATTGACAATTGCCGGGGATTCAAAGCTCATCATTAAGCTATGGGGGCTACCCGAAGATCAATCGTATCTCACCGTCTCATGGCCAGACTGGGGAGAGGCTTGATCGACGGCGTATGTGATGAAGCTTTCATGGCCGAATGGGCTTTTGGGATTCATTTTACTACCCTCACAGACGGTATTCAAGTTGCTCCAGGATCTGCGTGAATCGTGTTCTTGGCTTCTTCTGGAACTGGGTCATTGACAAAGGAAGCACTCGGGACACTCTCAACATTGTTTTGTTCATGGCGCACGAGTTCCCTGGCCTCACCTATATACCCTACGCAGAAATCATCAGAGGGCGCTGGTTGTAAAAAGTTGCATCAGCGCACAAGGTGATGGAATTGGTGAAGAGCAAATGGTCTGGAAGTGACGGGGTATGTAGTGCAGCAATAGCGTTGTGGTTAATGCGTTTTCCCTCGAGCAGATGGGGATCGACTGATAGTCTGGACTAGTTATGGGTTGTATGATGCATGGAGTGGATGGACGATAACTAAAGACCTTGGTGGTAGATCGATCAGTTTACTTGCAATGCACTCCTGCTCCGTGTATGTCTTGGCCATAAATGAGCGAGCTTTGACTCGTATAGTTGCCCTAGCCTTCAACACTGACAGGGCCTACGGTGTATCTACATAGCCTCTAGTGTGACCACTTCCTAGCACATACGACCAAAGGTAGTGGAAAATACGGGATCCCGTCCGCTCTCCCATAGTCAAGCCACTAACCGGCGGATTAGTAGTTGGGTCGGTGACGACCAGCGAATCCCCGCTGTTGTATGTTTTTTGCCCAACTTGACAAGTGGAGGAAGCGCTATTCTTTTTGGTGGACCTGAGTGGGACGGCGAGGGTTGATGTGGAGATGATGTTGCAGTTGCTCGGGCTTGGGCACTATGGATGGATGGAATATGTATAGTAGGGTGTATTAAAAAAGCAGATTAAGGACACGATGTCCCTGGAAGGTTACCATGTACATGAGTCAACTGGGGGAGTTCCGGGATGGTATGAAGTGGTCACAAGTACCGCAGCAAGACCAAAGCCGTGGGTGCCATGGGTCCTGTTGTTTAACGACTGTGACGTTCCGAGGACAACCAATGCGGATAAAGTGTAACCGAGACTTAGACAATGAAAAGGCGGCATTTAGTTCGCATTCCATACACGTGTGTCGGTGTCACTGTTGGACCTCGTGGAATCGCTATTGGAGTGGGCAGATCGCAAAGTGCATTCGGCCAAAAGGGGCATGGAGACGGTAGCGACAAAGAAGGCGCTCGAGGTCAGGAGAAGACGGATCGATCGAGGAGGATATTCCCTTCACGAATCGTACATTTTCTTGACCTACAATGTTGCTTCGGGTGTAAGCGCGATGGCTCATGCCGACCGCACTGAGCTTCCGCCTACTGTGGTCTTCCCACAGCGTCGTAGAACAGCTCAACGGGGTGCGAGCGAGGCTGTCGCGCCCATGTAGCAGCCCCCGTCGAGGTATATGCGCATGCTAGCAGGAACCAGTCGTCGACGTTCTCGGTCAGAGCAAACGATATGGGTCGACGAGGCGGATGGGACGTGGGAGGGTTCTCAGGCATCGCTCGATCGGTCAGGCATTGTCGTGTATAATGTGGGAGGGCATTTCGACCGGTCGCGCGCAGGTGGCTGATTCGATGCCATTAGGCCTGATCACGGGAGGTGGTGTTGTCACATCGCGATTCACGTCTTCAGAGACTGTTGCCGACGAACGGCCAATGGCCGATGAATGAGTGCTTCAGGTAAGTTGAATCAGAGGGCGAGTCACGCTGAGGAAATCCCGGATTAATCTTACGCCGCGCTGACTGACTGAGAAAGCACCTCAAGGATCTTTATTGCCATTGCTACCCTGCAGCAACCTCCAAATTCAGGCAAATCCATCGTCAAACAGGCCTTGGTACTGTTTGAATCTCCAAAATATATCGAGAAGTACTTATCTAATCTTTCTTGAGATATACTGCAAAAATTCTTATACATAAATTGGGTAGAGATGCTTTGCTGCAATGTGAACCTTTTCGTATCGTTTGGTGTTTGAAGGACACGCTTGTCGAAGATCTTCAGGGCTGAGGCAGCAATCCCTGCCCCGCGTTTTGATTGCGTGTCTTGATTGGCTAGGAGTAAAAGCCCCGCTACAGGCTTTCACGTCAGACGCGTCTAAAAAGAACGACGTCATCGTTGATCGCCAAGGTTTGCATCACGATCTTAAATTTGCCTGGAGAATCGTCACTCATTTTGCGCCTCCATCACCAATCACTCTCCTCCCATTTTACCTCTTCTCATCACACCAACTACAAATCAACCGCACAAATAATTCGATGGATTTTTCCTGCCACGTCCAAATAAACAACGAATCCTCAGAGGATCTCCTCCTCGAAGACTCCGGCCTCGAGAGCGGAAACTGGCCATTACGTCAGCCCCTCAATGTGATCGAAGCTGGTACTCAACAGACCATCTACCTCGCGCAACCGAGCTGGGGAGGTTCAAAAGCATGGGTCACATATGAAGCGAGATACGGCCAGGGCTGGAGGAATTTCACGCTCGAGTTTGAGTGTCCTGCTATGCCGCTCTCAAAGAACCATGTCAAGGTGAAGGATTGCTCCAGGGTCTTTGACATTGATGTTACGGATGTTCAGGAGCGGGGGAGTCCTTTGACTGGTATGTTGTGAGCCTTTGTTATTGAGAGTGCGCTGACAGATTAGCGAATGTAACGATTCGCATGGATTCGAAAAAGTCTATAACCACAAAGAACGATGATGTCCGAGCAAACTACGACATCGGCGTCGGCGTCTCGTTCCCGACAAAAATGGACATCAAGTTCCCCGTCCACGAAAGCATCGTCGTAGCAGCCTTTATCGAATCCGACATGACATTCCCCCGCGGAACAGTCTACAACAACATCAACGACAAACAATGGGAATTCTTCCGCGGCGTAGTCTGGAACGATGATCCCTCCTGTCTACTCTTCGAGGACGTCACCGAAGATAATCGCATGTTCGGCTTAGGCGTCGAGTGGTTAAACGCCTTCAAGTTCGGCGATGAGAAATGCATGATCAAGCGATCGCACATGGGAGATCTCCAGTTCTTCCATGGTATGGGTTCAGTCATGGGCGAGAAACCGCAGAAGACACGCAAGAACATTCTTACGTGGATGGAGGTCATGTACAAGCTTGCATGCGGCGATCAAGGCATTTCCGAAGACGACGCTCTCGACGACGTTCTCCCCGGCTTCTTTACCAAAGACACCATCCCCTCGAAATCCGACACCCTCCGCGATCTCATCCTCGCCACAACACCGAAATACAAAGACGCCAACATCCGCAAACGCGCTTTCGGTATTTGCCTCCATATGATCTCCGACTCGTACGCCCTAGGCCACACGCAGCGCCGCCTGCGCAACCCCTCTGATTTAATCGAGCGCGACACCGCTGGCTATATCCGCTTCAAGCCTGACACCTACGGTGACTGGGGCTCTATTCTTTGCTTCCACACGTACAACGACCAAGACGGTGATCGTCATGCTCACTACGATGATAAAGACGGTGAACAGGATCCTGCGCCGAGGGATGTTACGACGTTTAATGAGATGATTGGCGCGAGAAATGCTATCATGGGCTGTACGGAGATGATCAATCTGTTTATCAAGAAGACGCCTTGGAAGGAGGGTGTGAAGAAGTTTTTGGAGGATGAGATTTTTGTGCTGGACAGGGATGTCAAACCGTCTGATCATTTCACTGATGAGAGTGTTGTTTCTTATGTTTATGCGCAGAGGGATGAGGAGGCTGAGTATCGGGCGGGTTTGGAGAAGAAGCTTGCTTCTTTGGAGGAGGGTGGCTTGACTACGCAGAAGAAGTGCGATGGACGATCAAGGGTAGTTTCGGCGCTGGCGATGATTTGTCTTTTCATCAGCGCAATTTTCTTTACATTCTTTACGATGAGGATTCACGAGTCCATGTATTAGGGAAATGATTTGAGATTAAGGCACAGGACAGATTGGGATATTGGGTTGGGACAGCGTTGTATTTATCATTATACCACTCCAAAATTGATAATTTGTAATACTGATCCATTGTCTGATCCATTCAACGTATTTATCTTCGGCCCCTTGTCTAACATCAAGACGATGCTGGTCGAAGGCAGTGTGATCGTCACTTCGTGCGCCCAGCATGCAATCACCTTATGTGACGTCCTGTAAACGACAGTAAGTAATCTTGCTTACAGATTTGCTTATGAGGTGACTTACCATCGGAGATCAATAACCGCTCATACCCAATCTCAGGATCCTCTTGGGCCATGTCCTATTGCGATCGCCAAACGATCAAGCGAGAGGTGTAGGCGATCTTCCATAGGGAGCTGGCTTGCCCCTCCGATCTGTCCATTCTCTGAGAGACTTCGGTGGCTGCACGAGAGTGTACCGTCCTCGTTGTAGGGAGGCGTTCGATGGCGTCGCATTGGTGTCAGTGTGGACTGGTCGTGCTGGGATGTGCAACCCGGCGGTTGAGCCATGGTCCGAGTCGCGAGGGATCATTACGTGCGAGAAATATTAAGGGAGCTTTGGGGAAAGTAATACAAGTCTGAGGGGACGAGTTCTGGCGCACGTTGAAGGGAACTTTAATTAGGCCGGGAAAGTAAGAAACTATCCTTTTATATCACAAGAACGCACGAACTTTATGTCCCTTTGAGCCAGCCTTAGTGAGAAGGTTCTTTTTAGGCCAACGATATCGCTGTTCAAAGGATTCTGCCAGAGGTGAATAATACATCTTGTATATTTGTTTAGTGAAGTTTCCATAGCCGGAACTCACTCTTACTGGCCTACGCCCCAAAGTCAAAAGCTGAACTCAGAGTTGATCCAATAAGACGCTTCGCCAAAAAGCATATTGAGGCTATTTGACTGGTCTCTCCCAGTAAATGATCACTGCATGCAGAAGACCCTGTGTTATTAACAGAGAAATAGAGGTGCAGTATGGTAGCCTCTGATTACGTCTCCTTTTGTTAACGGTGACAGGAATGGACCCAACTAAAAGGGAAAAAGGAACATCCTTCCTCAAAGGGAACTGCAGCGATAAAAAAGAGAAGAAAAAAAGATTGCAGAATTATGAAAAAGAAAGGGCTCCACCGGGGATTGAACCCGGGACCTCTCGCAAGCAGTGCTTTTGGGTTATACCCAAAGCGAGAATCATACCTCTAGACCATGAAGCCGATTTTTCAGATTGTTAATAAGCAGCTTTAAACTACAGACCATATAGCCGACTCATTGCACTCAGCATCGTGCATCGCTCGACTCTACGCCCGACACAGGCCTGAGACCGAATCTCGCTACTCGTTAAGTCTCGTTCCCGTTGAAACACAGTACCCGCGACTTCCCGAGGTCTGGATCAAGCGGCACGCCAAGACCTATATCTCGCCATCAGGGTCAACACCATGTTTTATGCATCCTCTATCGCGAGTCATCTATCACAAAAGCTGCAACTGCATACGTCAAAGATCACTCGGCAGTTACCATTCGGACCACTCTTTTAGTCACCGATCACATCTCCCACAAATAATCCTCATCACCTGATGACTCTTCAAACCTGAAAGCAGCATTTATGTCGCTCCTGTTCAGAATCACCTTCCCGATTAACCTTCGCTTAAGCACAAAGTTATAGATCCAGCCATTATAGCGTAGATCAGGCGTCACGACTAGCCCAACGCTGTGCAGGTCGTATCCAACGTTAATATCTCTTGCATATACTTTCGGGCAGCGCGCCTCCCGCCAAGATGAGACAAACTCTATTGACTCTTTGGTCTTGGCGTTGATCTTTAACTCGAATCGTTCGAAGCACCGTTATCAGTCATGAAATGCCGTCTACCGATTGGTCCACCATCTTCACATCCTTGCTCTGCAGGACAACAGCATCAAACCCCAGTTTATCACCGCGGCAATTGCGACGAACTCCATGCCTTTTCATAGCTAAGACTTGTCTGTTTCAAGAAGAGCAGGTGCAGAATCTCAATCCGATTGTGGATATAATGACAAAAGCCACGTTGCCGAGACAGGGACCTTGATTGGGGCCTTGGTTGATAAGAACTGCAGCGCCGTTATTCCGCAAGGCCGCGAATGTAACGTTGAGAAAACTCGAGTCAGTCGCACGTTGGAATTGCCCAATGGAGCTGTGCTAGGGGTAGTCAAGATGAAACCCGGCAATTCGAGGACAAGACGGTAATACCGGCACCACCTGATTGTTGACGGTGATATCCTTCAACCTTGCCTGAACCTTACCATGAATAACCTCAACCTACACAAAAAGAGGCGAAATACCCAGAGTAAAAACGGTGACGTCGTCATCGCATTTCCTAAAACTATACATAATCCGAAACTTAAATCGATACCAAGACTCTCGTTCCCAACACACGAGGTTCATCCCTGAAAAAGACCAGCCCTCGTTTCAGACGAGTTGACCCCCTGACAATGGTAGCCGAGCCCGCTGTATAATATGGAGCAATGCAACAAATATGTCCCACTGCTAATCACGAGGTTCACCTTGCTTTTTTGTATAATGGTTTGTACTGCCGTAGCTGTTAAAAAGCCCTCCATGTCTCGCCCGTCTGGGGAGTTTAAGTGGCCGTGCTTATTAGCTTTTGTTTTTGTGCAATGGAGGTTGACCCTTTGGTAGTTGCCATTTTTGGCCCACCGCCTGAAGGGATAGATCTCTCGGCTAATAGTGAGGCCAAGAATGCTGCTGTTGTTCTTACTTTGTTGCTCATCTCTGCTTTGTTCTTGGCTGGTCGCATTGTGATTCGCACGCAGCAGGTTTATGGGCTGAGTCTCGATGACTATGCGATTATTATATTGTGAATTTTGTGGCTGCTACTGCAGCTATGGTAGTAGTTGGTAAGTTCTATCCGTTCATGTGATTGGTAGTTATTAATATTCTTAGTTGGCCAAGCTGGCGCTGGTAAGCATGTCTGGGCACTCACCATAGATCAGATGGTTGAGGTCTCCAAGGTTCGTCAACGCCATGTATTGAACTTCTCATACTAATATTATTAGCTCTCATACATATACACTTACTTCTTCGCAATATCCGTCTTTACAACAAAAGTATCGATCCTTCTCTTTTACCGACGAATATTCAGCCGAGGGGGCCTCTCATTCAAGATCGCCTTTTGGTTCGGTACCTTTCTGGTGGTATCATATCCCGTGATATTCCTGTTCACCATGATCTTGGGCTGTACGCCTGTGAGCCATTACTGGACACAGTTTAAAGGCACTGAGGGAACATGCATTGATGTTCCACGGTTCTTCGTCATTCTGGCCATTATCAATCTGTTCACCAACGTCATCGTGCTGTTGATACCGGTGCCAGAGGTACTCAAGCTTCAGATGAGCAGAGAGAAGAAGGGAGCTGTGTTTGGTATCTTGGCGCTTGGAGGCTTGTAAGACACCACGACTGTTTCCCCAGAATAGCACTAATACTATACAGAGTCTGCATAGCCAGTGCTGTACGAGTATACTATCTCGACGTCTTTGCCAAAGCCGCCGACAACACATGGGCGATGGGCACCGTAGCAATATGGTCCTCTGTTGAGCCATCAATGGGCATTGCATCAGCCTGTCTACCCAGCTTCAAGTCGTTCTTACGATATCTGCGCCTCAAAGGCGGTAGTAAAAGCAGATCGAGTTTCCCAACAATCTCCAATGGGGGAAAAGGGAATAGATTACAGTTTGATGATGAGATTGCGCTGAGAAGTCAGATAGTCGCAGGCGAGGGAAGTATGCATAGTGAACAGGGAAGTGAGGCTGGAAGACAGATTTATGTCAAGACGGATGTTGAGCAGGTCATTACTGAGATACCCGAGGCGATGAGGCGAAGCAATGTTTGAAGTGATACCAATTCAGTTTTTAGTTTGCGCTGCATGCATAGAAGCGACCTGAGATTTATGTCTTTAGCATTTGAATACGAAGATTACAAGATTCAGTTCATTGTCCACAGAAGACTGCTATGGGTTCCTAGTACCAACACGCGTATTTTGTTTCCCACTAGAACTTGGAAACACTCGCACGCCCAACATCGATCCCAAATCTTCCAAGAGTCCTTTGCCCCTCCCGTGTCTCGCTCAGAGGATCTGTATCTCTTGATGTTCTGGCATCATCACTCCGCTCTTCTGACTCTGCCGAAGCCTCTCCTTTCTGCCACCACCCAAGACTAAACACCCAGCCATCAAAAGCCTTCTTCAGCTGTCCATCAGCCATGTACTCAGCTCCCTGCGGTATAATGCCCGAATCTCGATCGCACAGCTGAGACCCAGCCAGAAATGCCATCGTGCTTGCGATACTGCACGGGTCGCGTGGAAGTGTCCCTCCAATCTTGACAAGGAGATAGCCTGTGAGGCTCAGAACTGCTATGACAGCTAGTAGAACTTGTAGAATGGACTTCGATGTTGAATTTATAGCAACACGGGTAATTAATCCGTGCCTTGTTCCGCTTATTTCTGTGTGAGGTGACACTGGCTCCTCATCTGAAGGTGGAGAGGCTATAGCACTGACAAGCTCGTCATGGGGGGTCTTTTGGTCTGCTCGGAAGTTGAGATCAATAACATATCTCATGTACTCGCCGTAGCCCTTTCTTACAGCGCCAATCAAGTTGCTGACATTCCTGGGCCCGATAAGCTCCTCTCTTTTTACCGCATTCGGACCGTAAATTAAGTGGTTGAAAAATGGATCACAGTCCAATGGTCTCTGGGTAATATTGTGAGTTGGGTAGCGTTTCAGGTCGTCATCGAGAAAAAGTTTAAGCTTGTAGTTAAACGCTGATGACCCTGAGGTCCTGTTTACCCATTCTAGAGCTTGATGTCGGGCTAGCTCTGGGGGATGCTTCTCATCGATCACCCCAAGAGCTGGGTCGCCCTTGAACGTGATATTGACTGGAACTTGCTCGATGCCCTGAGTGCAAGTCAAAGCCGTCATGTTCCATTTGGAGGTATCATTACCTCCCATATGTCCAAAGAACATGCCGATTGAGGGACAAGCAGCGCCCGGGCTAGCAACAGTAAGGTTGAGATCCAAGTATCTACCAACCCACCTACTGTCAGCGGGAGCTTTTGAGCTATCAATAGCCTTTACACTCGTATTGAATGACATATAAGACTTCCCGTTGATATCCTGGCCTCTGCAACCGGTCGGAGCGGTGAAGTTGGCAGATATGATTTTCTCATGTGAGTAACCGCTAGGAGCTCCATCGATTGCGTAGTAAAATGTCTTGACCCACGAATTCATTACCAAATTCTCTGCTGGAATAATGGTACAGTTGATGAAGGGCCGCAAAGCTCCGACCGTATAACTGTAGCTGGAGGATTGAGAGACGGTATCAAGGAGAGAAGCACCGGGAGTAATGCTGGTACTTGGCAGCACTACATCTTGCCAAATTGCAGCTGAGGTGTTTGCACCACCATGTCGAATGAGATTCAATGTTTTCGCGGCACCTGAGTCATCATCACTGACGGCAGGCCATGATGTACGCCAATTTCCAACCATCGCTAACGTCGATCTGTCAACAGCCACAGGCGGTGTGAGTGTCCAAAGACCAGACGAGACGATTGTGAGCAGGCTGCTCAACAGCGATGAAATATTGGAGGACGCTGGTCCTAGCTGACGAGCCCGCAGTGACTTGAATACTATCAGGAACGGTGATACGGAAAGCAAGTGAAATAAAACATTTGTCTCAGCAGGAGCGCTTCCTGATCGAAGAACACTGTACGGGGCGAACGTTGCTATGATAAAGTCAAGACTATTGACCATTGTTGATATGAGGAAGAATGTCGCGGTAGAGGCCATGCGAGTAATTGAAATGGTTGATGAGTCTGTTGTGTTCATGTCGAAAAGGCCTTGTCTTTGGTTAGATAGCTGATGAAGGAGCTCAAGTGCGCCGATTGCAAGAATAGGAATGGCGATAGTGGCAGTTGCGAAATATAACGACCCAGCTATAGGTGTCCAGGGCTTGGCCCTGCTTGTCCGACGTTCTCGTTCGTCTGAAAGACTGTCCTTCCCTGTCGCGTTTATCACAACGTCACCATTGGCGCTGCTCATGGCGAACTTGAGGTCTCCCAAATCTTGAGTCAGGCTCTTTTCACTCAACTCCCCAGAACCCTCGAGGACTCTTTGTAGTGAAGGATTGCTGGACAATACAGCAGCATGACCGGCCATCGAGCCGCCCATCGCAGAGATCCAAAAACGAGCAGAAGGTGCAAACATTAAAAGCAAGCAGACAATTGACAAGACTGAAAAGCCTGAAACCATGATCCAAGCTGCCACATTGCTCATGTGGAGCCCTGGGCTGCTGACGAGACCATCAGCTGTATCATTTGTACCTTTATCCACAAGCAGCGACTGACGGGCAACCTCGTTAAGAAGTCCTTCTAGGATCCCCACCGACAAATTCTTCAAAATAGACGGCAGAGAAAGAACGTCAGGTCTGAAATTATCACCCAACTTGACAGCCATTAATTGGAACAATGTTTCACTGGCACCCCAATCGCGGAACGCCTTGGTAGATTCAATAGCCATGACGGGGATATCCTTGTTCCGAACAAAAGAGGAGGATGCTACGTCGAGATCTTTCATGAGCATTTCTGCTAAAGAAGAGTTGGTCAAGTTCTGCAACAGTTTCCCTTGTCCGTAATCGGCGGCTGAGGTAAGAGTTACATTGCGCGAGAGCATGTCTTGAGTCGCAGTCACCGACACCATTTTGTAGCCAATCTTGCAGATGACGGCTGAATAGTTGCTGAGTCTGATAGTGTCTTCGACGTTGATTGGTTTGACAATTGAGGAAATGTTATGGTGTGCAACTGTGATGGCGTATCGTAGATCAAAAGTCTCCAAGCCATTTGTTAAGTTTGATGAATATGGCATAATTTCGTCCGGAGGTCTGACCTCTGAGCAGTTTATGCGGTGAAGCGTATACGCCCAGGGTTGACTACCGCACATGCTGGTATTCTCGTGGTGAAGTCTTAGGTCAGGACATACGAAACTACTTTCTCTTCCTGTCGAGCAAGTCGAAGAGTTCCAAACGTAGTATGAGCCCTGAACAGTCGGAGGATCCATACTCAAAGCTGCATCTTCGCAGGTAACGATTGGAAGAAATAAATCGACCGGGGCTTTGAGGGATGTGAGATTCATTTCCGATGCTCTTGATTTGAAACTCGATGTGACGATGCCGTCTTTGGTGTTCCAGGCATAATCACGCGCGACATCGCCTCTCAGACGAGACACGTACTTGTAAATAGGCCGGTCCGAGCCGCCTTCGAAGAAACCTCCCTCGGTGTCTCCTACGAAGAGGTTGCCCTCCCTATACGCTGAGCGAAAGCGGAATGAAGCCCAGGCACTAGCAGCGTCGAAGGTATTCTCGTATGAGATGTCCACTGGCACAGAATGCGACGAGTATTGAACGACAAATAAAGTAGTAGAAACAAGGATAATACCTTTGAGGAGAAAGAAGGAGAGGATCGTCGCGAACACACGGTAGTGACGAAATTTGAATGCCTGATACACACTCTGGAGCTGAAACGGCGACACATAATCCAGCAGAAGCGACCTGCCGCCGAGTACAGGTCCAGATTGAAGTTCCCTCCATGGTTGGGCAGCCTTGTAATAGTAGTCGACTCGTCTCCAGAAGCTCAAGACGATCACGAGCACAGCTGTCGGACCGTACGTCCAGGAATACTCGCTGGAGGAGAAGTTAAGAGGGAAACCGTCCTTAGAATCGGAGACGCATTTGAGGGCGATGAGCGAGGCAGCGAGGGCTGTGAAAACAAGGGCAAATATGAGCAGTGCGTATCTGCTCAGCCAAATCGGTGGCTGAGCTGTTCGCTGCTGGGCCTGGTCTTTGGCGGTGTTGCCGAGCGATGGTTGGTCTTCAGCAGAGTCTTGCTCGTCCGGGCTCTCGGGCCTCAGGTTTAGTGTCGGGGAAATCATCGCATAACCTTGATTAGAGTTGGAAATATTCCGAGACCAGTGGATTGTCCCTCAATGCGATATATATCACCCGCTTCAGGTTTCACAGGGTTGGGGGATTAGCACCCTGTAATCCTGAAGACTTGGGGGCCAACGCGGTGGAGTGTCGCAAGGCATACCGCTTGTGTACTCTGTGCTTACCCAATTGGAGCTTGCAGCCTAGAGTCTTGCGTCATTTAGCGAAGAAAACAAGATTGGATAATCCATTTGTCGATGAATAAGGACGAATCGATGAGGGCCTGAGAAAAGCTCTGCACTCTAAAGCGCGAGCTTTGTATTTACTTATCAGGCACCGCACGACATGCCTTGGACTTCGCACTCCACAACGGTGGCATGAGGTGAGGGGATTGGTCAGTGGTGGCGCTACACAAACAGAGAGTGGATTCACACAGGGCTTATTGTTTCATCTGGGCACTAAATATGACACAAATATGCAGCTACGGGAAGGATGCGATGATTAACCTTGAAGTTCTAGTGGCTGAGCATGCTAATAATAGAATTGCAACCTCTAACTAACTACTTATCTAAAACCATACAGATGTTTGCGAATATTTCCTATCTAAGTGCCAAAGTCATAAGCTGTCGTCAGTCATTTACCAAAAGATCGGAAAGTCAACAGTTGTTTCCCAGTCCATGTTTGAATCCTTCAACTCTATTCTGCCAATGCAAGTACCAAAGATCTTGTCCCACAGACGAGTCTGCTTGCCATAATTACCGCTTGCCTTCCAGCCCTTTCGGTGGTGAAGATCATGGTCTTCAATGACAAGCTCAGCATTAAGCAGCCGAAGCAGCCAGCTAAGCGTGCCAGGTGGTGACGTGTAGACACGCAGACCGCTATGGCCACCCAGCTCGGTGAACATGATATACTGGTGGCAGATCCACCACTCGTAGAAGCCCATGGGGAGCCCCATAAACTTGAGGGAGAAGTACGTCGCGAGCGGGATGACGGCGATGTCGAAGATCTCCTGTTCGAAATCGGCGTAGAGTGTCAGGAGCGGGTTGGGGTGCTTGGTCAGGTGATGAGTGCGATGGTATTTCCAGAGACTGCCGACCTCGTGCATGAGTCTATGGTACCAGTAGAACCAAAAGTCAAGCACGATTCCGTACAAGCCAATTTCGAGTGGTAGCCAAACCCAGCTAATGGATGAAGGAGCCTGGGCGGTGCGGTAGCTGAGGAAGACAGTAAAGATAGGGCGAAAGCTAGAGGTGGCGATGAGGCTCTTAACGACTTTGGTGACACCAACATCAGGCACACCGTCTCTTTCATGGACATCACCATCCAAAAAGCCCGTCTGATGACCTACTCGACGAAGAGCATGGAGTTGGTGCACAGCAGTAACCTTGAAGGCCAGACTGTAGAAGAGAAACGCTTGGATAGGCGTGAGGTTCTGGCCGGTGTATAAAACATAGGCGTGTTGTATAGCCATCGGGACGAGCGCATGCACCAGCACCCAACGATGCAACTGCCACTCGGGTGTATAAGGAACTTTATCTCGTTTCTGATGAACGGGTACTTCTTTTTCGAGGGTGACGGGGTGGATGCCCAGGATCTCGAAGAACCAGTGCGACCATGTCCAGTTGCTTTTATCGGCGCGACGCCAGGTCGACTTCATAGAGTCTTTCGGATTCTGCCTCGACTTGAGGCTGGTTGATGGATTTGCATCGAGCCGTGACGAGTTGGACTCGTACACGGCGGTTGAGGATCGTGAAGCCATTTTGCGTGTATTGTAAAACAAAGACGAAGATGGGATTCGATTATCTTGTGTCCGTGGAGGAAGCTGGGTTTGGTCTTTATATAGTTCGTTGGTTGCCACATGTAAATATGGTTCTTGGTTTCTGTGTTGTTTAGTGGACTCCACCTCTGTCGCTAAACTTGGACTACCGTGTTGGTCAATTAGGACTAGAGTTGCCGAGGTTCTGCAGATCATCAGTGCACACGTCAATGGGCACCCCTAATTCGGTACTGGTTTGCGATGGGTGCGATGGATCATGGGGGAGGGGCATCAAAACTGGTCTGATCATGCACCATAGCGCATACTGGCACATAGGCAGCTGAAGGTGTACTCCATCGCCTCCGTCATAACGTCTCATCGATCTAATGTGCACGACGTATGACTGCTCAAGGGCAGCCTTACTGGGGAATGGGCAAATATCGCCGTATTTCCCTTTTGCCAGGTGAAAAAGGCCTATACCAACATCATCGTGACCCGAGTTCGTTTGAGAAATCCAGATATCGCACATGCGGAGACTCTTTGTCCCCTTGCCACTCGGGCCTATGGCCCATGCGCAAATCTGTCTCCCACATCCTGATCGAACGTTCCAGTCGAAGCTCGGAGGGTTTCGTGTCCTTCCATTACTATTGACGTGACGATCCACGTCATCAAAGCAACCCTGGATCTAATCTTAGTTGCACCTTCTGTCATAGCACGTGTCAGTCAAGCCCTTGAAAGCGAGGGGCATCATTTCATACTAGAGAAGGGCAAAATAGAGTGCGCTCCATTGCGGGTACTAACAGTTCATATCGCAAGCTAAACTCAAATAGTGCTCGGGGTCGGCTCGCGCTACCGACCACATGGTCCCACTACTGGAACTAGTACAGCAAATAGTTACGGGGCAGATGCAACCTCTTTTGGTTCCTTTCTAAGTGGCAAACTGTCAAATGCCAGAATTTGTTGGGACAAAGCTTGGCTCTGGTACGAAAACGCCGTGGCTGGTTCTGTGGCTAGGGTTGAAACTTCAGTGGCTGTGTTCCCTCCCCCTAAGGCTTACAAATTTTGCTACAGATCGATCGCTGGCCTCATGTCACATGAAAATGATGCTTGTGTTACCTGATTCAAGAACAAATGTCGAGTCCATGTCGCCTCTGTCAAGTTCTGTACGTACCTTGGCTTACAGCCATGTCGGTCCGCCAATTAGAAGCGCCGGAAAAAGGATCCAACGATTTCCGGAATAGCCCCGCCATCACTACACGTTCATGACACGACTTCGCTTATCTTTACAGCCTAAGAGGAGTATAAGCAACATGTCTGCTCTTGAGAGGTTGCCACTTGAAATTCTTCATGAAGTTTGTAATCATCCACCATATACTCATCCTGATGCTGACCGCACGTAGATCGTGTCGTACCTCCACGATGGCTATGAGCGACATCACTTCGGTGGATACGACCCCCCTCTAGGCCAACACGAGATAGCAGGGATCAAGCGCCGCTCGTATCTAGCATCTCTACGTGTCGTTAATCTTCTGTTCTACCAGATTGTCACGCCCATTCTTTTTCAGCACGCCATCATTTACTCCGGCAGTGTCATAACGAGATGGGGCGTAACCGCCGTGACCAGCAACGGCGTCACCGGCACTGCTCGTCTTGTAAAAATGTCAAAGCATCACCAATTTCGCGAAATTGTACGCCGTCTGGAAATCTGCTTGAAAATACGGGGTCCGAATGATTTCCAAGATTACAAGCCTGTCATCGAGGAGAGAGACAAGGACCTTGAGTACATTGCACGAATGGGCGCTGTGATTCATAGTGCATTACCCAGATTTACGAATCTCACGATCCTGAAGCTTAACTTTGAGGACATTCCTTATAGTTACAGCCAGGACTTTGATGACCCAGGTATGAACAGTTGCTGTTGGGTCCAGGACACTGAGAATTTCTTCGAGTCCCTGGCAACAGCGCTCTTCAGATCTGGGCTCAAGAATTTGGAAGAACTCGAACTCTCCTTGCCTCTCGCGTATGACTTTGGGCATTTTCTCCGGGACGACGACAATGGGGGACCTCACTCTCCAAAGGAATTCTTCAAACGGCTCAAGCGTCTGAGTGTTCACTACGGACACTGTACTGAGGAAGACGAAGACTTGGAATTTCGGTATAACCAATCTAATCAGATCTTCGACAAATACCTCCGACAGTTGATACCACTCGCGACAAACTTGGATACTCTCAAGGCCAAGGGACCTGATGTGCTGGTGCTGGACTCATCAAGCCTGGAACCCTTGACCCTGGAGGTACTGGACTTACAGAGCCTGTCTATAACAGGAGAAACACTAATAGCGCTCTTTGAACGGTCCACGGCGCTGCGAGATGTTGTGCTAATGGGAGTATACCTCGAATCTGGCACATGGATCGATATCCTCACGGCCCTGAGCAAAACGACGCTCACATCTTTCTACATCGAAACATGCGGCTATCAAAAAGAAGGCGAGACTATACAACGCGTCCCTATCAATCCAACCGCCCAAGCCAGACAGGACGATAGTTATATCGAGACCAACCGCGCCGAAGACCTTGACGCGTGTGAACTGGTGTTTGCGCGGGTCCATGAGAACATGCGGAAAATACACGGGGATAAGTATGATGAAGCGGCGGCTGAGAAGAAGAGAGAGGTTCTGCATCAGGATATTATTCGGAAGACCGGGTCGCTTGGGGAGTTTTGTAGAAGGTTCTTTGCGGAGGTTGAGCGGGAGGAGGATAGTGATGAGGATGAGGATTCTTCGGAGATTGAGTCTGAGGATGGGTCGCACATCGCTGAGTTTCTTGATGTTGCTTTTGGTCAACGTACTGGAGATTCGGATGATGATGAGGATGGTGTCTCTTTGGATGTTGTGTCGTCGGATTCGGGTTTGTCTGGCGATGAGTAGTTCACTTTCTATGAATTTCGTTGACGGGGTTTTATCTTGTAGCTCTGCGGATGCAAAAATGGTGTAGGACATTTTCGAAGGGGAATATATGGGATTCCAAAGCTAGCTTTCTTATATCTCATATGTAATATCAACGTTCATGACCCTCACGACAACTAAAACATAACTAATCCAGCGCCGATAAGCATGCTAAACAGCGCCGCAAGAATGGATAAAAGCCCACCACCTATCAACAGACTCGAGGCTCCATTATTTTCATCCTCATCCTCAGCGTCATCATTCTTATCATCACCGCTCTTTTCCCCATCGTTACTTTCATCTTCATCCTCAATTAGCCTCAGATCCGACTCTTTGTAAACAAGCTTCACAGCAGGAAAGCGTCTAACAACCGCAAGTTCGTCATACTGGAAATACGCCCGAGTTTGCAAAGCTGTCATCGGCCAGATCTTCGGATTTGGCTCCGCCGTTACGACCGAGGATATATATTCCGACACATCGCTTGACTCTACCTATAGACGGATCGTACGGCCATTTGACCGAGGTGCGTGTTGCAGACTTCTGTATATGTTGCTGATCTCAAGGGTTTGATGGATGAGAAGCAACTTCCTCCCTTTGCAGCAAACCAGCCACTTGTAAAGTTAGACCGCGAAATAGTGAGTCAGGAATTGGGACATACCTAGGGCAGCAATATGCCAGCGTCTCAGAGGGAGTCAGTGCATCAAGCCATACTCGCTCCACGAGCATAGTGGGATTAATGAACGACACGCCTGGCGGCGCAATCCTCGTCTGCGTAAAAACGCCTCTCTTCTCAACTGAACCAGTTTGGTTGCCATGCGCCAAGGTGCCAGCTGTAGTCCAGCCCTCTGGACAAGCGATGCCAGGAGAATAATAGTCAATAATATCTTCACCTCCGTGATCGTTGAGGTAGGAGGACAACTTGTCATAATTGGAACCGGATGGGAGACATTTGGCCATCGAAGTAGTTTCACATGTTGGGGCTCCGTAACCGATTGTGATAGAGTCAGGATGCGCGAAGAAGATTTGGTCCGTCGTTGCAGTTATGCAGCTTGCGGGAGGTGTATATGTCGTTGTCAGTGGACCGTTGTTGATGAGACCAATGCCAAAATATGTAGTGGCAGTCGGCATCGTGATTAGTTATATAGGAGGCTCTGATAGCTTACTTTAAGGTTATTTTTTAAGGTGATGGAGTGAGAAATAGCTCAGTGGGGAATCTTTAATGACTGACTGGCTGCTGCGCCTTACCATGCGGCGTAGCAACAAAGACCCAATGGAGAGGCTTTCATCTTATTACCCGCTTCTTTGAGCACGGTGCTAGCTCATGAGGCCTTTGCTTATTGGTAGGATTCTAGTCTTTGTCATCTGAAATTTGCAGCCAAGACAACTGCAGAATCACATCTGCATTACTTAGTATAGACTGTTCTATGTCAAAGTTACAGACTGCCTAACGCGCTCATCTCAATTAGGCACGAAGTAAAGAGAAATAATGAAACTGCCAACGCCTGTTCAAAAAGCAAACTTGCCATCATAATCTTGGAGTGGTGACGACAAACTACTGCTCGCCGCGGAGGAGTTTTATCTGGGTCCGCTTTGACAGGCTCGCAACATCTGCCCAACGGCAACAAAGTGGAAGCAAATTTAACCACTTCACATTAACCCTTACAATTGGGATCATGAAATCAACTATATGGGATGTAACATCGATTTCCCTGGAGGCATACGACCGCCCATTTTGCTACCAAGTCGTACCAACTGCGGGGGGGTAGTCTGGCCAATAAGCGGTGGAATATGTAACCAGCTGGCTCCTTGCATACAGCCAGTCTCACTGGTATGAAGGCGAGGCTGAGCTTGAAATCTCAATCTCAGTCCTCGTCTTCTCTTCACTTCATTTGTGAAGATGACAGAAGATGAGTGCACAGCCCCCAAGTTCCCCGAACATGAGTTTGCTAGATGTAGAGGGTATTTGCATGCTTTCTCTCGATGGAGGTGGTGCACGCGGCTTATCCTTATTATACGTCCTCAAACTTAGAAAAGTTGACAGTAAAAGAAGCGCCATGGACAAGTTTGCACTATTAGTTGAGCTTGGGAGATGCCGCAACTACGCCAAGGAGTATTAGAAAGCGGCTGAATGTCTCGAGAATAGGATGGACTTAGTGGAAGGCGAACTCACAAAAGATTATCCGATTCTTCTTTCAGGAACAATCTCGCTTATGCTTTTGGACAGAAAGGGCACCAAAGAAAAGCCATTTCGCTGCTAGAAGAAACTCTGCCACTTCTGAAGCAGATGCTGAGCGGATCATATGACAAAATATATTAAGACTCAGTTATATCTTGGTAGTTGATCAATACCTAAAGGTCAATGAGCTAACGAAGTCGATCTCGCTTTGGGAGGAGCTTCTTCCTATTCAATGGAAGACCCTCGGGCCCAGTGAACAATGAGACGACGTGCTCTGAATATGATCTGACAGAGGCATATTTTAACGGCCCAAACGTGTATACAGCTCTGAAGTTGTATGAACACATCCGCCTCGTACGTCAGAATCTGGGTCAAAGTAATGAGCATAGAAAGTGGTCGGAAGCAGGTAATAAGAAGTGCGCTGAGACCTGGAAGTGGCCTTGGATGCGTAGGTGATTCAAATGAATCGTGAACGCCAACTTGCTTTATGCCACATAAGGATAGGTGGAAGGCGATGTATGTTACGCAGCCATGGTATATTCTGGATGTATTGGTCGCCTGTTCATGCCTCGTTTTTGAGGTTTGTTGGTTGAGCCCTGCATATAATCCCTGTTAGCTTCTTCCCGTTCAGACAGTCGAGAAACCCCGCATCTACAAATGAAGAGAAGGAAACCGTCAAAAGTCACCTTTTCTTATCAATTTGCGGCCATACGTCATCGCAAATTACATTTTACAGCTTGGCATGCCAGTTCGCTCATTGTATCTTGCCAAGTCAGGCGGAGGAATAAACCAACGATATCACTTCGCCCTGTTCATCCCGAACGCAGAATATGATCGAGACACCATCAGTGAAGATTTTCAATCTTCCAAGGCTATTGGCACAAGAATCCACGTCGTTGGAGAACCGCTCATGTCCGGTTTTGCATTCGAGATTCATAGGAACTACAATACTCGAGCCTATCCGGACCTGAAGCAGCTGGTCTTTCTTGGCAAGATCGACGACTCAATCCTACACAACTACTCAGAAAATGAGTCTGAGAGAAGAGAGTATAGCGCTAGAGGCCTTCTCGAGCGAGTTGCAGAGTCTGTAACTCCACCGCCAAAAGGACAAAATATACGTGCGCCAGTCGATGGAGTAAGAAGCCAATTGCTAAAGGCGTAATGGCGACTAACCAATACATATTCAGGTAAATACAAAACGATGTCAGGAATGGACAATGGAGGTGCTGAAATGTCTAGCAGACAGAGAGTTGATTCCCTCACAAGCTGTGAGCATCGCACAGAGAGAAAGGGATCTGCCAACCAAAGGTATTTTTGGCTATAAGAATTAAGAGGCATAAGAATAAGGTAGTCTCAAGGTAAACAAAGGTCTCCAATTCGAGTTCTCTAAAGATGATTGCCAAACAAAAGTCTACATAAAGTTGGCCATGAGATAAGAATCACTCGTGGCCTTTTACTCCTTCCTTGATCGCGGCCATTTCTTCAAGCTTCTTCATTGCCAAAGGAAACAACCTCCATTCCCAGCCATTTACCTTTCTTGCGCTTTCTAGATATTCATGAGGTGGGGTTATGCCTGCTTCCTCGAATGTACAGAATCCCAGGTTCTCAGCAGCTAAACCTGTTATCATATCTTCTATGTTGACTTGTTCAGTGTCCACGTCCTTGGTGTACTTTGCAATCGTATCGGAAGCTATTTTATCCTCGTGTGGCACGCACGAGCCCTTCGCGAGCCCCTCGAAGTCCATGTCAAAAAGCTGTTCGATATCATGTATGAACAGTGATTTTGGTGATAAAACTCGATTAAACGTCTGTTGAGAAGAAATGTTTTGTGCAGGCTTGTCCTTCTTCCCTAGTGGCAGCTGGAAATACCGTATCTTAACCAAGGGGCAGTCAATCCTTGATAGCACACCCTTAGCTCGAGGAGCTGCTAGGGCATAGTCGGCTCCATTTCTACCTATCTTGGAGATTATATAACACAACAAGAACTGTATGTTAACCTCATAAAGTACGGACATAAAATCCGACGTGAGGTCTCTTAAGCGACTAAATAATTCTCCAAATGGAACTATTTGCATAGGCCAAGATCCAGGTGCGAAAGCAAACAATGAAACGGCTGCATCTAGGTTCTTGCAAGTCGTTGCCATACGTATTGCAATTTCCAAAGTTTCAAGCAGTGCGTCATTCATAAGCATGGAATGCTTAACATGCGGGCATGGTGCTGGGAAAATAAAAGACTCGAGAAGAAGATTAGTAAACGGCGTTGCCTTCCTGGCAAATGGTCGCATTCGCGGATCATCAAATGTGCCATACTCGTGTGGATCTGCTCCGCGTTTGACTAGTGCGAGGAACAGCCTCTTAGACAGTCCCTTGGGCAGTTTGGTATCAGACCTTGGAGCCCATTCCTCACGCAACAAAGTATTGGCCAGATCAGTCGAGGTTTCGCTTGCCAGGTGGGAGGTGACAACGATGTCAAGTAAGTCCTCGCTATTCAAGTAAGAGAAGGACTTGGCGTATTGTGTGGAAGAAAACATCCTGCGTTTTCTGAACCTTCCGTCACATAATGGCTGAATGCCTTCGAGCATCACTGTAGCTAATGGCAGACTTTTGACTCCCCAGCGTTGTGCAAAGCCGTGAATTTCCTCGAGAATCGGATCGCAAGCATATGCTAATAGTGGCCATTCAGACGCCGCAACTATCACTGTACAGATATGACCATTTAATAATTGTGATTCTGAGGAAAAGTCAGATACTGGTCCGCATCCCAGAATGGCTTGACCCGCTTCTGTGTCTCTCAGAAAGTCATGTGCAGTTCGATGAATGAATGCTACCTGGTGGAAAGCATTGCTGCTGTCTCCTAGTCTTTCAAAAAGACGGCGGGAAGCCTCATCTGGCCGTGCCTCAAGGAACCCTGCGCACCGGTTGTGTATTGAAGCCTTCGTCTCTTCGTAAATTTGAAGAATTTCTGGTAGCCTGATCGTACCCGTACCTTTCAGAAGCTTATCTTGTAGTTGAGGGCTTTCAGCGCAAGCAATTTGCGCTATCCATGGCCTAGAGAGAACTATTCCCGGGCCATCATTACCATATGCTATGAGGATTCTGGTCCCTGCCTCCTGCAGAACATAGCGAAAGTATCTGCGTGCAGTAGCCACATAGACAGGGCTTTTTGCATTCATCCTCTGCCATAGGTCGATATATAAGTTCTCAAGATCTCCGGGGAGCGCGTTAAGTCGTGCAAAAAGCATGTCGTCAGAATCCATGTTCTCAATCCCTTCAATAATACTTCGTGTAGCAAGGTAGAGCCACAAGAACACACCTTGCGCTTTATTGACAAGTATGTGGCGTAATTTCAGGGAAGTTCCCAAAGAAACTTGATATTTCGGCGGTATCTGACGGAATCTGTCTTGTACAAACTGAAGCATATCGAATCTAGTCAAGTCCTCAAGGAGAATCCCAGTCGCCCTTTTTGCCTTAAGCCACCTTACAATACTTGCTTCAGGTCGAGTCGAAACACAAAGCTTGATTTTTGGGAATATTGAGATGGCATCAATAGTTTCGAGAAGTTTAGAAAACCCATCTGCGTCCCGGATCTCATCCAGACCATCAATGAAGATACAGAGGTATCGGGTATCCAAGCCTGCAAGATAACCCCAGACAGTTTGCAAATCTTTCATTGCCCAGTCATGATATCCCGAGTGTCGGGATAGAGAATTAAAACGTTGCAGAATACTCGAAATCAGATGTTGTTGATCTTCAAGTCGCCGGTAAAGTAACGAGCACCAAAGACCTTTTATACTCTTCTGCTCTTCTGATCCAATCTTCCAGAAGAAATAGGAAAGAATAATCGAGTCGGACTGCCACATCTGGACCAATTTATTGGTTTGCTCCTTGTCTCGAAGGAATTTAACAAGTGTGCTTTTTCCAGAGCCGGGCTTGCCTTGGATGTAGAACATTTTGTCGGTTGATTGCAGCCATGAGTTAAAAGAAGCCCATGATTGATGGATATACTCTACAAGGCTGTCATGATATGAATCACTCGATGCCTTGGAGATCCCATGGAACTTGGCATTGCCATTATCATCAACGTTTGTAAAGCCATGACTCTTTGAATTGTAGTGGTACATAGTTTTTGTATCCTCATAAGATGCAAACACTTGGTTAAAGGTTGCTTCTGAAGAGTCCATGATGTCGTTGTACCGATGGTTCATCAACGGAGCTTTAAGGCTCTGAAGAAATACTTCACACTTTCTCCTTGACTCATCAGTAGACTTGAGTCCCAAGACTTGGTTATTCATATGCAATTTGAGGGCTACCTCAGCTCTGGTGGTTTCTTGGGCAACAGTGGAGTGAGTTATAGCGTGCTCAAGCTTGACGAGATTTTGTACATCGATGACACCTTGAGCCAGTTGGTTGACAAGGGACTGCACGTCGGTATCGAGCTTCTGGAACGCAGATTCGTGCTTGAGTCTAACAGCCTCACTGCGCGAACTAAAGAGGAGGTCATCAGTATATGCATAGACATGGTCTACAATAAACTAACCATAGATGCGATTATAACTCGACGTCTATAAGATGTTTATACCTGAGGAGGGATTTCTCCAGGTCCTCAAGCTTCGTCTTACGTCGTGATACTCTGAACGCCTTGTGCATCGAAATGACAATGTTGCCCTTGGCTTGCAAGCTCGTCACGTAGCTGACTTCTGTCTTGAGCTTTTCAGCAGCATCTTTGCAATCCTGAGCAATGTTTTGGAGCTCTGGAGCGCTGAAGGCGGTGCCCGCATTGGACATTTCTCTGCAGTGGGCATTTACTCGATCGACAGCCTCTGACATCTGCTGTGCGTGTCGTTGGATATCATCCTGAGAAGTTGCTACTCCATCATATGCATTTTTGCAAGCTACAACGACATCGGTGGCGAACGAAATGACTTGCAGGACTGCGCTTGCCGCGCCGAGTGCTTCAAAGCCCGTAAGCATGATGATTTGCTCTCTGGAGAAATAATCTGACGGTCTGAAGTGAGGGGTAAAGAAGATGAAAAGTCCACAGCCTGATCAGGCTGTGCAGGTCTGATGTGTTGGGCTGAATCGCGCTGACTAACGAGGATAACCAGTAAGAGACACATGCTAATAACAGAAATGTATGCACAGGATAATCAGTTTTTGCGGTCTTCTGCATCACGTCTGGTGTTGCGTAAGTGGTTGAAGGTGTAAAGGAGAACATGATGTTCGCCCTGCCCTTATAAGCTTGTCCATTCTACCGGAGACAATTTATCGAGTTACATACAGCCCGAGCCTGCGTCCCGACATCTAGTCCAACTACATTCTAATTAGACGCAGGCTAGACTGACTGGACGAATTGCCAAATCGCGCAGCTTCAGTTGCCGATAGACGACATCCCTATGAATATGCCCATCGCTGGATGTGAGAAGCGACAAAGGCGGATTTCTCAAAACCGGCAGCTCCTTTACTGAGAAGACCACAGTATACCTTTGAGCTACTCGTTCCCACTGCTGTATACTACTCTCTGCCAAGTTAATCCAGTCTTTGGATGCTCTCCATGTGATAGCAACTTGGTCTTTCTCATGTTCATATCTGAATACAAACGCTTTCATCCGGTCGTGACACCATATTTCCATAATCTTGAGTTCCGGTAAGTCCCGAGCTGTGACTGCAGCTTCTTTCAAGAGATGATCTATCTTCCCCTGGAATACTGAAGCTCCCCCTCGAGGGTTATATGGAACTTCAAGACATAACTGCGCCAGTGTTGAGCCATGTTCAAGTTGTTGTGACTTTCGAAGATGCTGAATAAAGTCCAGTGAGTTCGTACCAGCAGGTGGGCAGAGTGAAACTAGACGGTGAGCGGTCTCTGCAAGAGATGACGGTAGTCCAGACGTTTCGTTCGTGAACAGACGAGGCAAGAAAGGTCTTGGAATGATGTTGAAGGAAAAGTGACGAATATGATGGGGAAGCTGAAGAATCAGGCTGTTCCAGTCACGGAAATATCGAAGTTGAGGATGTGGATCTGGCCCAGTTTCGAGTCGGAAAGATGTGACCTTCTTCAGGGCCATGCGCAAGATCCTTGCCAAGCTCGAACCCTTTATCCCTCTTTTAAATTGATGGCGTATCCAAAGAGTATGGACGATTGGGACTTCCTTGAGGTCTGTTCTTGTCGTCAGTGCAAGGGGCGTGCCATGCAGTCGCTTCAAGCCTTGCACGGTCATCGGCCTATGCCAAATTGTTCCAGTCGCAAGTCGGTCTCCGGCAGCCTTGTCATACAAGAATCTTGCAATGCTTGGTGAGCTTGCGAGGTCCTCTTCTAGCTGAAAGTTTTCATGCAGAACATATTCCATTGATGCATTTGGGGATTGCCTATTGTCACCAGGTGAGTAGGCGGTGATCTCGAGTATTAATCCGGTGTCACGATTGCTAGAGGGATTCCAACGGCGAAGGACGTGGAACAATACTTCGAGCGAATGGGTGAATCTCTTGTTATTCCTACACAACCCTGTTAGAGACGATTGAGATGAGAAGATCCACTAATCTCACCAATTGATGGTGGCATGAGACTCTGGCTTATCGCATTCCGGATAATCATAATCCTGAAGCTTGATTCTCAGACATAAATAGCGTATATAAGACAGTCTCGCGGCCTTTTCGCCATCGGTCATTTTTGAGAATCTGGTCAACTGGGAGTCATCGATCATAAGGCGTCGGAATGTAAACCTTTCGAAGTAATCTTGCCATTCAGAAGAAACGCAGACATACGGAACAAGTTCCGTAGTTCGAGACTTCTGCTCTCCAGCCACATATCCGAAGATCTGTAGTCGAAGCTCTACGGGGAGCGACGACCACTCGTAGGAAATGGGTATTCCCGGGTTGCTTGATGCCGAAGTCATGCTGAAAAGTCTATAGTTTCTCGTACCTTGGGGAGAGGGGAATTTTTCACGGCGCCTGTTGGTTTTTATAACAGATTGGCTAAACTTTGTCTTTCTTATGAAGTTTTTGGTGACTAATGATGGAGCACGAGCTTCCAATGAGGGCGCGGATCCGAGCAAACAAAGCTTAAACCTTGTTAAGCTTTAGGCAGTGTATGGTCTTACTTGTACACTCTGCAGGTGAGTCACATTCGAAACTATGAATGGCAAATCCTAACATGATATACAGCAGACAACTGTGAAGAAAATATAGTACTCCAACTCACTCAACCCCGTCCACAAACTCCCCATCCTTTCTTCATGCAGAGGTGCCCTATCCACACGGAAACAACCCGACTCAAACTAGCTTCAGGCCGCAGAAATCCCGTTGGTCAAGAAATCCCCAATCCACAGCTCGCAGCGCCAGACCCAAGGGAAAAGTGGGTGTAGGTGTCATCGTCAATGCAAAACCGCAGACACTCTTCGACCGAGTACGTTCTACTATAGTCTTTGGCGTCGTTCGCTCCCCCTCCGTTGCATTGTAGGCCAATGCTGCAGGAGGAGTCAGTCAGACAGAAATCCATCGGGACAGCTGAAAGTGGCGATAGTCGTCTCGGTACTTGAAGCAATTTCAGCGGAAGATTGCGTAAGCACTGTATAAGATGCCTCAAATTAGGCGGTAGCAGTATCGGTGGTTAAGCTACGCGCGATTGTGGTCTCAGTGGTCGAGAAGAGATATCCCCAGAGATACATGGTCGTGTCGGTTTTGGAGTCTGCGAGAGTAGAAGTAGTATCGGCCGTGGTGCAATTAACCGACCAGGGCTTACATGGTCAGGCTTGTACACCAGCAGCGACAGGCCCAATTACCTCGATGATCCCAGGAGCGATCATGTTGAAGGTAGGGTAAGCTTACAAAGGAGCAGGTAAACGAGTGACGAAATTTGGATAGGAGCTGAACTAAACCGAGCTGGGTATCGTCGAAGTGCCCAAACGAGCCAGCCAATCATGCTTGCCAATCTTTAACACACTAACCTAGCTGAGAGCCCAAGTGGGACTAACAGTGACACTTCATAATGCCTTGTTGAGGGTATAAGTATAAACACAAGGACCTATTAGCTTGTCATTTAATCTCATCATCTTTACCATTAAGCTGGGTGTATCTTCTTGTACTTATCGGCCGGCGTTTCCTGCCATCTTCAGCAACCATGTCGACATGCCACGCGCTTCAAGTCCCAAACACACAATGGAACCTCTGCCCCTCCACAGCTGCCTCCATACTATTCCTAGTACTCTTTGCCATCACAAATATCGCCCATCTCGTCCAAGCCATCCAATACCGGTCGGGGTACTGCTGGGTCATTATCATGTCGGCCTTCTGGCAAGTCTTCACCTACATCTTCCGTACCATTAGCATCTACAACCCGGCTAGCTTTGACTACTATGCGACATGGTTCGTCGTTATCCTCGTCGCGCCGCTGTGGACCAATGCATTTGCCTACATGGTCTTTGGGCGCATGGTTTGGTGCTATACGCCTAATGGTAGATTGTATGGCGTCAAGGCTTGGCAATTCGGTTTTGTCTTTGTTATATTGGATATTATCGCTTTTATTGTCCAGGTGTATGGTGCGGCGCAGGCTGCTACTGGGAAAAACAAGACACTATCGGAGAAGCTCGATGCCCTGCACATTTACATGGGCGGAGTCGGACTCCAGCTGTTTTTCATTCTCATTTTCGCTGTCTTCGGGATCCATCTTTTCCGCCGGCTTCGCAGCTCGAACTCGGGCGTAGATTCTGGAACGCAGAAGAGATCTGTTATGATGCTCTTTTACGCTATGTTCTTTGCGCTGGCTCTTATTGTGGTAAGTAGAGACTGAAACGACTGACAAAGCCATATATCTAACGAGATGTAGCTGCGAATTATTTTCCGCCTTATAGAATACTCTCAAGGTCTTGACAGTGACATCCCACGACACGAGGCTTACCAGTATGCGCTAGACTCTCTACCCATGCTGATTGCTTTGGTAGCGTTCAACGTGGTTCATCCGGCGCGCGTTATGGGCAGTAAAGAGGCCAGCATGCCAAAGTTTTGGCAGAGAAACAAAAGGCATACCGAGATACAGTTAGACGAGGCATCTTGAGCTTGCCTCTCCGAGATTGATTCTAAGTGGCGACAAGGTTGGGATTGATCTGAGCGTGCATTGATATGGACTGAGCATTTCGACATTGTGGCTGTTCTAGATAATAGAGTATAAGTAGATATAGGCTTTTAAAACAATATTAATTTTTTGCTCACAAAACAAAGTT
Source organism: Fusarium sp. Na10 (assembly GCA_002234255.1). Taxonomy (NCBI): domain Eukaryota; kingdom Fungi; phylum Ascomycota; class Sordariomycetes; order Hypocreales; family Nectriaceae; genus Fusarium; species Fusarium sp. Na10. Next base: position 248,765 of record NJCS01000125.1, read on the forward strand.
TATGTCCTTCAGGCTCTCTTGTAGATCGCCATACATTATTTACCATCCAATAACTTCCTCCCACTCCCTATCTTGTAGTCCATATCGTATCATTGCCTGTCTCTCCCCAGGGCCCAGTGTTACATATACACTCCTTACCCTCCGTGGGCCGGGAACATCTTCGCAGCTGCGCACGTCTAGCTTATCCTCCTCTGCCTCCATAATCCTCCGTGCAACTCTTCCAGTCAAATGGCTGCTCCAAACGCCCTCTTGGGCCTGTCGGGACATCAACAAGGAGATCGCCCTCCGACGGATCCCAGGATCGCGACACCATGCGACTATCACAAACAAAACAGGTACCACTCCAATTTCGAGGTGGAACAGCGGGGCAGTGTCTATGTCTTCGAGGCCGAGAACACGGCCGGCACAGTTTACCAGCTCCTCGAAGTCGCTGGTGTAGTTATCCAGGCTGAGTGTATATGGATTGTTGTTTATATTTTCCCAAGGCAAGACCATGTTGAAGTACCGGCGGTGTAAGTCTATGAGCGCAAGCGATCTCTGCTCGTGGGGAGAGAATGCCAGTCCACCACGGGAAATGACATATTTGTCGAATTCCAGGGACCAATGAGAAAATGCAGCGCCTAGTTCAAAACTTGTCACTGTTTCTGTCAATCGTAACGCCAAAATGGCATTGAGGGCTTCCCTGGCCTCTAACAGAGAGCTAAACGTGTAGTTGTTGTTGACCCTCGTCAACTGGGAGCCTGAAACACACTTTAGGTAAAGTTCAGGCGTCACATCGCCAACCAGCTAGGACACAAGAGTTAGAATTATTTAGTTTTCATGTGCGCAGTTACTTACTAAAGCCACCTGCAGAGCAAGCCGGTTAAACAGGGCTTGCACATGATTAAGAATGCCATTTGGACCTGAAGCATGACGGAACTGGCTCACCATACGATGGCCATGCTTGAATAATCGAATGGCAGTTTCGGTATGTCCCTGCAAGATCTGTTCACTGTAAGTTACATGGCTCTATGAATGAGGATAATGGTTAAACTTGCCTCAATACAAACGAATACTAGACAAGACACTAAGTGGACATGCGACAGCGAGCTGTGAGAGGCATGTAGCTCCTTGATGGATAGATTGTAATGCTTTAATGCAAATGGACTCTTGTCCCCAGGTCTGCCATTTGTAAAGGCCTCATGATATGCCGAAAACGAAACCAGTGCATGGGAAATGCTGGGCTCGTACTGAGCAACCTGCAATACACTAATCCCCCAGAACTCATCGGGGAAGAAGGAAGTTAGTTGAGATAGGGTGCGCTCGATAAAGAACTGGATAGAGCGTGCTTCCTGGGAGTTGCGGTATCCGGCACTGACAGTCTGGGTCGGTGGCTGCTGCTGTAGCACCTGTTCTGCTGCTGCTGCTTCTTCGTAGCCGTCACAGGTGCGGCCGGTTGATGTGCCTATCAAATCATTAGTCTCACCGTTACTCAGCGCTCGCCAGCTGTCCTTACACCTTACACATGAGGGCCGTGCCTCGTCACATTTGACACGACGGACTAGATCATGTAAGCAATCTGCGCTGATCCCTACTTCTGGTGGCTTTCTCCTGCGGAGTCCATTAATACTTGGCACAGCCCATCAGCGGCGTGGACTCACCTGCAGGTCAAGCATCCAGCCCGACTTCTCTGCGTTCTAGCTCGCACTCGCTGCCCCGGCTTTACCTTTGTCATTGATTTGTTTTGTTTGTTGATGTACGCGTGCAAGCAAGGCCGCCCGCGTAGAGCCTCTATGTCTTCCCGCAGACTCGATTTCATATCTCAGCTGACGTACTCCTTACGCTTAGAGGCTTAGGTGGAGCTGCCCAGACGAGCCGACCAATCAATTACCTGTCGGTTAGCTCTTTCTGATTAAAATGTCTGAGAGTTGGAAACAGTCTATACCCTCTTAAGCTTAGTATCCTGCTCCAATCATGCAATGCTAGCATCGTCCAAATGTCTGTGGACAGCCGTGAGTAAGCTAGCAGCAACTCGAGACTTTATTTCAAGTCATATAGCTTAGAGGATCCCGAACTAGATTAGTCTAACAGGACCTGAATATACAAGCAGTGAAAAACTTGGCGCGAAAACATTAGACACATGGTAAATACATGGTGAAAAGGCAATGTTCACTCTAATTGATTGACATAAAAATATTAAAAATTAAAGAAACCATGAAATATTGCTAATCCAAGTCCTGTCGCCTAAGTGTTATACATCGATCCTTTATTCTTAACCATTTATCATCTACATGAAGAAAGCAAGGGCAGCTGGGAGAACCAGCATGAAGCCACTGCGAATCACGCTGGCACCACTGACGAGAACAGGAGTGGTAGAGACGGGAGTCTCAGCAGCGGGAGGAACAGAACCAGGCTGAGAGACTGTAGGAGGAACAGATCCGGGCTGAGAGACAGCGGGAGGAGGTGCGTAGCCAGCGGTAGTGCCGGGGGCGGGAACCACAGGAACGGCGGTGGTAGGAACAGGAGCTGGGTAGACGGGAACAGGGGTGGAGACGGTTCCGTTGCTGGGAGGGTAAGGCATGCTGTGAGCAGGAGGGGCGACGGGCTTGCCACCAGTAGGCTTCTCGGGAGTGGGGTATCCGGCGGTAGGCTTCTCAGGAACGGGAGACTTGCCAGTGGGCTTTCCAGGGACAGGGACCTCAGCAGTAGGCTTCTCCTCACCCTCGGTAGTAGGAGCAGCGTGGCTGGGGACCTCATAAGCCTTGGTGCCGGGAGAAGTAGTGGTGACGACCTGGAAAGTAGACTGGGCCTTGGAAGGATGAGCAGTCTTTCCCTCCTCGGGGCAGTAGGTGGTGGTGTCGACGATGGTGACGGTAGGAGCAGGAGGGGGAGTAGTAGGAGGGTGGAAAGTCTTGGTAGTTCGGGTCTTGCAAGGCACGATCGTGGTGAGAGTGTCAGTGAGGGTGGTGACGGGAACGTGGACCTTGGTGGAGTGAGCAGTGGTGGTCGCGGGGACAGCACCGGTCTCGGTAGCGGGGCAGACGTAGGTGCTCTTGATGACAGTTGAGGTGACGACCTTCTGAGTGTAGCGGGCAGGGCAGTTGATGACGGAGGCAGCGCAGCTGGTTATGGTGTAGACGTGGGTGGAGGTGACGGTGCTGGTGACATCACCGGTGGTCTGGGGCTTGGCGAGAGCGGAAGAGGAACCAGGGCCACCGGGGTAGGCGCCGGAACCAGAGCCAGTAGTCTTAGCGCCAGCAGGAGCAGATGATCCGGAGCCAGAGGCACCGGGGACGGGATAAGCACCTGATCCAGATCCAGTAGTCTCAGCACCAGCAGAGGCGCCAGATTCAGAACCGGAGCCAGGGACTGGGTAAGCACCTGATGAACCAGTGGTCTCAGCGCCGGCGGAGTAAGTCTCAGAGCCAGAGGCACCTGATCCAGCACCAGTAGTCTCAGAACCAGAGGCACCGGGGACAGGATAAGCACCTGATCCGGAACCGGTAGTCTCAGCTCCAGCGGAAGCAACAGATCCAGAGCCAGTGGTCTCGGCACCAGCAGGGTAAGTCTCGGAGCCAGATGCACCAGGAACGGGGTAAGCGTCAGAATCAGCAGTGGCAGAACCGGTAACATCAGCGGAGCCAGAAGCATCAGCAGAACCGGTGGCATCAGGAAGAGCAGAGCCCGTAGTAGAGTCAGAGCCACCAGCAGGGACAGTGGAAAGAGTGGAGATCTGAGTGTGAGTGGAAGTAGGGTTGCCTTGCTTCTCAATGAAGCCACCAGGAGTACCGCGGTTAGGCTGGCAAACCTTGGCCTGAGCAGCAGTAGCAAGGGTGATGGTCAAGGTAGGAGCAAGGCTGATGTCGAGAATGTCGCCAACCTCAACGTTGAGCTCGACAGCGAGACCAAGAGTGAGAGCAATGAGCTCATCAACGGAGACGGCGCAGTTGTCGGTGGCGATGAGAACAGCAGTGTACTCGAAAAGGCTGACCCAGACAGCAACCTTGGCACCAGCCTCGATATCGAGAACAGGGATGTCAAGCTCGGCCGAAAGATCGATCTCAGTTCGGAGACGGAGGCCAAGAGTGAGAGAAACCTCGGCAGAGAGGTCGACCTCGGCAGCAACGCCAATGGGAAGAGCCTTGGCAACAAGACCCTCCAGGGAGACGTCAACAATCTCCTTGGTGAGAAGAGAAACCTCGACGAAAGCCTCCTCACCGAAGGCCAGGTAAACACCAGCGGACAGGTCAATAGCAGCATCGACACCAACAACAAGGTCAAGAGCGAGAGCAGCACCGGCCTCAGCCTCAAGAAGACCAGGGACCTCAAGCTGAAGAGCAGCAGAAGCGAAAAGTTCAATGGACTCGTGAACAGCAGCGGAAGCAGAAATGTCAAGCTCGACGTAAGCTTTGATAGCACCAAGACCAATACGCACACGAGGCTCCTTCAGGAAATCCTTCACAAGCTCGAGAGTAGCCTCACCCTCGATCTGAGCATTAGGAAGGTTAAGACCAAGCTTGATGGCGGCAGCAGCACCGGAAGCAGGAGCAGCGATACCGTCGAAGAGAACGTGGTTCTCCCAGCTGTTGGCCAAGTTGCAGGTAGAAGGAAGACCACCCTTCTGGCTAGCGGCAGACGTAGTGGGAGCTAGGTCAAGGCCCTTGGAGGCGGTATCAGCGGCAGATGAAGCACCATTTCCAATCGAAACATCAACACCGAGACCAAGGCCGAGGCCGAGACCGTGAGGCGAGGCAGTGGCAACAGCCACAAGACCCCCCAAAGCGGGAATCAAACTAGAAAAATGCATCTTTTAATAAACAAATGTAAATGAGTGACTGGAGCGTGAAACGCTTCCGAATAAGTGAGTGAAAAGAGAGTGACTAAGTTAAAAAAGAGTGCAGAAAACTAGAGAAGACGAGAACCAAACGACGAGCAGAACAAGAGCATTTTAAAGGAGGAATACAGTACCACGTAACTGTCGAACCATCTCCTTGACGATGTCACCTCGTGAAGCGGGCGGGAGTTGAAAAGCGGTCACAATTATATCCGGCGATCGCTATTTAACACCCTTGCCGTACGCTTTGCCATATTGGGGAATTCTCCTGTCAACCATGTGGAGTTGGGGTGCACGCGGGATGAATTAGTCTGGGCCTCGGAGACTTTTCAATGGAGATGTTTCCACATGCTGGCGAATAGGAGGAGCATGTTTTGTTTCGGGGGTTATGGTGATCACGACCGTTGAAACAAGAGGATGGATTAAGAGTGGCCTTTTTCATCCCAGTTGGGGATTTGATCTGTTAGACTATGATCGCCGTATACTTACCCGTCATGAGAGTATCGAGATTGAAAACTGACGTTGTGCGTTGTATCTAACGAGGGAAAACGGATGTAAGGAGATTTACTTTTTCCCGTGGTTCAGTTGAGGTCTGAGCGTACATGAAAACTGCCGGTGAGCGAGATGACTATGAACTGAGACAAAATTCGACAGGAGGGTCCAAGAGCCGATAAGCCACGGCACAACGGCAGCACAGCCAAATTTTATCAATCATCCGGTCTAGAATAAACTCGTTCGCCCGCTGCGTAAACACAGCCATTCATGTCTGTTCTCTCGTCAGGGCGCAAACTTCGGCTGCGACTCTAGCCTCACAGGGGTAAGTGAACCGAGCCAAGCCGCAATGACACGAGTTGGGCTTGGGAGATCATGTCTTGGAAATGCCACGAGGCGAGATTTAAGTGTATTGAGCGTACGATTGACGTAGCGCAGGGTTAGACCCTGAATGGTGCGAGTCGTGCAGGAAATACCAATTTCCTTACTAAACTCTAGACAATTTTTGCTTTTTAAAAGATTTGGAGAAGAAGTGTTTTGACCAATTATTTGATCTGGGATAGAGTTGGTTGTTACGTAGAAGCTTTTGCGCTGCGCTTGGTTGAACTGCCAGGGTTGTATTCACTGTGGCTGTGAAACTCTAGGAAATTGGATTGCTATGGGTTTTGGTGGTTACCCTATAGAGGACGGTTAACTCCCGAAGATGGGGGATCCGACAGCAGAATCTGGTCTGTGAAGTCATTCTAATTGAGGATATTATTCTGGGGAGTATTTAAAACGGGTAAGATTGTGGATTGTTTGTTTCTCCCTGAATGTTCTCGACCAGTAACGTCAGTAGCTTGTGAATTAACTATGTAGGCAACACCAGGAGATGCTGGTCAATTGAGTTTGGGATTCGTTCGGCGATATCGAAATCTCTGCTGCGGTGTGCCTTTAACTGAAGATTCAGATCCTTAAATTGATTGATTACTTGTTTTGAACTTACCTGTGCCCTGCGCATGTCTAAAAAATCGTGATAGTGTTGCCGAAATATAGACGCTCTATTCACGAGCCCAGTATCCGTATATCCGAGGGGTTGGTATCTTATTAATAATAACATCTAAAAATATCCTCCGTCTATTAGTGCGATCAGATTACAAGTCCTCATTTCTATCATCCTCCTCCTCCTCCTTCTTCGACCCTCCATCAAGACCCTCGAACAAATCAACGCCCCAATCTTTCCCAGGATTCAAAAATCTATACCTCTTATCCTTCTTTGCCACCTCCTTCAACTCCCCCTCAGTGAATGTAATATCCTGCGATCCAAAGTTCTCATCAATGTACTTCTTATGCGTACTCTTGGGAATAACAACAGTACCCCGCTGCTGTCCCCACGCCAACACCGTCTGTGCTACTGTCGCGTTCTTGCTGCCTGCGAGCTTTGTCCAGAATTCATCGTGCAGAATGCTCGGGATATCCGGGTTGTAAGTTGGGTTTGTGTTGGCGAGTGGTGAGTATGCGATGACCTTGATGTTTTCGCTGGTGTGAAAATCCACAAAGGATTGTTGTTGTAGATAGGGATGCGTTTCGAATTCGTGCGCGTAAGGGCGGATGGTGGCGATTTTGAGAATGGCCTTGATGTCCTTTGGCGCAAAGTTGGAAATGCCAATGTTGAGCGTTAATCCATCGCGGACGAGCTCCTCCATAGCCTTCCAGGTATCCACGATGGAGGTGTCATTGTCGAGGTCCTTGGTATCGGGAACCCAAGCGACGGGCCAGTGAATGAGGTACAGATCCAGGTACTCGACGCCCAGATTGGCGATAGACTTTTGAATGGCTTTGCGCACGAGATCAGGTCGATGATCCGTGTTCCAAAGCTTACTCGTGACCCAAATCTTATCGCGCGACACGCCGGATGCCCTGATGCCCTGCCCAACCTCCTCCTCATTTCGGTAGATAGCGGCAGCGTCGAGGTGACGATAACCCGCCTTCAAAGCATATTCCACCGCATGCGCGACCTAGACTCCCATTAGTTCTGTACTGCATTGCACTCTTCTCGTATTCGAACTCACATCTCCCTTGTTAGCCAACCAAGTCCCCAGTCCAAACGACGGAATCGGGTGGGTTTCGTTCCCGGCCTGCACAGCGGGGGGCCCGCCACTCAGTGACGTGGCCACTGAGAGAATGGTATACGTGACGACGCTCACGACCGTGAGGAACGAAAATGCCCTTACGAAGCTCATTTTGTTTCTTGTGAGAATGAGCGATGAGTGAGGGTTGGTAGGTGAAAAAGTTGATGACTCGTGATGAGGAGAATTATCAGTCACTTTTTTTTTTTTGACGCAGGCCGAGCATCCGGTTGGTTAGTGGAGTGAGCACGAAACTGCAGGGGTTCAATGATGTCATTACATAAGCGGAGATGACGATGACAACGAGGCTGGGGGGACAAGGTTTGGTGATGGCATCATGTGACTCATTCAAGGCGTTATCGTGATTAATTGTTAGGAACATATTTAATCCATTGGTTAAGTTAAGTTTGGTGGTGAGGTTGGCGTTATAACTCTCCTGGACGTACCTCATCTCCAACGCGTCACTGATAGTCATGATCATTTACATAAAAAAGTGATAGAAGAAAAAGAAATGGGTAATCTATTGTTATGTGATACTTCAGTGTTTTACACTCTATAATGATCGTTCCAAATTCATCTTATGTTACGACAGTTCATCCAGTAATGTACCGGCACCGCAAATCACAACTCCGACATAAGCCTCTCGCCCAAAACAACACTATCGCTTCATGTTTGAAGCCACTCAAGAGGCCAGTCTTAAGTGCATCTCAGCCACCATCTTCGGCCCGACGCCCAAGCCCCAACACCCAAGCCCCAACACCCAAGCCATTTAGTGACCAGCCGAGCCAGAGTTGGAGTTATCAGCACAAGACCACGGGCTCGAACCCCCATTAGCCTTCATCGAGTTGTTGATACCAACAATCGAGCCGTAGGTACCCGCAACCATCATAAAGGTTCCAGCCACGATGACAAAGACACTCCAGCAAACCATAAGACACCACTTGAGTGACTTTTCTGTCTTGCCCTTGTGCCAGTTGTCGAAAAGCCAGAAGCAGCCGTACGGCTGGAAGCACATCAGCGTGCCGAGAAGAGCTCCGATGAGAGACACCAAGCCGCCGAAAACAGGGATGGCGCTGGCGATGATATACGCGATGATGGTCACGCTTCCTGTACAGGCTAACCAGATACCCCAATGCACGATGCCGTTGGAGTTGAGATGCTTTGTGCCGCGCAATAAGCGGATGAACATGTACTTGGCGGGAATCTTGGCAGGTTAGTTATGTTACTAAGAAGACATGAAAACACTCACATGGGTCATAAGCATAGCAGTCACGATAAGACCAGGCAAGGCGAATCCATAGCAGACTTTCTTCATGAGAATGCCAGCTGAACCGAGAGCAGGGGACGTAACATATGAACCGCAGTAGTAGTAGACCACGATTCCAATGGTGATATACGTGACCGTCACGATCGATTGACAGGTCAGTAGCGAACGGGTGTAGTGCTTCGGTTCGCGCATCTCAGCAGCGATCTGGAAGAACGCCGGTGTACCTGAGAACGCAAAGACATGCGATGACACAGCCGTGATACCGTCGACGAAGCTAGGGTTGTTGAAGAGCTTCCAGTCAGACTCCCAATGTCCTCCCTTCGGAGCAGCCGCAGGTCTGTCCTGCTCGCCCACAGCGACAGTGACACAAAAGACTAATTTCTCGTGTTACCAAACTTGATCCCGTGAGGTGAACGGGGCTTGAACTTACTGGCAGTCATGATGCAGACGAGTCCGATCCACGCCAACCAGCCAATCTTGCCGAGGGTGCGGATACTAGCAAAGAAGAAGCCCAGAATAGCTGCCACGGCAACGAACACAGCTGTGCAGGCTGCGTGTGTAGAGACCGAGTTAAGACCGATTGAAATACCGAGCATCGCTGAGCCAGCAACGAAGATCCAGTCTGCGAGTCATCAGCACCCCCCAGCCTCCCCTAATCACTGAGGAATGATGCTTACATAGCATAAAGACAGTCGCGAGGACTTCACGACCAATCCGCCCAAACATCAACTGGCCCGCATCGTCGATGCCGTAAACCTGCGGATGTCGTCGCTTGAACATGCCGATCATGTAGTCTGACCATGTTGTGATGGCTGACACGACGATCAGACATATGATTCCGGGGATGAGACCTAGAGCGTCGAAGGTCTGTGGGATTGATAAGACTCCAAGGCCGATTTGCGTTTTCGTCATGAGTGCGACGGTGGCAATCCATCCGACCTGGGTACTAATTAGTAGTTGTGAAGCAAACGGACCGGGATTCGTACGTTACGGTAGTTAGGACCGTCTTCTGAAACTTCACCAAAGATGGCGTCGATTGTTGTTCCCTCCTGGGTACTTCTCGAGGGAGAGCGTTGAAGATCATCGACGCCCTCGATATCGCGAGGGAGTTCTTCCTTCTTCGCCATGATGAGTATCTTTTAACGGAACGTTTTCTTCAGACAATAACGGTGCCTTGGGTAAGTGAACGTATGGAGAAGGACAAGAGTCTGGAACGGGATGTAGAATCTGGGGAAATGGAGTCGGGAGCGTCATGTCCTTATAAATCCGACCCTTTCTATGACTACAAGAAACTGAATTACCCCGGATTATAACTTGATCGTGTACATATCTCGCCCTGCTCCACTATGACTCCATGTCACTATCATCCGGCGTTTCCATGCCTGGGGAGGGTCCTGGTGGGTTCAACGGGGCCTGGGGACGAGATAGGTCGTCTTCGGTGAGACTTTTTGACCAATTAACTTGTGCGTGATATAATATTTCTGTTTGGGAAAGATTACTATCTCATGTTTTACCTTGAAGGTAGTAATACTGGAGATGTGTTATCAATACTGTCGTTATTCCCTGGAGGATCATCTTTCAACACCATGTAAACAGATAAAATAACGCCGACAACGATAAAGCCTAAACTCTATTCCCAAACTCTCAGACATGATCATTTACCCACTTTGAGATATTTGCAAGTCTAGCCGAAGTCCTGTGATCAAAGTGTCATTAATCCATACTCATCCCTCCGTTCATTACTCGCGAAACCGTCCAATACGCGAAGATCACCACGGTGTCTCGGAGAAAATACATAAAAAATGCTCAAAAAGTTCATTACCCACTTTATACGTTACAGCCCCTTGGTTTATGTCGATCAGCCTGGGTTCGGTATCACGGCGTTGAGGGCCGGGCTCCGGCGCCGTGGCGGTCCTCTGATAAAAAGTTGTGTCGCTGCCACCGAAAAACAAGACTGAGGCATATTTGCCACATTTATGAAGTTGCTAGTGTGAGGCATTTGTCATTTTTGTGCCTGACAATCCCGAGTTTATTCCTCGGGGGATATGCTTCAAGAATGCTTCTGGAAGGCTTGGCTGCATGCTTTGAGATTTCTGTGGATCTTGGCGGGGTTGGAATATGTCGAGTTTGCAAGTCGATAACTCTGTTTGGAAGGGCTCGGGGGTTGATGCCGGGGCCCATAACAGACTCTGGTTATGAGAATCGGGTTATAAATTACATAAGGATATCCTACAATGGGCAACTGGACATGCTCTGGGGATGTTCTATTGCTAGGTTCTCCTTTCGTTCAACATGCTATATCCTTTCAGAACCTGTGTGTTGGTGGAGTATCATAGGTTGAGTGCTTATTGCTACCGTAAAGAGAGTCACGCAAGTAATGACACGATGGACATCGTGATAGTAATGTAACGCTGGGCGGAATCAACCCGATGTGAAACATCGTCAGCTTCCTGATCGTAATACGAGGTGTCTGTATTTCAGCTGCCATGGTTTGGCTCTGGGGTAACAGGCTTATCTCTCGATGATCATGTCGTCATCACCCGCATAAGCTTTCGGCATTCCCGACACCCGCTGATCGACTATCTATCTTATTCCCTTTCATGGAGGGCAGCGCTTGCATAAACATGCTGTTAGCATGAATCCATGAACTCAAATAATCCATGGCTAGCAAAAATGCGGCAAGAATACCCTCAGTGGGTATGAATGTCTAAAAGCGAATTGGGAGTATATCATGGACCTCGGGCCCGCCGATTCATGATAAGAGCACGTTCCTCAGAGTTACCCATGTTCCTTCGGCTCGAGATGCGCTGTGAAAAGTGAGGCGAGCACTGTACGGGGTAAGAACTTTGCCGTCCAGAACGCTGATACCAGTTGGAGTAGTTGGTTCAGAACGTAACGGTAGTTACATGGGGGTGCTAGGGGCTTCATGGTTGCCAATCGGGTAAGCATCCGTCAGTTTCATCCACTTAACGCTTCAGATAGTTAATTGCCTAGATGTCGCCCTGAAAGCGCGGGTTTGGTTCCCGAAAAGTGGCGATGCAGCTTCACGGGTGTAAAAGCCGGTAACTGGGGATATCATGTAGAAAACTATTTTTGGATTGTCTCTACAGGCTAATCTGATACCGAAACATGTCCGGGTATGACGAGCATCTATATTAACCGGCCATATTTTCGCAGCTGCTTTATGGGGTCAACATGTTAGCGATATTCCCCTTGGCCTCTTCGGTCTTTGCACCATTATGTGATGAAAACACTCGTTCAGTTAAATCCCAGAGCTCGAGATAGTTCTGTATGAGCTAAGCCAAAGCCATTGATCGCCAACTCGCATCCCCCCTGTATCAAGGAGCAGTCGGTAATTCATATGAAGCAGGTGAAAACATATATTTATAGCGACGGTGCCCCGAACTAAATTCCTCTTTTTGTCTTTAGCTAGGTCCAACTTAAGAGACCCCTGATGTCTCTTCTCTTTGTGTGCCAGATGTACGACGACGATCATATTCGTCTCATTGCGACATGATAAGATGTAAAGCGATGCATCTGTAGAATGATTGGCCAACAGCACGGCAAACAGCACGGCCTGTTTATCTGAAACCAGAGAATCCTCATTTTCGTTATTAGATGTGCATATAAATCTTGGGGCAAAGAGTCTATTGAAGAAAAAGAAGCCTATTAAACGTTGTGCACAGTTACTGAGAAAGGAGTGACACCTGCAGGGCTGCCACTTCCAATATACCAAAACTGAGTTTTCTCTCCAGCATTAACTCCATTCACATCGGTGTAAGTTGGTTATGAACATCATTCAATGCGGAGGTAGTACAAACCAGCACTTCGCCACCGCCTTCTTCACAAATCTACATGAGAACACTACATAAAAGAGCGCCACTCAATCTGACACTTCAACTACTCGAATGTTTTGTTGGAGCCGGTGTTGCTGGGATCGTAGTACGCGACTAGGGTCGGCATGCTGGGTCGAAAACGAGGTAGTATGTAAGCTCGATATTTAATTAGGGCTATTGGTTGTTTAGATTTCCGCCGTTGGCGAGGAGGGAGTGGGTTGGGTTCGCGGGTGGTGCAGTAGTGGTCGTCTCAAACTTGGTAGTTGTTGAGGCTGATGTCACCGGTGCCGCTTCTTAAGCAGTAGTAGGGGTACTAGAAGCCTCTGAAGTCGTTGCATCAGACACTTCAGTGGTGCTGGTAGCCTCAGAGCTCGTTTCATCAGATCCTTCAGTAGTGCTAGAAGCTCCCGGGGTAGTTACAACAGACACTTCAGTGTTGCTGGAAGCGTCCTCTGTTGTCTCGGAAGCTGAGACAGTGGTGCTGGAAGCCCCCGAGGTCGTTTCGTCAGACACTTCAGTAGTGCTGGAAGCCTCGGAAGTCGTTGCATCAGATTCTTCAGTGGTGCTAGAACCCTCCTCTGTTGTCTCGGAAGCTGCGGCAGTGGTGCCAGAAGCCCCCGGGGTTGTAGTAACAGACAATTCAGTGGTGCTGGAAGCATCCTCTGTTGTCTCAGAATCTGCAACAGTGGTTGTGTCCTCCACGTTCGGTGTTGCAGTCACTGTAACAAGGCTAGTCTGAACGGATGTTATCCTCGCAGTAGCTCTAACTAAGGCTAACCGTTAGCAGCCGCCATCTGTCCAGAGGATTCAAACTCACCTGTAGTCGTAGTCTTTGCAGCGCAAGGAATAGCAAAGGCTGCGTCGGCCATAAGGCTAACAGCTAAAAGAAAGAGCCTACTAGAGTGCATGGCAGGTTGATTTGAGACTGGAAGATCTGGATGGGTCTGAGACGAAGGGGGTTGTTTGGTCTTCTGCAGCACAGCAGTCTAATTATATACCTGTAAGAATCAGGATGATCGCATCATAGACAAAACTATATGTTCAATGGCTTGTTTATTGAGAGTTAGTATTGGCCACGAGAAAATAGGGTCTATTCTGCCTGAAAGAGGGAAAAGGCAATGTGTTATTTTGACCGAGTGGCTTAGATATACCCTGCTGGAAATTGAATGTGCCGACCAAGTGAAAGCATCGTGGCGCACGAATGATTGACGAAGGCGGCGGGATATGAGGCGCGCGACGAGAGGAGGAAACGCAGGACCAAATAGAATGGGAGAAATCAGCGATTGATGGCAATCACGAATAAGAAGTCCATGCCATTTTTGTTCAGCTTGTCTCTTAGAGTCGATATACTTCTCAAATTCTGTGATCAATGACTAGCTTCTCGCGACTCACTTTGCCGTTCCAAACATCACGAATACCTTGAATCCCCTCCTCCACTCCCTTCAAGATCCTAAACCTCGGCGCCTCCCAATACTGTTCATGGTTCTCAGCCAGCCAATGAATACCCTGTTCGATGCGCTTCTGCCACTCGATAATCTTATTCTCCTCTTTCTTCCTCTCTTCATCGCTTCGATCTTGAGCTTCAACTGCAAAGTCAATTTGTTCGACAACCCTGACACTCAAAGTAAACTTCCACGTCGGATCCTTCTTCACGAGAAGAGTTGATACTAGACGAAGTTTTTCTGCCGGTACGTTGGGATCGCAGCACTGGCGGGACAGACCTGGTGAGCTTTGGTCGTATTTATCTTCCAACGCCTTTTCTTCTTCGGGTGTGAGACCTTCAAAGACACCGAGACCAGCGCCAATTGTGTCGAAAACAGTTTTTAGCGACTTTTCAGACTTTTCCAGATATGCACGTATATCCTTCACGACATTTGCACTTCGGTAGTTAAGAACCACATCAGCACCAAGCCTCTTCAAGACTTCATGATTCTGAGGCGAGGCAGTGGTGATAATGGGGCTGAAACCAGCTACCTTGGCCATCTGAATAGCAGCCTGACCAACAGCACCCGCACCGCCCCAAATAAGAATCGGCTCATTCTTCGGATCGTCGCCAGTGATCCCAGCGAGCGGGAAGCCGTACCCAGCCATGTTGAAAAGAGCATCAAAGGTAGTTGCACTGCTAACGACAAGCGTTACAGCGGTGACGGGATCAAGATGCGCAGGCCTCTCAAAAGCCATGAGAGGCTCCGCTAAAAGGAAACTTTGATGAGCACCGAGGTAATTGGGACGATGGTCATATGGCAATGACATGCCGAAGATTTCCTGCCCAACTTTGAAGGGAGATTCGGGCCCAACTTGTTGAACGATGCCGGTGTATTCATATCCAGCGACGTATTCCGACATATTCGCGTATGAGTGGCGAGTATCAGCTGGATTGATGGCCGAGTACTGCACTTCTACAAAAGACTGTGCCTTTTGCGGGACGTACGGCTCTTGAATTGTTCGGAGTTCATGCTTGCCGTGTGCAAGCATATAGATAGCTTTATTTGAGCGAGACATATCGGTAGCTTCTTTCAAGAAAGCGTGTAAGTTGAAATTAATACACCAAAAAGCTTGCGTTCTTGAATCATCGTTAAATACCCTTTGCATAACGTTGCTTGATGGGTCAACCTCGACCAATCATTTTGTTCCCCATGAAGGTGAAACAACAAACGTCGACGACCGGAAATTCCGTTCGCATTAGCTTGGCAATAACGTTATGCGTGACAAAACATCTAACCGAAAGGAGTCTCGGCAGCGCCTTGAAGTGACGCGAAAAAGGCCTCGAATTACGATATGGGACGTTGAATTAATAACGCACTCTGTGATCTGGTTATCTAAACGTCGGAGTGTTTACATAACCATTATCATCGGCTAATCACAAGGCTGCTAATTCTTAATGTGCTTCTGCGTTTGTGACTATTAGCATAGATAACAGATCCGACATCTATTAACATTTAGAATGGATATAATACAAGTTTAGTTAAATATCTTTATATAAATATAGTTAAATATTTCTAACAACAGTAACACTTTCTCCTCCTCTGTTGCAAAGCAAATCTTAGGAATAATATTTATAAAAAGGTAGAGTGAGCCTGAATGGTATACCTTTTGTTGATATTTTGCATTAATACTATATACCGGCCCTATAAAGGCATATCTAACCCTATCTGGCTCGAAATTTTAAACCAATGCTTCGCTGATCTGTCTGATTGTGCCCCATCATATTCGGACCATATAGTTTTAACGAGCCGTGGAAAGCTATCACTTGCTTTGTATGGCAAAGCTTGTCTAATTGTGTCGAGCCTTGACAGGACGAGACGTCTGGCTTCTGCAACCTTGAGGACAGATTGGGGAATAAATGCGGGTATGGTATCTGAGCCCCCAGGTAGGCATACTGCCGATGTAAGATCTAACAAATCCCATTCCAGCTGCGAAGTAAAGATATCAGATAGATCATTATTGACCTCCTCTGTTGTCCTTGGGCATAGGCGATCGGGGTATCTTTGGAACTTGAGACCCGCTGCCGCAGAAACATATAACATGGGGTGAATGAACTTGGAACCTGATTCAGCTGGAATCCTTTCGAGAGTAGCCACGAGCTGGAGAGTCAAGTCGATAAGAAATGTTTCTCGAGAGGTTCCATCTTTTGCGTCATTGCTACCATTGGCCAATGCATTTTGCCAACTGCTTGCGTTGACGGCAAGATCATCAAAGGTCAGGTATAGCTGCAGCAACCCAGCTTTGCGATATGCCTCAGCTGTTTCTAGTAGATGAGACACGGGGGTATTGTCATCTCGTGTATCGACATAAAAGCCTTGCAGCTCCTCCAGAAGCACGAGCATGTAGGGATATCATATGTTAAGGTAAACCGAATCTGTTAGTACTTTACGAAAATCAACACTTATCGCGTGCTCGCCCCGCCACATATTTCGCGTTCTTATTTTCGGGGACATCAGACCACAAAACAATGTGTGGAAAGTGTAAGCACCAATGAAGGATGTATAGCATAATTACTTCGTATTGACCTTCCCATTGCCGTAGGTAATGCAGTCTGTTATCACTTTAAGCTAAACCGATCTTGGCCAGTGAATACGGAGTGTCGTTTAGAAATTCGGAGACCATTCATTACTGGCTGCTCTACACCGCCGCTAACGCTGAGTAATCGTATTTTATTGCTGTAACCAGTAAAGCGTATCTACACAAAAAGTAATTGCAAAGATATGAATTTACAAGGGTCGAACAAGAACGTGGTATAAACAGGCTGCAATGTAGCCCCGACTATCTCGACAGTTCAGCAACTACCTAAATGTTCTTCCCTTTCTGAAAAATACAGAATCATCTCATTTGCTAGCGTTGCTGCCCATACCATCCATCATGCCCCCCTTCGGTGCAAGTTGACGAACAACCTCAAGAGGTTAAAAAGACTCCCTTACAATTGATTTCACAAGGCGCCTGTCTCCCCGGTATCCCCAAACACCCCACCTTCGCTTTGCAAAGGCAATGGCAGCTGGAGAAGATGGCGCTTGCTTTTCGTGTGTTCGTAAGATTAGGTTACACAGACGGTATGGCTGGCCATATTTCCGTTCGAGACCCTGAGAATCCACACACATTCTGGACAGTAAGTGCCAATGTTTGATCCATGGAACAGGCGCTGATGAACCATAGAACCCATTGGCAGTGCATTTCGGCATGTTGAGAGCCAGCGATATGATCCTTGTCAACTACGAAGGCGTTCCGATCGGAGGTATTGCTCTCACCCTACGTTTTTGACCTGTAATACTTAAACCCCCAACCAGGAAACATGAGTCGACCAGAAAATGCTGCAGGTTTCCTCATTCATAGCGCAGTCCACAAGGCTCGACCGGATATTGTTGCCGCATGCCATACCCACAGCGTGCATGGCATGGCGTGGAGTGTCTTTGGGCGACCTATAGAATTGATTACACAAGACGCTGCATACCTCTATGGTGATGCCCAAGCTGTTTACCGCGTTTGTTTTGTCCTTGATTACTTGATTCTCTTTTTCTAATAAGGTATAGGACTTCGGAGGTGTTGTCGTCACTCAAGAAGAAGGTGACAAGATCGGTGCTGCTTTAGGTATGTCTGAAGGTCCTCTATTCTTTACTTAAGTTGGTACTAACTATAATGTAGGAACTAGGGGCAAGGCTTTGATCCTTCAAAATCATGGCCTCCTTACGACTGGCACAACAGTTGATGAGGCCTGCTTCCTGATGACTCTTATGGAACGGGCCAGTCAATGCCAGTTACTTGCTGAGGCAGAAGCAGCTAATGGTATCCCAAAGGTTCTTATTTCTGATGCAAGTGCAAAATATACTTTTGAAAACTCAAGTGATCCAGAGACATTGTACTGGGAGTGCCAGCCGGACCTAGAGTACGAGGAATATCTATGTAAGGGTGAGCATAAGCTATAGGGATTAATATAAGCTAGCATTACTGTCTGTTCAGTGTAAGAAGAGGTATAAGCTATGGACCGCATTGATCAGACACTACGTATCTGTTCCATGAATCTAAGTTCTGTCTGCTGGTTTAAGCTCCCAGCCACGAGCCTCAACTGCAAATAACACATCTAGCTAACAACTTAGACATGAACCTTCTTCCTGGCATTGGCCTTCCCACTCTTAGACTTACTACTATTCTTGCCTTTACCAGTCTTAGAATTATCAGTTTCCTTGCCTTTCCTACTTTCCCATTGCCTCTTCCCTAAATTTGAATCGTCTTCCACATCATCCTTTTTCTCCTTTTCAATCTTCGTCTTATCTTTCCTTTCTCGGCTCTTCGTCATTTTAGTTGTCTGTTCCTCCCCCGAATTCCCTTCATCCTCTTCGCCACTGCCCTGGTTCTTCTCTTCAGTAGACGGTATGTAAGTAATAGCCATCACAAGAAGCTTCTCCATCATCGCTTGAGAGGTTTCGTCGACGTCTCCAAAGAACATTGCAGGATCAATGGCTGCTACTTTCTTCTCTGCTTCTTTTCTGATTTCTTTCATTCTAGAGACTCCATTTGCCATCCTATTCAGTGTTCTTTCTTGTCGCTTCCCCTTAGTCCGAGGGGGCTTGCTCTTGTCAAAGGCTCCTTGATAATCCTTTTGAAGGGTTTCCAGTTCTTTGAGGACTTTGTCAACCTCGTCATCCTCATCTTCCCAAGAAGCATCGGAAACATAGTCTTCATCCACTTCCTCTTCCATAGAACTTTCGGCTTCTTCGTCTTCATCGTCTTCTTCCTCCTCAGATTGAAGCCCAGAACTAGGGAAGGCTTTCAATCTTCTTATGAAGGTAGATTCCATTTCAGCCGATTTCTCAAATTGCGCCTCCGTCTTGAAAGTTGAACCGATGTTTGTCATATTAATCCCATCAGATGGAAGCATTTTGTCTATGCCGGTAGCAAAAGAAGCCGCCGTCCAGAAGTCGGCTTTGAAGGTAGAGTTTCCCAACTGCGGGGGATAGGAGCCCTTCGAGCTTATACCCTTCAAATTTTCTATAGCTTGACCACTGCTTTCGCTAATATTAGTGAATAATTTATAGGCCTCCAATGCCTGGATTTTATATTCGCCCATTGGAACAGAAATGTCAGACATCGAAAGGTCGATACCACTACCCGGACCTTTTTCCTGGTTGTTACTGTCATGGAAGGAGCTGCTTTCTTCATCCACGTAAAACAAGCCATCCTGCTTCGTGAGAGGAATCACCAAAAAATCCTCTTTCATCTTGGAAGCTTTGGATTCTGTAAGGGGAGGATCTGTACTCTTCTGCTCTTGAGCCTTTTTCTTGGCCAGCTGTCTCAGCGATTGGCGAAGCGGGACGCTAGGCTCAGGCTCGTAGACTTTGGGACTGCCATCCCTGCCCAGGTACTCGACTTGCTGGAAAACTGCGTTCACCCAACGGAAGTGGACGATAAAGAATGGATCGATGTGTGCAGGCACAACACCCTGGTTGCAGATGTGACTCCACATCTCATGTGCTCCAAAACGGATGTTCATAACATCATCGTGTATTGTATCGGTGTAGTCGATCTGTGTGCTTGCCGTGATTTCTTCTTCTTCTTCTTTACCACCGTCTTTTTTCCTTTTGGGTTTCTTTTCTTCTTGAATGGTATTAATGGATTTAGGGTCTTCCTCTTCATCAGATGATGGCATGGTCCTCTCGATATTGTCCGACTCAAGGAAAATAACGTCAGCACCCTAACCTCTCTGAGGCATCAGCACTTACCATCTCCTGCAGTTCAGCCGCCACTTTCTTGTCCACCTGGTAGTTGGTCGGGTTGTTATTATCCTGTACAAGCACCGTTCTTAGCATACTGAAAAAGCTGGGGACAGTGTCATGACTATGCCAATGATCCACGAGGCATGTTCGAAAACCTACCAAGATAGCAGCTTGCTGGAATATCTTTTTCCTCCAAGTTTTGAGGGCATTCGCTCGATCCAAATGTTTCTGACTAAGTTGAGCTTCAGCGGCTAGAAGCATCCCGATGTCCAACTCCTTCTTTGTATAATCATTATACGCCTGGAGGTCTTTCTCGTGGATCTCTTGCAAATCCTTGTTGTGATACGCGCTGAGGTCTTTAGTTGTTAGAGCCTTCTTGGTCGCCCAATACGGAGACCGCGTGGTCCAAACTCTACCGTTTGGTCTTCCATCCTCCGTCACCCCAGTCGCTGAACGGAGAAGATTGACAAGGCACCAGACGACGTCATAGGCTGTGTTTTATCATCAGAGTTTATGCCAAATTGTGTGAGAACAGTATAGTCCTTGACTCACTTGGGTGTCCATGTAGATTCCCTGGTGTAACCAGGAAGTTTCTGGCCTGAAAAATCCCGACTGGCATGTCAGCTAGCTTCATAGCTTGCGCTGACTTTACGTCCCGAAGGTCACCGCCATAGATATTCTCTTGCGAAGAACCGTGATGATCAAGCTTCATCAGATCAAGTCCATCGCCTAACTTGACAACAGAGCTTTTCTTGAGGAAGTCGTTGATTACTTGTCTTTCCAGTTCTGGAAACCCGTCCCCACCGGCGTAAAAGCAGCATTGTCCGTCATTCTCAGGCCAGAATAGCACAGCTAGGATCGACGACTGATTTCTGTTGACACCCTGCTGAAATCTTGGTACTGAAATGCCGGAGCCATCTGCACCTATGATGCAGAAACCTGGACGGCTTTTATCCAGCTCAGACGGTTCAAGCTTTCCATCGGCATTAAAGATCTTGACCCCTGAGAGCATATCAAGCCCGAGTGCTGACGCGCCCCCTGTCAACTTAAAGCCGAGTTTGGACTGTTTCGTAGAATTTCTAATCAGCCGGAGTTCGATATTGTACTTCAACGCCTGGTGGTATATCACTTACGACTTGCGAAACGAACGGCTCCTCCAACCGCCCACAATACAACTTTGGATCCTTGACAAAGATTTCAGCCATCCGCGCCGTTGGCTTTGGGAGGGCCACCACCACCTCCTCCTTTTCCTCTTCAATCCCTCCCTTATTTTTCGTTTTCGTTGTCTTTTTCTGCTTCTTTGGTTTCTCGGTGAATTCCCCAATCAGTTCCATCATGCCACGAAAATGATCGGCATCCCAATGAGTCACCACCCACAAGTTGAACTGGATATTCTTTGTAATGCTGTAATGGGTCCCAAGATATTTATTCACGTAACCTAGCGCCAGGAGTATAGCTTCAGAAGCAGAATACTCGCCAGAGTCAACGCCGCCATCCATAATGAAGGCATATTCTACGGACTTTCGGTTCTTGATAAGGACGTGGATTGAGCAGTCCCCGAGAGGTACAGGGACCTGGAAATTCTCAACAATCCATTCCATAGTGGCGTGTGTATGTTGACACGAGATCGATGTCTCGCGAAGAGAGCCGAAGGACTTTGAGAGCAACGTGTGCTCCAGCGAGCCAAGGCCTGCCCAGCTCGTAAGATAAATGTCCTGTCTGAGCATAAAATCAATAGTCGCCCGTATCTGACAAGTCAGTCTAGCTAACCGCAAACGCTCGGTGCGGCTGACCTGCACTAACTTGTTCAAGAGCCGGCGACTTCGTGTCACGGCTGAAAAAGGGTCTAGACCCAAAGCTTATGCACCTTGTTCAGAATTGAGCGGTTCTACCGAGGTAATTCAATTTGATGTTACATTCTGGCTAATGCTCTTGTAGACTAGACTCAATATTGTTGTTCACATGGATCAAAGGCTCCACGTCACACTCTACACTACAGCTACATATCTCGGATATTCTATTTGCCCCAAATCGGACCCAGTCTGTCAATGAGATCCCCCTTGCCACCCCAGAAACCTTTGAGCCCCGTGCAGCCGTCATATGGCGCACATTCAATCACCTCATCACAAAGCTCTTCGGAGCCAACACTTGCCTTCCTACTCTTCGAAGTCTGCAGTTCAACAAATCCGACACCAGTCATACCTCCATGAGCATTCCCCTTGCCCAGCTTCACGAGATTGACAACTTCCCCCTCCTCTAGATCCAAGATCATGCTAGTCTGTGTCTCTCCGCTATTTGTGCCATGTGTCTGATGTGTTTGCTGGTACATCGTCCGCACCAGCTTCACTTTGCCATTGCCCCATACCCGTAGACGTATCTCAATGCTTTCCGGCCATGAGACAGGGAACATTGCCTTCTCAAGAACTATAGCATCGACGAAAAAACCTCCAGTTGGCTTGCCTACCGAGCGATCAAAGCGGTATTGCGAGTATTTCCTCTTGTTGTCTTCGTCATCCACAAAGGCTAGTTCCTGCTCGATGAGATGTTCCTTGATGCTGTCTGAGCATATGTCGGCGGCTGGTGCCTCCTTTTTTATCTCCTTTTCCTTTTCCTGTACCTTGTCCTGCACGTTCTTGACGCTGTCTTTCATCTCATTTTCGAGGTCAGCCATGGCAGGAGGCTCAATCGTGTCTTGCGTTGGATCGTTATCACAGAACCCATTGACAATGCGAGCTGTTTGTGATGCAGAAAGTCCAGTGTCCACAACTGTGGATTCTATAAGAACTGGGAGTCTAAAAGCCCATGCTTCAGGAGATTGCACCTCTTCAGTGATAAGCTCCGACGGGTTGCTGTTTCTGCAGGAAAATATGTTAGTCGTACAACCTGGTCAGTAAACATAGTAGGATAGGGCGTAACTAACAATTTGTCAATGATGCCGACAATCTTGGCCATCTCTTTCTTGATTGCCTGACGCTCAGTCACGAGTGCTTCGATGTTAATGTTGACAGGGTTATTGAAACGACTTGGCGCATATGCCAAAGGATCAGCGATCACAGCTTGTATGCGACCCAGGTTACTCTTAAACTCCATGAAACTGTCAAGTAGATCATGCGTGTACTGTTGAATGGGAGAAAAGTCAGGCACCGTGATGTTGTTCTCCTCTGCCCACTTGACAAAGCTGCGATTACGATTGTAAGGAGTCAAAATTGCGTATGTTTTCTGGGGATAGGCTGCAACACGGCCTGGAAAAGCGGAAGCAGCACGAATTAGGGAGTCAAGAGTCCATTCGGCGTCGTCACTCTTGATTTGGCCACCTCCGGACCAGTTGACGGTTATCGTGGATTCTGTCTCTTGGACTGCTGCTTCGATCGTAGAGGTGGCGGTTCCCTCGCTAAGCGTGAACTCCCCAGCAGATCCATTCATGGCACCTTTCAGCCTATTTCATGTTAGTACGGACATCATGAATACTCCTGCATGAGGCTCACGCTGTCTCAACGTTGCTCTTCTTAGAAGCGTCAAGGACTTTCATAGACACAATTCCATGCAGATCACCGCCTTCCATGAAACCTATATTGCTCGTTATTAACGTGCCTGAACAAAATAGATTTGTCTTGAGATACCTGATATATAGCTATCGCCATAGATTTTGAAGAATCTTTCACTCGTCATCTTTTGAGGCGGGTCCGACGGATTCTTGGACTTCTCTAATGGCAGACTGGTATTTTGGTTAGCAGTAGCCTATTAACAATCCTAGAAGTTACTGACAAAGTAGGGTTTTGAATAGCTGTTGTGATCTCTATGGGAAAGTTAGCTACCTGCCAAAGGCACCTCACTCGGAGATGTAACAAGCCTTACGATTGATAACTTTGACGGAGATTACAGCGTTCATATCACTGCCTGCAAATTTTGCCTCGTCAATACTGAGGGAGTTTCCAGAGACTTCGATAGTTCCTAATTTGATGGATGAAGCTGCACTGATATTCATGCTCCTGACAACATCGGAGATCTTCTCGACGAAACGTGAACTGTATGAGACAACCTGCGAGAAATTCGAAGGACCTCCTGCGCGTGCAGCTTGGGTCTGAAGGTCGGCTTGAGTGAGCTTCACAGCCCCATCTATGCAGGGCCGCTGCAGAAAGGAATTGAATCCTTGACCCAAGTGCATGGAGTCATTGTATGGAGCGAGAAGAACGTAACCCATGATTAGCAATGATCTATCGGTGGTGAATAGTGACACTTGAGTGCGATTGAAGTTGCAAGTTTCGGAAGAGACCAGGGAATGAACTTCGTTGCAGAGCGAGTGAAAGATTCCGAGATGTTTACGCATGTTCGTTCCGCTATGGACCGAAGTGGGATGCTTGTGATGGTAATCCAATCCCTGGAGATGCATCAATAGTTTATCAATAGTGCGTGGCCTAGACCTTTCTGGTGGGGATGACCCGCTGCACTACAACGCGTATGTGCATGGTCTAGCACCATTCGGCCTGCCAAGACAACTGATAAAGGTTGGTTTTGTGAAGGATGATGCCCAATCATTCAGCTGATTCGCGTTCATCTTGAGTGCGAGCTATTCTTGCGTTCCTATTGTTCTTTGCGAGATCGTCTTTTGTTTGAGTCACTGAGACTTCACACAGCGCTCTCATAGTCTACACTGTATCTCTCTGCCCAGGACTTTGCCTCCCAGCTCCCATTTTACCTTGTTTGTTCACAAATCTAGAGTCCCATCAATTCCGACACGCGAGTCTTTATACAATCAACATGTCTGCAGAGTCGCCAAAAGAAACCAAAGAAGATGTATTCGTCAAAGTGTACAGTCTCACCACAGCACCCAAACAGGGTCAAGACGGGGATACGTCTGTTGCTATCGGCCGTATGGCTGTAACGACTCTCAAATTCGCAGAGTTGGTTTTTCCAGTGACAAGTCAAGACCTGAGCTAATCAGAAAATAGCGAGGCTTCAACATTCCAGTCCCGTATCACGCTGGCTGAAATAAGAACCAAGATAAACGAAGCTCTGAGCAGTGAACAGACGTTCAAGTTTTGCGCCGACGATTGTTCGATCGTTCCTGAAGATGTCACTCTCGAGACATACAAGAAGATGATGCGTAGTAGTGCCATGCGCGAAGCAAAACTCGCTACTGTTTTGATCGCCCCGACCTCTGAACCTGCTTCTAGCCAAAGCGCTGCTCTGAAGGATTCATTTATCATGAAGTTTATTCAAGTTGGCGATAAACCTGAAAATGCTAAAAATGTCGGATCGCTTCATGCATCGGCTTTTAAAGGCAAGGATCCATCAACAATGGTCTTAGGAGAACTACGACGCCTGATCGGGAAGATGTGAGATGACTTTAAATATGGAGTATGGGAAGACTGAGTCTTTAGCTAACTGTTAATCAGGTCCGCGGATCCAAAAATGCACACGTTCTGTTCTCTCGATGGCACAGCAGCTGGAGATGAATTGACCTTGCAGAAGTACCTCGCTCTGGATGTAAGTGACGGATTGTCGCCATTTCCTTGATTCAGTCTTATTTAATATGCCCATGATGCGATAGAATGCAAAAGTTCACCCATCAGACGGCACACCGGCTATAATAATACGCTATCGAAGTAGTGATGCAAAGGTCTCTGCTGCTGCCTCCAAATTCCATGGTGCTAGCCAAGATGTCTTGCAGGCTATGGAACAAATGAAGCCCGACCTCAGCTTCAGAGACAGATCGGCAGAGGAGATGCATGCCGATACGACAGCTCTGCAGGTCCAGGAAAATCTACGTGCTTCTGACATCGCTGCACGCGAGGCATCCCCACTCAAGTAAGTAGCTATTATCGGAGATACTTCCACTATGCTAATCGAGGTAAAGATACACGAGTCAAATGGACGAAGCCGATTGGGACTCGGTGCTAAGGAACTGTTGCCTATTATATGGCTGGAAAGTCGA
Source organism: Fusarium sp. Na10 (assembly GCA_002234255.1). Classification (NCBI taxonomy): domain Eukaryota; kingdom Fungi; phylum Ascomycota; class Sordariomycetes; order Hypocreales; family Nectriaceae; genus Fusarium; species Fusarium sp. Na10. Next base: position 274,421 of record NJCS01000125.1, read on the forward strand.
TAAGGGGACAAAAAGAATTGTGAGAGCCACCACCCCGGCCTTCCGACTTAGAAACAAGCCGCCACCGAGACCGATAGCCTTTCCCCCTCCTGCGATTCAACAGCCAGTGATACTCCAGAAACCTCAACCGAGACATCTGTAGCATCAACACCCGGCACTGACAAGTCCCCGGATATTTCGGGAGACGCCTCGGCTGAAGGCCAAGGAGCTGAGGGAGCCGTCAAAACCGAAAAACCAACAATCACAGAGAATTTGGAAGCAGCTGTCGAGACAGATAAGCCACTCACCGCAGAAGATGTGGAGGCGCCCATTCCGGAGAAGCTCGGGGCAATTCCAGCATATGCAATCAATGACAGATCTAGAATCGAGATAACCATGGTCAGCAACGAGTTCCAGGAATCAATGGCCAGAAATCATTTCAGTGCGTCTTCGGTGGAAGCTTCTGCGTAAGTCACTCTCAGACGCATTGTGAATTGTGTGCAACTCTTGCTGAAATGAGTCTCCAGTTCTGGAGGCTGGAGTGGCTACTCAGTAGGTGTCACAGGCGGCGCTGCCCAAGAAAACACTTCTGGTGGAACGAAGACCCAAAAGGGTTATGCAAAACGAATGATTGGAAGCTACATGTTCCCTCGCGTTGATGTCTTCCTTAGACCAGAAGATCTAGAGCCAACTGAGGAGCTTCGTGCAGCTCTTGACGGCATCAAGCAGACCAAGAACGTAAGTAGTAAGATTACGTCAAGGATTGGTACTAAAAGATAGCAGATTAACGCTCTTCGAGAGCTTTACAGTACCTTTGGCCACCTTTTCTGTCATTCAGTCACTCTTGGAGGCTGCCTCCAGACTACCAAGGTTGTTGAGAGTAATGAAGCAGTCCTTCACAGCACAACTGGGAATTACTGTTTCCACTGTAGGTCTCCCATCTGAATCTCTACTGTCGAGCTAATCATGTGTGATTGTAGCCATTCGGGGCCAAAGGAAACGTCAAAGGGTCCAAGGAGAGCCAAGACGGTGGAGAAAGTCACAGCAGAAGTGCAAAAGCGAACGAGAGTATGGGATTTGAGGCTACTGGCGGAAATTCCATCCTCGCAGCAGAGTGAGTTGAGGACTGTCTTGGGAATGCGCGCTTACTAATTGTTGGCAGCCCGCCGGCCTGGAGTGGCTCTGTCGCAAACTTCAACAACTGGCGTATCATTGAGCAGACTGAACTGACACCGATTGTTGAGGCTATCTCAGAGATGGCCGGATATCGCGAAACTAGGTCCTGGTTCTTTGCTGCGGTGCCTAAGCTCAGTGAATACATGGTCATTCCCGAATCGAGGATGCTGCATGTCCGGTTCAAGGTTGCCAGCCAGAACGAGAGTTTTGGCGTCATATCTCAGAAGAAGGTATGCCATACTCAGTGACCAGATGCAGTCACTTACTAATCCTCGTATAGATACCGGCCTATCTTGGACATCGCCCGAACGAGTCGGTAACACCAGTTCGCACGAATCTTCGAGTCCCAGATCAAACACCTATCTTAATGTTTCCGTCCGGAGAAGAGCTTGGTAAATGCAGCGCCGTCTTGTGTTGAGAACCGGCTGACCTCTACAGGGACCAAAACAGATAATGCATTCAGTCATGTAGTATGGCGGTTAGAGATCGCTAGAGGGCATAGCGTAAGCAAAATCCAAGATCCATGCCCTTTCTATGTGTGACTGCTGAGTCAGACTAATTCGTGCTCAGATCGGCCCTGATACGCTACTATGCATCAAATCAGCTGCATTGCCGAAGGCTGATCTAGCCTTAACGGTATACCGTAATGCGCAAGGAGTGTATCTTCCATCCATCAGCAGCACAGACGAACCCTGCTACTGGAGACTGGAACCTGCCGAAACTTCCGGAATATCCAGAATGAAAGGCGATCGTTACAAATTCGGCGACTCCTTCAGACTTACCTGGTCATTCTCCGACCAAACAAGCGGCTTCCGCGACTTTGTTGATGATTCATATGGTCGACGCAACCTGACTCGGCCGTCTGATATCAAGAGCGATAAGTTATGCTTCAAGGTTCCCTTCCCACGGTTCGAAAGCATGTCATCAGATTATATGGCAGTACTCATGTCGCCTGCCTTGACAACGGATCCTATAATTGAGGAGATTAAAGTCCTCGATGGTTTCAACCAAGAAAAGACTTACAACTTTCATGATCTGACGTTTCGGGTTGATCTAGTTGGTAATGATGGCAATGGCGATAAGAACGACTACGCAAATCTTGCGACGACGACCTGGCAGGAGTTGGATAAGAAGCTAACTCCGGGAGAGAAGTTGTTGGGAAACATACTTGGACCTTCTCCGATGGTCATTGATGGAGTTTTGGGGGGTATGGAGTTTACTCGCTGGTGAGCCTCATGGCTGATAACTTGAATCAGTACAGAAAACTTGGTAGATATATACTGTACTTGTTGGTTGTATCGGGAAGGGATTAATGCTACTCCTCTTATCTCTACCTGCCGAACAACATCAATCCGCTCTGACTCGGCCAGTCGAATTAGTCTGGCCGCAGAACGGGACATGCACATGCAGAGGATGGAGCCGCGCGATTGGAGATACAAAGTGCGACGTGCAGAAAAGGTGGTCAGCATCTGCCCATTTCGACATCCTGATGGCCTCAATCCGGGGTTCGCGGCAGTCTTTTACCCAAACATGTTCAACATGTCGTAGCAAAATGTTTAATTAGCTACAGAATTTCTTACTGTTCTTATACAGTCGCTTTAGCAACTCAAGTCAACTAAACTTATCGACATTTCTCCATCAGCACCGACGATCAGTGGAATTATTCCCTCACTGTAACCTGACCAAGTCATGCACATGATCACGCTCGCATTTCGGTTGCAACCAACCCGCCCGTTTCCGGTTTTAGTGTCCAACAAAGATATCACACCACCAATGATGTTGTTGGAGAATGCGTCGCTCAACGTTGTACTTCTGCAGCGGAACGCAACACGGGCAATGAAGATACATTATTGACAGCGGCAGTGAACAGCCCAATAGCAGATGCATTTCCCTCGTAAGGCATTCTTCGTCCACGTCAGTCATTTGCGACCTAACGAAAACGAGGCAACCTAAGCAGAGCCTCATCAGGTTTTAACTTGTGGATTCGGGGCCCAGATCAAGATAAGCTCGCGGATCCTCGATTTAATACTCAATCTCGAACGGTTCTTATTTATTGTGAGATATTCACTGGATCTTTCTCTCATATTTGTTTGTCTTTGACGTGATTGGCCTAGTCACCATGGTGTCGACACCCCCGCCATCAGATGACGCAGAGGGTCATCCCCCAGAAGAGAGTCCACATGACGAGGAGGATGCTAAGAGCGCGTCACCAAGCAAGAAAGAAGCCAAGCAACCCAAAACATCAAACCGTGGACATAAAATTCGGCATAAAAAGCCTACGCATTATCGAACACATACCAACGACTTCCCTTCGCAGGCGCCGGGCGATCCGGTAATGAGGCAGGCGATGCGCTACGGCATCGACCCCAGCACATATCCTCCTCCGCCGCCGGGTGCATATCCAGCAAGCACGAACGCGTCTTATTACCCATCACCAAACGTCCCGCCGCCAGCTGCCTATACCAGCCCTTATACATATCCTGGAGGCGGAGGATATTTCTCTACCCCACGAGCAACTATCCGAGATCCCCAGTACTTCACCCCATCTGGATACGATGTGCCACCGTCAGTATACTCTGACCCTGGATACGCTCCCTCCGATTCTTATGGGTATGAGGAGGAGATCCCACCGTATCCTGAGTACCCAGTGCGGGAGCCGAAAAGAGCTCCAGTTCGGCCGAAACCCTTGCGACAACCGAAACCACAGACCGAGCCTAACCTGAGTAGCCTTCGAAGGGATGTGACATATCAGAGACCTCGTCAGAAGCGACCGTCTATACCCACGATGGAGAGAACATCGCCAGAGGAAGGCATAACCATGCAAGACATCATGGCTGAACTCAGAAACCTCCAACGTCAGGTGTACCAAGCCGACATACAATCCGACCCAGGGAGGATCCAAGGCCGTCCACGGCGAAGCCCATCAGTCACAAGCCAGTATACCAGTGAAGACACGAGATCCCTGAACATAGAAAGGGAACGGTCTCGTCAACTCACAAGTATCATCTACCGGCTGCTCGAAGATAGACAAAGACCGGAATATCAAGACTCATTAGGGCTCTCGTCGAGGCAGACAATGATGGATCTTCTTCAGGGCAGGGCAAGGGAACATAATGGAGAGATGGCGCTGATCAGTCAGCAGGACGCACAGGAGATACGGTCAAAACTCGATACTATCCTGGAGTATCTTCAGCTTGAGGACGGATTGGAGGATGAGCCAGCCCCGCAGCGACTTCGCGATTCCTACGAAAGCAGGCTACAACCCTTGGTCTTGAGGGGTCAGCCATCTATCGCCTCAGGGTCCTCAGTACACACACCATCATCGCCTACTGTAATTCGAGCAGCGCCACGTCGTCGTCAGACTCTTCCATCCGTCATCAGACCACCACAAGATCCACAATCATCGAACCAAGGACGTACCCGACAGGTTCCAAACAGGCTAGATGCCGACGACGAGATGTACGAAGACCCTCGACGCCCTGCACGTACAAGAGTCAGCTCAACACAGAGTGTTGCATCTCAGGATAGGAGAAGGCTACAAACATCGGTTATCCAAAGGAGTAATGCTCGGCCACCGGAGAGGAAGATTGTAGAAGGCGATCAACAGAAGGTCAGACCTGGTCGGTTTGCGTATGTCCAGACGGAAGATGAACAAGATGAAGAACCCGCTCGGGCACCTGTGCCGCCGTACCCAGTGCCCGATCCGCCTGGACAACCGAGACGGAGAAAGTCTGCAAGATCTGTAAGATTCGATTAAGTTTGTTCTATTTTCACTTGTTGTATTTATGAGTATAACGATATGGGCTGGACGGGGTATCCTCAACCCCTCTATCGCCAGGGTGAGCTTCGACACCCTGCTGTACGTAATGGCTATGTCAACGGGCATTTGCATACACTGCCCGGTTTCTGCATGCTTTGTATGCGCTTTAACCCAATCTTTAATTCGGCTATGCTTTGCTTCTGTGTACATCGCAATAGTGTAGTTGTCTCCTCCTTGGCCATGTATTCAGCTTAGACTAATCTTGCTCCAACCCAGCTGAGATAAATTCCCCATACAACTGGATTCTGCCCTCAACAGTTGTAAGAAACATGAAGTTGATAAAGCTAAGGGCCGGTCACAGCTTCCAACCCGCCACCAGGTGAGGGAAAAGGTCCTCGTACGCTGTTTTGATAATGAATAACCAGTCAATGCTCGCATAGTCAACCTTATACCCTGAAGCAACTGAAGGAACCACTACTAACTTTCAACCCATATAAAGAAACATAAGAGAAAGGTGCTGACAGCTGCGCCGATTGTTTGGTGCAGTATGGTCTTGATAAATGCGTTGGGCACGTTGAGCTTATTGTTGACAGTTTGACCATATATGGGCCTAACTGTCTGCCTCAGGTTAAGCTTTAGGCTATAAAAACAGATAATAAGTAATAATGCAATATCATTTTTCTTATTATAAGCTTTTACAATAACTAATAAATCTTGCTGTAAGCCCTAGGGCATTGTAAAGGGAAGAGACCAAAAGGTATGTAAAGGGGAATCTTAGTATACTTGGGTCACTCACCATCTTCTTCATTGGTCTAAAGTGCCGTTAAACTAGTAGGTGGAGCAAGATGGGAAAGATCATCCTACCATGATCACTACCTTAGGTCGTCCGCCGGGAAGGAGAAGATGCTTGGTTCGCCACGTGCAGTGTTTTGGTAGCTGGAGGCTCTATTGAAGCTCCGGCGTCAGAATTCCCAATCACGGATATACGCGGAGATGACGTCGTAAAATTTTCAAGCTATGATCGAGCACAGGGGGAATAGCGCGCCTGTACAGAGGCGTGACGGGGTCAGCTGTGCCATGATTCGTCGACTGCCGACGTATGTGACCTTTTGGCCAACCAGGTTTACGAACTTCGGTGGGAGAAAAGCGGCAATCTTCCGGTCTCCTCTGCTAGGTACGAGTAGGGTCAGATGGCATCTTGGCAAAGGCGAAGAAGCTCCACTTACACAACAGTTGATGCATATTGTATCCGGCTCAAGTTACTATGTAACGGTGACGATTAGTAGGGCCTAAGCTGAGGCTGCTGAATGACGAACTGATGCATCTAACCTTGCGGGCTCAACAGCCGTTGCAGGAATTGAGTAACATCTACTGATTATACTCTGGCTGTCCCATTCCTTGGGGTTCAGTGTCCATATCGTGAGAGAAACGGGCAAGCTAGTCCAAGACAAGATGGTTTAGGGGCACCACAGCAGTGTCACTGAAGAATTCTACTTGGCATAACAAGATCGTCGTTGTTGGTAGTTATCACCTTGCTCAGATCGAAGCAGGCATGCATGCATCCCCGCATTTGGATGTATCGTCTGCTTGATTGGACTGTGCTAGTATTCGGGGTCCTCGAGTAGATGCTAACTTCGCTGGTCACTGTACCAACCAAGATCACTCAGCAAAGCCATCAACATGTGGGACAGGTGTGAAATTAGGTTAAAACGGTTCCACCATCCACGATCACAAATAAATATTATACTGCTCTATAATACAAGACATCCAGTACTACTAAAGAGATCCAACCACGCTTCCTTGTGCAGGGCTGTACGGTCATTATGTTCCATTTCTAGCCGTGAATCTTGCATCCTAATGTAGATGCTTACACCCATTAGCTAAAGATCATGTGGTTAGGCGGTCCTCTGAATACCTGTGCCTTTGCAGGTAGATAAGCACCGCAGGGTAAGCTTATACCACGCCGCAGCCATGAGTTACAATAAGCTTTAGTAATCGGCGACTATTTATAACAGAACATAGAAATAACTGGCTGATCGAATTTGTAAAACTTGAGATGCCGTGTAACCGTTACTTCTCCTCATTTTCGGATCCCGTTTCTTGGTCTAATTTCTTACTCATCTTGTTATGTCCTCTCTCGGCTGGTGCTGAGTGAGACTGCCCTAGTAGGAGGATCCTACGCAAAGATGTATAAATTGAACAAATTCTTGACTTTGGTCTTGGCGAGTACGTCTTGTTAAGTGCACTTGTCAACATGCGAACTTTTCATACACCTCTTACGATCATCGAAACGCTCGCCAAGTCTCGTGGGGATGCTGCGGCAGTGAGATATCTGCTGCCAGAATCGCCTACTGACTACAAGACTATCACATATGCAGAATACTGTAATGATGTTGAAAATACGGCGAAAATGTGGCTGTATGTTTTATCACAGGCTGGCATTACGAAAGGTGCCGTAGTGGGAATTTGGTAGGTCCTTTGTCTCCGCAGCCACGCCTATCTGACATCTTGCAGTATGAGAGGATGGTCATACCAGGATCTCTTACACTATTTGTCTCTTCAAAGAGCCGGCTTCATCCCGCAACTTTTCTCACTTCGCATGACGAACCCATCGGTAGTCTACGAACTCCTGGGCAAGAGCAACGCTACAGCATTAATCTATGACTCAAGCTGTGAATCTTTGGTGAAGGACTGCCCGCTTCCAACATTTCCCAGCGAGAGGGCCCTAGAAAAAGCTGCGCTGCAGAATGTTGAGCTTGAAAAAGTGACTACTGCTTTAAACTGCGATAAAGTCTCGGCCATATTTCACACCTAGGCTCAACTTCAGGTATTCCGAAACTGGTTCCAGCTACTGTAAAATGGATGGACTGCTTGATTCGCAAGAACAAGCCATATACTCACGCCGGACCGCAGCCTGTGTCCTGCCTCATGTTAGTTCTCTCGTAGTGCCTCGTATTCCAAACTGACCTGTTACAGGGGTTCTCATGCCCATGTAGGCAACACCATCAATCTTACAGAAGCACTAGCTAACGCAGGCTGTTTGATTATGCCCAATAGTATTCCCTATACTACTTCTGAGTTGCAGAGTATGATTAGCCACGGTGGATTAACGGCCTTCAACATCTTCCCAGCCCTTCTGTCTGTCTTCATCCGGGAAGCACGCACTAATGCCGTCCTGCTTGGACAACTTCAGAGTCTGCACCACATCCTTCACGCTAGACAAGTTCTAGAGCCGCCTAATCAAGCGTAGGCTCATAAACAAGGGATTAAGCTTGTTAATACCTACGGTTCTACAGAGATCGGACTATCGATGCAAGCATCTGCCACTTCTCAATACCTCACTCCATTTCCAGAGTCAGGTTGTGAATTTATTCCTCTTTGCGGAACTTCATCTTCGTCGGAACAACTTGTTGAGCTTGTCATCCCCGCAGATGCAGATGACTGTCCTCATCCGTTACTCAGAGATAAGGCGGATGACAAGTTCCATACTGGTGACCTCTTCCAACGCGTTGGGGACGAGTGGATGACAGAATCAAGATGCAGCTATCTCTGGTGTGTGACGCGGGATCCCTTGAGGCAGAAGCGATGCAAGTCTGCGAGGCTGATCTGATCTCCGCTGTATCTGTCATTGGATCTGGACGTCCCAGTCCAGCGCTTATTGCCGAGCCCAAGAATGACGACATATTGACAACGGGGGGTGACGGTTTGACAAAGTTCAAAGAAGAAATACTGCGCAGGATATTGCCGTTTCATGCGCGAAAGTATCTCCATGAGCGAACTGACAACCCGAGCTTGGTCTTTGTTGTACCCCAAGGAACACTGCCAAGAACAGCAAAGGGTAATATTATGAGGAAGGCGGTGGAAAACATGTTCTCTGATGAACTAGAGAAGAGCTTTGTGGCCATTTCGTCTACGTAACACCTCCATGGTGATGGCTGCGGAATCGCGGACAATGGGATCGAAGAAGGTAGCACAGTCAGAAATTAATATCAATTACTACAAATAAAATGCCCAGTGCATATTTTATGACGACCTTTGCCTCACTGCATATTACTTTTGCGAGGATCGTTGCTGCGAGATGTACGTCATTGACTCAGTGGAGTGGTGATTCATAGCTTTCCAAGCCACTATATGAGAAGAACTGAACAGCATGAAATCCATATTGCACTTTCCTTTCATTTATAACTCAAATGAAAACTCTAAATCTCACAGTAGGAAAAAGAATATCTACAGGGTTATTATACCGCAGTTACCGATCATCTTTGACAAGAATCGCGTTTGCTCATCAAAACAAAAACCACATCTTCTACAGAAGAACTCAAACCAGCAACATGTCTTCCATCGTAGACAGCGTCAAGGTATTAGCTCATGCTCCCTATCTATCATCAGTAATTGACTTGCTAGAACACCATCGCCGAAAACTTCGGTGGTCCAGCTGAAAAGCTCGCAACCCACCAATTCTCGCTCTCCGAAACCCCCGACCTCACCAACAAAGTCGCCGTCGTCACCGGCGGCAGTGAGGGTATCGGCTACGGAGTAACACACACTCTTCTCTCCCACAACATAAGCAAGCTCTTCATTCTCTCCATCTCCGAAGAAGTCGTCAACGGCGCCAAAAAGTCCGTCGCTGAAGAACTCGGCCAAGAGAAAGCTGATCGCACAGAATGGATCCAGTGCGATCTGAGCGACTGGGTTGCAGTGAAGAAAGCAGCAGAGCAGATCAAGAAATCTACTAATCGCTTGGATATCCTTGTTAATAATGCGGGAAGGGGAATCATGACGTACCAGCTCTCAAAATATGGTGTTGATCAGCATATGGCTGTGAACCACTTCGGACATGTTCTTTTGACTTCTTATTTGCTTGAGCTTTTGAAGAAGACAGCTGATGAGCATGGAACTGTGAGGATTGTCAATCTTGCTTCTAATGCTCATCAGGGAGCACCTAGCGATGTTAAGTTTGAGAGTCTTGATGAGCTGAACCAGGATCTGGGACCGAATCCTCAGTATGGACGGTCAAAGCTGGCCGCTATTCTGTATAGTCGGTATTTGGACCGTCATCTCACCAAGGCTGGAAACCCAAAGATCTTGGTGAATGCTACGCACCCTGGTTTCGTCAGTACCAAGCAGAGCGTTGATTATATCCATGAAGCGTGAGTTTATGTAATCTCCCTCTTTTGATCCCCACTGACACGTGTTAGGTATCCTCTTGCTGGCTACGCCATGTCAATTGGAATGGAACCTTTTAAGAAAGATCAATTCCAGGGCGCGACTAGCTCAGTATTTTCCGCCACCCTTACCGACAAGTCCGGACAATATATCTGTCCTCCCGCTGTGCCGGAGTTGGGCAATGAGCTTTCGCAGAATGAGCAGCTTGGTGAACAGTTGATGGAGTTGACGAGGAAGGTCATTCGTGACAAATTTGAGAGTTTTGATGATCGGAAGTTTTACTAGGCATTTATTCTAGATGGCGGGTTATGCCTTGCAATAGATAAATGTAAAAATACAATGTTCTATACTCACTTTATAAGGGTCTGAGAATAATATATTAACTTTAAAACTATTTTTATACTGCGGACAGCTTGCTTGTTTATAAAGACAATACTATCTACCTTTTTAAATAGTTTTTATAATTATATAACTAACCTCTTTAAAATTATACTTAAAAAACCAGAGGGAAAGACTAATATTTACTCTTTATCTTACTAGCCTTAAGCACACGTATACTTTTGAGGCTGGATTAATAACACAAGGATGCTATTTGGTTCCGTACCCTGGAGAGGTTTTACACTACTGGGTTCTGTCCTAAACTCACATTAGGTGCATATTTCTAAATTGCAGCCAAAATGATTATCGATCTTAATTGGCACGGTCCTATAGTCTAGTGGTCATGACGTTGGATTTTGATCACCCTCAAAGTCTTCCAAAGACCCCGGTTCGAACCCGGGTAGGACCTCATTTTTTCCCTCCCTCATCATCGAGTCATCACCACTTTTTGCTCAATCCCACTTCTCTCCTTATACCAATGACGCGTCGTCACATCGTCAAGGGTCCCAACCCCAGCTTTTCAAAGTCATCAAGTGGATCCCACCCGCACCAACCAGCATCCTAGCCCATCGACGCCATGCTCATAGCAGCCTAGCCTCACGTCACCAGACCATTCACGCGCCCCCTTCTCCGCATCTTCCTCATTGGTTCCCCATGTTCTGTTTCTCTTCACTCCTGAAAAACAAAGATCACCAACTTTCTCGCCCATGGTATCGACATGATGCTGCTCGGCATGGGCTGGCAGAAGCCTGACAACTTTGCCGGTTCGTCGAGTTGGGCTATTACGATTGGGCTGTTTGTTGCGTCGGGGGGTTTGTTGTTTGGCTATGATCTGGGGTGAGTCAGTTTAAATGTCTCGTTGGAGTCTGCGGCGCGGTGAGCAGCCTGCATGCGACAGCGCTATTCTGTCTTATGTTCTTTTTATCGCCTGATGAATGTGGCGCTGCGCGTTGTGTTCGCTTGTCGCGAGATAGCCTCAAAGGTCTCTCCTTGTTGACATTGATCGGCAACACTATGGCCCCGACTAACCTCATCTCACTCATAGCGTCATCAACGGCATCCTCGCCATGTCCGTCTTCAAAGACCACTTCAGCACGAATCAATCCTGTAAAGACGACGAGGGCCACATCGATCTCTGTCCCGCAGACTCATCGCTCATCGTCGCCATTCTTAGCGGTGGAGCCGTCATCGGCGCTTTGGCAGCAGCTCCATCTGGTGACAGCATCGGGCGGCGCAAGACATTGCTCGCGGCTGTCACTACATTTTGTGTCGGGGCCATCTTTCAAATATGCGCTCGAGCGACGCCGATGTTATTAGTCGGGAGGTACGTTATTTATCCTTGATACCTCGTGATTTATTCTCACGGCAAAAGGTTACTTGCTGGCGTTGCAGTCGGAGCTATTTCCGTTCTCGTCCCTCTTTATCAGTCCGAGACTGCGCCGAAATGGATACGCGGGACCATCATATGCATGTATCAGTTCTCCATCACGGTGGGGATATTAACCGCGACTACTATCAACGTCGGCACATCCAATATCGACAGCGATGCAGCATATCGAATCCCTCTTGGCATACAACTCGTACCCGGCCTCATTCTCGCCTCTGGTATTCTTTATCTCCCCGAGACTCCTCGTTTTCTCGTCAAGAAAGACCGGTTGGCGGAGGCAGAACTATCTCTAAGTCGTTTTCGCAGATTGGATAAGACGCATCCCGCTCTGGTGGATGAGCTCCAAGAGATTATAGCGAATCATCGTTATGAACTAACCCTCGGTCACGACACATACAAGGCTCTCTTCGCAAGAAACTCCTCCCTTGGCCGTCGAACCATGACTGGCTGTGGGCTCCAGATGCTGCAACAACTAACTGGTATCAACTTCGTTATGTATTATGGGACCACCTTCTTCAGCAACGCCGGGGTCAACAAGCCCTTTCTCACCAACCTAGCCATGATCATCATCAACTGCGTTTGCACAGTACCTGGTCTCATCGTCATCGAATCATGGGGAAGACGAAAGCTCCTCATGGCTGGCGCTCTAGGCATGGGCGTTTCTCAGTTGCTGATAGCAGCTGTGTACTCGGCAACTGAGGATAAGATGGAAAAATCTAATGGAGGGGCCGCTAACATGGTCCTTGTCGTCTTTTGTGCCCTCAACGTGTTTTTCTATGCAGCGTCCTGGGGACCTGTTGCCTGGGTCGTGACTTCAGAGATCTTCCCACTCAAAGTACGCGCAAAGGCCATGTCAGTATCAACGACAGCAAACTGGCTTTTGAACTTTGGAGTTGCATACGCACCACCATATATCCTCGGCAGAGGCGCAAACGCATTCGGGCTCAAGATCTTCTTCATCTGGGGATCATGTTGTCTCCTTTCCATTGCTTTCGTATGGCTGATGGTATACGAAACTAGCAAGATGACACTAGAGCAGATTGACGAGATGTACGAGAGAGTGAGATATGCATGGGAGAGCCCAGGGTTTAACCCTACTTGGAGCTTTCAACAGATGCAGAATGCGGGATGGAATGCGAATGCGCACGCAGAGCAACAGGCTGGCGATGAACATTCAACATCAAATGTCAACTCGACGGACGACGAGGGTCATGAAACGGCGCCGATAAGGCCGGATAATTCACATGGATCGACGACTCCGATGGTGAATTTGGATTTTAGTTACTAATCAATCTGTGTTTACATTCCTTGCCACCAAATGCAGTCATAATGCGAAACCACCGTTGGCCAAGCTGTGCCAATGCAACATGGAACTCGACCGAATTCTCGGATGCTTACAACACGACCCTAGAAACAGGCAGGATCCATCACATGTCCAACAACAAGTCCTTAGCGAACACACAAACTTGCATGCCAGCTGACGTTTCACGAGAAGCCCCCTTTGATAACAATGCCCAGCCTAAAACGGCTGCATAAACCTCCGTCTGACAACGGAGCGTTCCTCGGAATAAACAACCGTCCCATTATAGTAATCATCTGTAACTTTTTAGATGCGTCGGGACCCTTACGTGTCTTACCATTCGATTTCTATGAAAATAGAACCATGCAGAGTTTTCTAGACTCCACCACAACTGACCAAATCAATTCGGATCTCACACATTCCGACACGTAGGATAGGCTATCGCAAACCTAACGCCGAGCCCGAAGCGCGAGCTTACTACGATCTGAGACAGTGACCCCCAGCCGCATTCCAATCCAGTCTCTTCCAGAACAATCGTACCGTTGGCCAATCGACATTCCGACGACCGCAACCGTCAGTCACTTTCTAATTCGGCAGATGAACGATGTGGCTGAAACCTGAGCGATGATCTTCCAATTCTTGGCATTCCATGATGTTTGTGGCTTGGCTATGTCGGGAACCAGAACGGGTACCAGCTCATGGGCTGATTCTAGATGGGGCTTCCCGGGCCGGGTGGTGACATTTTCAACACCATCGTGTAGGGCTGGAGGTTGAGGTCTGGTCCGTCGGGGGAGCGGCTCCGTCGCGGCTCTGGACTTTTCTAGACATCAGCAGAAGGGGCTAAGGATTCTTGATGGGATATGCAGGGCTGACCTTTGCGCAAGGGTGATACCACCTGAACACCATCACGACATGGCTTCTCGAACAAATTATTGGAAAGGAGATGTGGATTGAATTTGTGAGTTGGCATTACTTACGATACCTCGCGCCGCTATCTAAGCCTAGATCTAAGCTTGAACGTCAATACAGATTCGTAACCATAATCAACCATTGATTCTCCATAGCATACATGTAACCAGTTACCCAAGGACGTAATACCATCTAAAATACCCAAAGAATACTCCATAGCATCATCTTCCCTTTGCCTTCAACCCCGTCATTGACGCCGAACTCCTAATAGAACTTGCAGGTGTATTCGAGAACACAGGCCGACATTCTTCTAATTTCTGCCGACGATCAAACTCCTTAAGAAACGTGTACACACTGCCGAGGGGCATGTATTCCAGCAAAGGCCGTAATTCACTGGGAAACGTTTCCGCTCCGTGATCTTTGATATCCTCGTTGACGCGATTGAGGCGAAGAATCTGCATCCAAGACACAATCCCATCACCAACCATGAACGTCGGAAATTGCGCCTGGGCAATATCTTCCAGAATCCACGTATTACGGAAATACGGCCTGTTCAAGAAGCCAGAGATGGCCTTGTAGCTGGGTACTTCCGTCGGGTCCGTGATCCCCTCAGGAATGTCACTGAGATGAGCCACAGGTCCCATCCACTGCAGAATCGGCGCGTAGTTCGCTGGGTTCGCCTCGCGATCACCTGGCTCTCCAAAATTCTCCGGCATGCACTTATCCCACGCCCGTATAATCTCAATCGCAAGATCAGACGTCGCATCCTTCGTTCCCAACCATCCAACGACCAACTTCGCCTCGCGGTACGCACGAGCCATATGCGCACGTCGCTCGGCCTCTTCTTTCCTATCGCGCCTGTTGATGCATAATAGATCGATCCAGATCCGTAGCGGAGGTTTTTCGCATCTCGTGGAGCCCGGGTCGACGAGTTTGCGGAGGAATGAGCGTAGCCATCCGGGGGGTTTCTTTGTCGGCGATGGTGGTGGGGAGGGTGGTTGTTGTTGCTCTTGTTGGTGATTACTGATTGTTCTTTGTGTCTCAAGATCGACCCTTGAGGAGGAGGCGTTGTTGATGACGGTCTGGGCGCGGGGGCCGAGGAAGACTTCGCGGGTGTGGCGGATTGCTTCGGCGAGGTCGGACGGTATGGCTACTTTTTGGCCGTTGAGCAGAATGGGCTCGGTTTTGGTGATGTCGCCGTAAAGAGCGGAAAGACCAATGAAATCGGGCGCATCACATAGTTTCTCGTGGACAAGGCGACATACGATTCGGTCGTTGATGTCGTTATTCGGCGAGGGCTGCAGCTCCAGGATCCTCACTTCACGCGCCGCTAGATCTAGCGGCCGGTAGTGAATCGACGACAAACCGTCTGACGGCGGCGCCATTAGTCACTGCTGTCTTAGCGATCGGGATTTGTGTGGGTTCGAGTGTATGTTGGTTGGAGCCTTGTCTCTCTCTCATGCAGGATAACATGCAAGGAGGGGGGGGGGGCAGTGTCCAGTTGATATGATGAAAGGGTTGCAGTCAAGAAGGGAGGGGCACAGAAAGTGGGAGAAACAAGGTACTTGTTTTAATCGACATTCACCAACTGGTTTGTGCGTTTTTAGCAGCCCAACTGCGTGTGAAAAAACAACACCTGCCAAGATCCTGGAATGTGGCCCGCGAGAGGATAATGTTCCCACTCTGTACTGCCGGGTTTGGACATGTCAGGAATGAGGAAGATCACGGCAAGGATTTGCACAAGCTAACAGCCTAACAGGCAATCCACTGCCGCTGATAACATGACCTGAACCCAGATGAGTGCTTAGTATTTAACCGTCCCAAGCCCATCCCGTACGCCATTGATCGAGATCTTTCTAGTCTAGCCACATAGACTTTAGAGCCAGACCTGGATGCAGAGGAGTAAAATGCTTGTCCGTAACTCTAAGATTAAAAACGCTCAGTCGTGCCAATTGACATTTGCGGAGGAGGAGATTTGGGGGGCGTGCTGTGGAGGCCCGGCCCGGTTTCAATTCTTGGTCAGGACGTGGGAAATACTAATTTAGCGCTGGTAACATGATTGTTCCTTGTCTAGTCTCAGTTTAGCGTGGGTACTCTGTAGCTCAACGCGGAATACCAATCTGATGTCATTCATGATGGTGTATTGCTCGTGACGAGGAGTTGATGGCTTTACGCCTGGGACAACGCGCGTTCTTCGATTGATTACATTTCTAGGATTTAATCCAGATGGACCACAGTGTTTCCAGAACTTCTAGAATGTGCCACTTTTTCTTACATGTCTCCGAACTCAGCATTTGTGAACTGCTAATGTACGTGCTGTGTCTCACCGCCCCCTTGACAAACAAGACGTCCCCCTTCCTAACTCGGCAAGCGTTCTCTTTCTCCGATGCGCGTACATATGTGACGAACCCGCATTGTTTAGTGACGCGAGTGGAGCTGGATCTGTTCACGTGTAGGCAGGAGAATGGCTTGTTGCTTGACAGCGTGGATCTGCTAACTACCGAGTTATCCCACGTTTGGTGCTAGCGCCGGAAATCGATCACGCAAGGATTCCGCCGAACGGCTTATTTCCTATGGGATTTAAGCACATGCCACTTAAATCTGCATGTTGATGGTAACATTACGATGCAGCGTAGACGAGCTGTCAAAAACACCTGATATGATGTTCTATCTCGCCATCGCGATATGAACCTCGCGTCTTCGCCTTTACTATTGAGACATTGTTTCGGAGACTGGAATACTTTCTAGATTACGGGTTTGTCCGCCAGGGCTGCTCACTGAGACATTTAACAAACCTGTATCAATACCCAGAACCCGAACTCCCTGGGTGTTGGACAATTAGCTGCAAAACCCACCACACCGTCCCGATGATCTGCAGAACAAATTTCTCGATCCAAGACATGTCCCCGGTAGTCAACAGGGGGCAAGTGGATCGTCACCACCAGTTAAATTCGTGCATCCCTGTTTTTTTTTTTGGATCTAGACACTAACTAGTTGGTATGCCTCACCAACAAACCAGAAAGAATTGCAGAACCAACAGACATGCTACAAGAAAAATGGATAATTCTTTCAATCATGTACTGATATCCCTCGGTATTCCTACCGGTGCTTTTAAATCAGCTGCCTCCCTGTGATGAAAGTGAAGTTATAAAAGGAAGCCCGTGAACCGCCCTAGTAGGGATCCATCAACGCTCAGACTCACAAACTATCAACTCATACCTAATCTCCCCTTGTCGATCGAAATGTCTTTCCCTTTGTGTCTACCCTGGCCTCAGCAAGCCTACTGGGGCGAGTTTGACCTCAACGGGCTCAAAATAAAACCTAAAGACCGTGCCCTACACGATTCAAGTTCCACCGCCGATATCCCCCCGTACTTCTGGGGCAAGGGTTTCCGGGGCCGTGGGCTCGGGAGATTCTTCACCCGAAGGACAGCCAAGCCCAGACATGCTGGGTACACTGAAGCTAGACGTCTGATCGGACGCGGTACTGTTGATGATCTCCAGAGACTGTCGTATCATGCAAGCACTTTCGTCATCGAAGTATTTGAAGATATTGAAGATCTTTCGGATGCTTCGTCAACTGAATCCTTTCCGTCGGCCGGTTCAGGACCTAGAGTAACTCAGCTAAGACTCTCCCCTGAGCTAGAGGCATGGAAATCTTCCCAGCATGCGATCGGCAATGTCTTACCGCCCAAGGGCGCTGGGTTGAGCCCTGTTTCTAACGAGATCCTTCACATCCTTGGCGCAGAGGATTGGCCTGAAGCTCTCAAGACGACGAACGCCTTATTTGGATGCGGAATCGCTAGTCTTCTCATGGGCGCTGCTGATTCAAGGACCATGTTCTCCAACTATGTCACGGACATGGCTTTCTATTACGAACACGGATACAACTATGTCTTTCCCAACCTTGAGCCGCTGTTGGAGAAGGGTCTTGATGATCCGCATGCGCTACGAACCCCCGGCGGCCGGGAGCGTCGCGATGCCGTAGCCATTGGCAAGCGATACATCCAGCGTAAGATAACCCTTGAGAAGAAGCACAAGGGCCACCTTCTGAACCGATCTGCGCGTCTTGATCGACGAACCGCTCAGATTGTTTCACTGTCTGAGAGTAGTCTTCTCGGCATGGCGGCTGAAGCTACAGCACGAGGCTTTGACCCCGGCGCCGTCATGGCCGATCTTGTCTTTAGTTCACCAGGTACCGATGTCGTTGACGTTGGATGCGACCTTGTCAACTCAGAGGTTATGAACTCGTTTCTGAATGTCACTGATATCACGGACACTGGTATTGTGAGCGAGGATGTTTTGAGGAGGGTGTATGATGCGTATGCTGTTATGGGGGCAAGGATGCTCACTCAGCGATGGCACGAGCCTGTTGCGAGGATGTGTGCTGCGTTGTATACGTGGCATATTCAGAACGATCGACACATGTTCTTCCGTCGTGCTTTGTTGGGATGGTCCAAGGCGAGGAAGGCTCCGGCGCAGCCTCAGAGTGAGGGTGATTTTGACGAGGTGTTTGACAAGCAATTCCGCCTTACTGGATTTTCTCGACCTGTGAATGCTAAGTATGCCTGCAACGGCCAAGATACCTGTGACCACGTCCACGACCACCTTGCGCGCCATGGCGAAGAGCCTCTCATCAAGGAACTCTGGTGGTATCTCGTCACTGGTCCCCTAGAGTATGTGCGGGGTAGCAAGGTCGACGAGGCTCGCGAATTGGAGTTAGCCGAAGGGTCGAGGTTACGAATGGCCAAGCTTTTCGCCAAGGGTTGGATATTGGAGATGGTTTGGTTGATTGCCCATGCGAACCATCACGCTTGGCAGGTAAACTACTTGTTTGAGGCTGCCATGTTTGGTAGCATTTTGGACGGAGGCAAATTGATTGGAAAGCTGGATAGAAAGGATCAATAATTATGGGTCATGATACGATGATGATTGGATGACTTATGGTCTGCGTTGTTTCTTAGAGTTACTGGGGTTATGATATCTCTTATGTTTAGTATAGATTACAAATGAATCTTCTACGTTCTTCACTGAGCCTTCGCTGGTAACTGTAACTGTCTTTGTGATCATCCATGTCTTTGATGGTTAAATTCTATTGTGATGAATAAGTCGCTATGCAATGATACAACTGCTCAAGAAATGAACCAGCGGATAACAGCGAGATGCAAGACCCTTGCCCTCGTCAAGTAAACATGATCTTCCATCTGCCGCCTGTCAACATGTCATGTCAAACCTTATCCCGCCTAAAAATGGGCTGACACAATTTCCGGGTCCAACCGGACCTTCTATTCCCCCAACCAACAACGCATCTCGCAGTGTTACATCAGCTCAACCCTAAGCCGTTGCAAGGTTCGAAATTTCACTGTGACTCCCCTTACTAGTCGGGTATGCAGTGGCATCGCTACCCGGACGCCACGTCTCGGCGTCACCCAAACGGTCAGACGTAAGCCCGCTGCTTCCGGGGTTCTTGAAACCACGTTCTTGTTGTCGTTGGAAAGAGATCTTCCGAAGACGCTCGGTCTCTGCGGGCGTTAGATGAAGCTGTAAATCCTTGTTAGATGGTCATTAGTGAACGGCTTAGCGATCGACTTACATAGACTTCGATGCCGATGGCGTGGATAGCGAGCGCTAGCCAAAGGCCCATGGAGAAACCTAGCGACAGAGCGGATGCAATGTTCTCGGTACCTTCGCCTGACATGTCACCTTGAATGGCAACCCAGGCATTTAGATCACGGCAGGTGGGGTACTTGGCGATCAACGACTCGGTGTCGTCGTAGAAGGAAGCAACCTTGGAACATTGCATTGGGAGTCGAAAACTCGGGTTCTTGGACATGGTCACCGCAGAGATGATCATAATAATCCGCACCGTGATAATTGAACCGGCCTGTGCGTTTTAGATGATGTAGTACACGGGCGAGGTTAAAAGTAGACTTACGTAGAACCACGCGCGAAGCATCCAAGCGCGATGTTGCTCAAGCTGCAGTGTCTTGATGTTCCATATCGCTAGGAAGAGTGACCCAAGAAACATGATCGACAAGAGACCTACAGCAGCTCTGACCGAAAGTGAGCCACCGAACGCGACAGGCGCAATGATGATGGCGCCGACGGTGCCGATAACTGCTAGAATAACAACGATGTATCCATTCATACGATGGAACAGCAGTGCTTTATATCGAATGAAAGGAACAAATTGAAAGACCACAAGAAACGAAGCTGGGATGATGGTGTACAGATGCATTTTGATGCCAATCTTGTAATGGTCCTTTCTGTTGTAAGACCAGCATTCGCCTGGGCCTGCGCCGGTACCCTTGCTGTTGGGATTGCAATAAATGCTATTGTAATTGAGGAACATCATTCGAGCGAGGGCAAAGCCGAACATGGCGCCGGCGAAGATGAACCATAGAACGAAGTTGTAGCCTTTGGAGAAGCCAATTGGGTTGTAGACCTTGCGGGCCTTGGCGACGAAGGTATTGGCTGGGGGCCGTGTTGGAGCTGCCATTGTGCTTAGTGTAATTGAACTTTGTCGAGTAGTACAGATTGAACCCATCTTCAGGTTGAGAAGTTGGGAAGTTATATGCAGACTGAGAACTCATCTCGGCAGTCAATATCGTAGCTGTCATGCCCAATCCCTCTGGCGCACAATAAATCTACAAGTGGATAAAGCGAACGGCAATCTCTCGCATTCACTTTGCCAAGCCCGCATCCAATCCAACCAAAGCGAATGCGAAACCCCTCGTAAACGAAAATGCATCGTGAAGGGTTGAGCGCTAAACCACATCGAGACTCAATCTGCGCGGGAAAAAAGTCAATGCCGTCATCAGCCACGTCGTGGGCAGGGCTGAGCTGACCCAAGCGAAACCGAACTATTACTCAAGAGATGAGTTTGGAGACTGAGTCCTGCGGCTTTTGATTTTGGATTCGGTCGGATGCTGCCACTTTTATGCTTATCCTGCGGATGTCAGAACGTCATCTCTAGCTGACCGCATTCAAGGAACCAATAACCGAAAATGGTTGGTGTGCCCGGTAGATCAAAGGCATGCGTTACCTGTCGGAGGCGCAAGAAAGGTGTAAGTCTACCCGTTTCTCTAACGGTCACTACTCATAATTGGTCAGTGCGATAAGAAAGTGCCCTTTTGCGGTCAGTGTCTCGCCCTAGGCATCCCATGCGAAGGATATGAACGTCAGCAGATATGGCTCATCAGCCAAGGATCCACGCAAAAGTCATACACTAAATCTCCTTCACAAAGTCCATCCTCATCTCCACCAAGCTCAAGCTCAAGCTCAAGCTCAAGTCCAGGTTCTGTAGTGACCCTTCACGACTCCCTCACAAGGACCGCCAGAGCTCAAAAGTTCACTGGCCTTTTCTGGTCGGATTATCTGTCCGGTGGAAGTGGTTACTCTCTGAAAGCCTCAGGTATAACAAGCACTAAGTGGATGAAGCTCTACGAGGCTCTAAGTGAAGTTGAAGCCAGTCTCCAATATGTCGCCATGGCGCTTAGTACAGCAACGCTTGGCGCCACCAACAACGATATCCAGCTTGTGGGCAAGAGTCAGCAGGCTTATGGATTAGCAATGCAGCAAATGGCTGTCTCATTCATATCCCCATCACGAAACAAGGATGGTATTCTCGCTGCGATTCAGCTTATGCGAGTATACGAGGTCAGATAACCCATGCATGGTGCAAATGGAGATACTTATTGGCCAACAGCAATTGTTTGGCACTGGCATTTCCGCAGCTCAGAAGAACTCGCCTGTATCGCAGATCAAGGGTTTTAGAAAGCATGTTGATGGTGAGACTGCTCTGATACTGAGTCGCGGGCCCAATGATTCTTGGTCATCCATGGGAAAACAGCTTTTTGCAGATGGTCGTCTAACTTTGGTAAGTCTCACCTTTTGATTTGCTTCCTCGTGGGCTGATAAACGTAGATCAACGCGTATATCTCACGGCGCAAACGATCACCATACAGCAACGGCTGGAAACAATCACAACTATGGCGCTCAGTGACAAACTCACCCCTCAATCAACTCATTGATATCTTGGTTGAAGTACCAGCGATTCTAGAAGATCTAGACATCTTCAGAGAAACTCTGAGTATCGAACTCTATAATTCAACCCTGACTCGCTGTCGCACCTGTGAGGTTGAGATCTTAGCGCTGGGGTTGGGATTTGGCGAGTCGCTCACTACTTACGACTATACATATACCAGGGAGCCCTTGCCGGTACCCAAGAATGACGATGATCTTGCCATCGTTTATCTGAGCTGCTACTACTGGATGACTTGTCTGTTTATATACTCAACAATGGGCTTCTGCGAACTCGAATCCATGGATCCATATACCAGAGGGCCTATACTGAGTTGTCCGAGCCAACGAATCGCAATGTCTTATGCTTACAAAATCGCGCATGCCATACACCTGCTATTTGAGCCACCAGCAGGGACATATAGCTCAGTAGCCGCATTCTTCATTCTTGGGACTGCTCTACGATATCTGATCATGATAGAAACTCACGGCGGTCAGAATATCATGAGCAAGGAGAGGTTACTTTTAGTGGGCATATTTACTCGACCATTCCTCGGCAGCTTCGTTGGGAGGTTTCTCCAGAACCTACAGGTGGATGATGGTATCGACTATGGTTATCCTGCGGATATTCTTCTAGGGATGAGAGGTATTGAGTATAGGGCCATGGTCTGGTGGTGCGGACTGATACAGGCTGGATTGCCGGAGTTTACACTAGAAGATCCATGTTATCCGTCAAAATAACAATTTGTGTTATATATGTTATAATCCTCAGCCTATATACAAAGGAGCCTCCAAGCCATCATGGCAAACGAACGTGTTCACCCAACCATTCAGTCATAAACATTGTTTCATCGCTTAGCAAATGTTCTTCTGGGCGTTACCAGTGATTCCCCAGTAAATATTCTCAGCGCAAGGCGACTCCCGAACAGTGTTGCTGTTCACCTGAGCCTTGACGTAAATACCACTCGTGTTGGGGAACTCGCTTCGTGCTGAAACGCGGACCTCGCCTCCTCCATTGACGACACCATCTCGAATAGCAAAGTTATAGCAATTCTCAATCAGAATAGCGTTGTTCCCGTTATCAGCAAGATCAATGTTCTTGATCTCAGTGGCACCGGACATGGAAACGCAGAAGATACCACGACCGCCGCCTCGTGAGTAGACTTTGTCGATGAAGACGTTGGTGGTGGTGTATTGACCATTGGAGAGTTGACCGTTGTTGTTGGCGAAGCGAAGCGTTGCATACCCGGTGCCAGCTCCAGCATTGATGCCCTCGACATAGCCGACCTTGACGTTTCGAGACTCCTGGATGAGTAAACCGCATTCGCCAACATCCTTGGCCTTGACGGACGTGATAGTAAGACCGTCAATCTTGAAAGTTTCGACAGCATGGCTACCAGCACCAGTAACCACGATGTTACCCATAGAAACACCGTAATTCCATTCCGCATCGCGATCAAAGCGAATACCAATCCCACCACTAAGGTTCAACGTGATATCACCAAGCCCCAAGTTTCTGGTCCCCGAGAATCTCAGCCCAAAGTACGGATTACCCGTCATCTTGAGATACGGAATCTTGACATCGTTCTGGTTAATAGCCTCAATAGCACCACGACCAGATTTATTGCCGACGTTCATTGTACCGCAGACTTCAAACGTCTTTCCGCTGGTGATGCTGATGGTGTTGGCGCCGATGCTGCCGGATGCTCGGACTGTTACGCGCTGTCCGCTGCTGATGCGGTCGAGGGCCGTTTGGATGGCGAGACGGTAGTCGGTGCCAGTGTAGACGTTTGCGCCGTTGACGGTGGCGGTGAAGGTCCCGGAGCCGGAGACTACGCCTTGTGGGGAGCCATCGCCGCAGGCTGCGCTGGCGGAGGCGATGAGGGCGAGACCGGCGGTTAGGATGGAAGAGAGATGCAACATCTTGAAGTTGTCTAATGATCTTGGACGGGGACTTACTATCGGAACTGATCCATCGCTGTCTTTATATATCTGAAGCATCTATAGTAGTGATCATCTATTCGTGCGCTTTTCCACCATGATGATCCCCCAAACCCGGGGATGATACCTTAATTCGACCGACAGCACAAGGATGCACGTCTTGGCGCAGAGGGGTACGTGATGTTCCATGTCGATAGCGAGATGCCAATTCGGGTCACGCGGAAGTTTAACCTCCGCAGGGGATGCTGCGATGCATATTCTGGGGTATTCTCCCACCTATCACACCAGAGTAATATGAAGCTTACCGGGAATAAAGCACATTAGCCTGGGGCTCGGCACTTGTTGTCGAGAAGTCTGTCCGAAGGTTGAGTTTTAAGCTTGAATTAATTTCCTCAATTGGTTAGAGGTTGGGGATTACGCTTAGTATCTCGCCGTCAATTAACCCGAAGAACCGAATCGTAAACAACCTGTCGCCTTTCCCTGTTGAATCTAACCTGGCATTGGGTTGACCACGAGAGCTCTATTACTCTTGCGCTGCCTATTGACGGTAATTGTGTGTAAGGTAAATATTATCAGGCCATAATATGAGGTTACGTTTAGTTAGGTGCGATTTCTAAATTGCATGCTCTCCTAAATATGCATATAGTGGTGGTATAATCCTGGTATATATGAATATTCACGGTCATCCGTGCGGCTGAGCAAAAAGTCAGGCTGTGCGTTTTGTAATTTCAGCGCTTCCCCTCATCTTTGCTGCCTGTCATATGATCATCATTATCACGTTTTGTTACCTTGAAGCGAAGACAACTCAAGGCAGTGCTTTCAAAGCGCCTCAGGAATGGATTCATTCGGGACTTCGCAGTCTTGGCTGCCTAAGCGACAACGCGCTGACAGCGGGGATAGCGCCCAGTCCTTACAGTACGATGACTATACAGTCGGGTGGATCTCCGCTCTTCCGCTTGAGATGACAGCTGCTCAAGCTATGCTAGATCGTGCACATGAGCCACTTCGCCAGCATCCGCAGGACAGCAACTGTTACGAATTCGGAAGTATCAATGGTCATAATGTGGTTATCGCTTGTCTACCAAAAGCACAGTACGGCAACAACAACGCTGCCATTGTTGCGAATAATATGAACAGGACTTTTCCTCGTCTCCAACATCGTCTGTTGGTCGGTATCGCGGGTGGGGCACCCGGGGCAGTTGACGTACGCCTCGGAGATGTCGTGGTCAGCACAGATGCCATACAATACGATCTGGTGAAAGCCTTGCCCAACAATCACTTTCAGCGAATTGCGAAAGCCATCAGTCCCCCTCAGGCATTACTGACAGTCGTTTGAAAGCTTGAGGCGAGCCATAAAGGAGGACAAAATCGAATGCTCGAGATTCTGGCAGAGAATGTGGCTCGCCTCCCTCATTACTCCCATCCAATGGTTGAAGATCGTCTCTTCCACCATGAGAGTCCCCATACTTCCTCAAGTTCAGACTGTGATGGCTGTGACATATCACAGCTTATAGTCAGGACGGTTCGTCAACACACCCAGCCCGTAATCCACTACGGCCGCGTTGCGTCAGGGAACCAAGTCATCAAAGATGCCCTTACTCAAGAAAAATTATCGAAAGAGATTACCAACATTTGCTTTGAGATGGAGGCAGCAGGCGTCATGGATACCTTCCCTTGCCTTGTGATTCGTGGTATATGCGACTACTCGGATTCTCACAAAAATAAGGGGTGGCAGGAGTACGCAGCTTTGGTAGCTTCAGCGTATGCCAAAGAACTTCTGATGTCAATGCCCCCCACATTAATGCAGCCATGGAAGCGAGCGAGAGTACAGCAACCCAAAGACTCAGAGCCTTTCAGCATTGAAGCAGCTGAATGTCTGCAAGAAATGTTCGTCACAGATTCTTCACTGGATCGTGAGGGCATTCTTGATGCCAAGGGCGATATATGTGAGGGAACTTGTGAATGGCTCCTATCCACAGAAGAATTCCAGGCTTGGGATCAGGATCCTCCTCACCTGCTATGGATATCCGCACCACCAGGTATGGGCAAGACGTTCATTGCTATTTATCTCTCAAAACACTTTGAGGCTATCGCCAAGAAAGAATCTGGTATTGCCACTATCTTCTTCTTCTGCGATAATCAGGATGCATCAAGAAACACGGCAGTGGGCATTCTCAAATGTCTCATGTACCAACTCATCTCACAACAACCAAGCCTCATTAACACAATTATGCCGCAGTGGAAACAACAAAAAGAACGACTATTTCAAGATACCTCATTTGGTAGTCTATGGAAACTCTTTGAAAACATTGTTGTGAAGTCAGAGTACAAGACTATATACTGCGTCCTCGATGCCCTCGATGAATGTGAAGCCAAGTCTCTGTCACTCCTGCTCCGAAAGTTTGAGAGACTTAGTCAAGGACACTTAGACTTGTCTCCTAAACTGAGGCTAGTATGCCTCAGCAGGAGATATCCAGAGAACATACCTGAAGCTCTTTTGCTGTTCACAAAGATGGAATTAGATACCATGGATGCCAGAAAAGAGGATATTGATGAGTTCATCTCGTTTCAAGCCCAGGGACTCGCTCAAAAGAAGAGCCTCAGTAGTGAGATGTGGTCTAGCTTGGAAGATACTTTCCAAAAGAAATCTGAGGGGACTTTCCTCTGGGTTAGCTTGATGGTTCAAGATTTGCAGAAACAGAGATTGCTTGATTTTGAGGCATCTCTCGAAATGCTACCAGTTGGATTGGATGCAGTTTACGACAGGATTCTGCAAAGCATCGACTTCGAAAAACGGGGAATGGTTCGTGGCATCCTCTATTGGATACTCGTCGCTTTGAGCCCTTTAACGATACCGGAGCTGTGTGAGGCAGTCGATATAAAACCCCGAGGGTTCTTGACGCGCGAAAATGTCTGCATGGAGCTGATCAAGTCTTGTGGGCATTTACTTCAGATAAGAAATAAACGCCAACGATACTACACGAAACAGACGGTGACATTTCTACACCAGAGTGCGAGGGATTACCTCATGGAATCCGATCGTATGCTCGATTTGCAAATACCAAGGTTTTCCCTTCCCCAACTGCACGAACACGCCACAATTACCTTGATAAGATACATCGAAAGGATCAGTGGCCACCCTGGGATTGAGAGCAAAGAACTCGATGACGTGGAGAAAGAGTTCCCGATGGCCATTTATGCTGTCGAAAGTGGGGTCGCCACTTCGCCATGCTAGAGGACATTACTCAAGTCATGCAGCAAGGCGCAGGATTCTTTAAAGCGGATTCAAAAGCCAGACAAGTGTGGCAAAATCTCTATGATTTCGATGATGACTATGAAGATCCTTTCCCTATATCCCTGTTACATTTATCTGCCCGTTTGTCTCTTCGTGGATTGGCTGAATGGTGCTTGAGAAGTGAAGGAGAACTCGATCTCGATGCTGAATGGGGTACTTTTCAATTCACGGCGCTTTCTGATGCTTGCCAGGAGCAGGAAGAGCATATCATAGCTTTGCTTCTTGATGCAGGCGCCGATGCTGTCGCCGCCCGTAGTTGCCACACGAATGCTCTTGAAGTAGCTTTATCCTACTGTGACAGACATATCTTGCACATTTTGGCACGATCAGAATCCTGCAGGAGGTTTTTACTCGAGAAAGCTGCTCAAGAAGATGGCAGCTTGATCAAAGTTGCTGCCTTGAACAGGAATGAGGATGCGTGCCGCTTCTTAATAGAGGATCTTGGATGGGATCTCAGCTGGCAAAACGGGACATTTGGCCAGTTGGCCCTAACTTCTGCCTTAGAATGTGGCAATGCCAATCTTCTCGGCTGTCTTATCAAAGAGTGGAATGTTCCCATCTTAGACCACTCAGACAAACTCAAAGCGGTCTGCTCCCTTGGTACACCGGCACACGACTTCGAGCAATGTTTACGATTCCTGGTAGATCATTGTTTCGTTAACATCAATGCCACAGACGAGGAAGGTCACAATGCTTTATGTGCCATGTTCCAAACGTGGGATCCTTCGACGCTTTCCAGGACTAAGATATTATTACAATTTGGCTGTAGACCTGAC
Organism: Fusarium sp. Na10; assembly: GCA_002234255.1. Taxonomy (NCBI): domain Eukaryota; kingdom Fungi; phylum Ascomycota; class Sordariomycetes; order Hypocreales; family Nectriaceae; genus Fusarium; species Fusarium sp. Na10. The sequence goes on from NJCS01000125.1 coordinate 302,509, forward strand.
CAGCCTGATAGGCTTGGTCTAACACCTATGCACTGCCTTGTAATAAAGAACTCTCATTTTGAGGTACCAGATTTCTTAGAAATCATGGACTTTTTAGTCCGTATTAATCGACACGGTCTCAACCAAGTGTGCTTGGAGGGACAGACAGTATTGCACTACCTCATACTAGGCTTACCGGACTTAATGATGCAGTCACTTGAATCTGCAGATGGGCCTGAACCCCCTTTTCTGCTCGCGGCAACAATTAGCTTTCTGAACTGGGGCCTTGACCGACATATTAAAAACAGTAACGGATATACTTGTCTGGATATTTTGCGAATCATTCAGGCCCACTTTGGCCGTGAATGGAAAAGAAGAGCTTACGGACCTATGAAGTTTGTGGAAGAAATTACGATGTATGTGAAGAAAACTATTATAGTACTTGAGAGTTACTCTACTGTTCCTAAATACTAGGACAGCAGTTGAATGTAGGGCGGGTGTGGCCATTTATCAGCCATTCTCTCCCGCAGGATTATGAAGGTTAATTGTTATAAATATTATTCTCTGATTCGAGGGAAAGATAGTATTAAAATACTGTTTTTATCTCAAAATGAAAGACTATACACCAACTTCTCAGCACTGATTGGACGCATGTACTCTTCTGTCCGCTCAATCTTTGACCTCTCACTAACCAAGCCCGTACCAAGAAGGCAAAAACCGTCTTCTGTTACTTTCTCAAGACCCCCAGGCATTAGTCTCACAGGATTGGGCTCGAGCTGCGCCCTGCCCGATAGAAGTGGCTCACTCAAGAAGTTATAAAACTCCTTTGCGAATGCATGCGCATCTGGATTCGCTGGGATGGCAGCGCCTGTTGAAGATAGTGAGCTTGTGGTCAAACTTGTGAGCGATGTGAAGGAGAATGCTGATTTGCTTACCGTTGTATCCAACCTCAACACCGAGACCTTCCCAAACCGCACCGTAGGCAAGTTTGACAGCTAGTAGTGCTGGATCATACTGTCCACCAACTGGGCCGCGAATGACTGCAAACTTGGCCGAAGGAGCCAAAGTCTCGTGGGTTCTGTACACTGTCTGACCTTCCGAGATACAATCCAGTGCAAGATCGATGCCATTTCTGCCCGTAGCTTCCTTCACCTTCTGAACCCACCTTTCATCTCTATAGTCAACAAGTACGTCATAGCTATAAGGCTCGTTCCAAAGCATCTCATGCTTTGATGAACTAGCTGCCCCTATCAGGCATAGAGATATGCCAGATGCCTTGGCTGTGATACGGGCAAGCTGTGCAGCATATAGTCCGACCGAAGTGGATGATCCATAAATGAAGAGGTTGGTGATTTTGTTATCACCTGGAGGCGTTGCTTGTGGTGCCGAGGAAAATGGAGATGGCAAGCCAAGGCGACCGAATAAAGCTTGAGCAGCGGTCAAGCCGCACATGTTGATCGTCGAAGCTTCTTAGAAGGTCAGATTGTCATGGATCTTCCATACGAGATCATAAGGGACCACTATGAATTCTGCAAAGGCTCCTGGGCGATCATTCACTGATGAAGCTATAATTATGAGTTTCTTTTCGAGTACTGACTGCTGAAGTACGTACCTCCTTGGAGAAAACCAGCGACTCGGGCCCCGACTTTTACTCTAAAATCAGATAACCCACTGATTTCAGATCCAGCTTCAACAACAACTCCGGCAAAGTCAGTGCCGACAATCCTTTTCTCTTGAGCTGCGATTGGTGACGAAACATAAAGTTCATCTACCGGGTTCAGCGCTATTGCGCGCACGTTGACAAGAATCTCGTGGGAACCAGGAGTTGGGCGATCGACATCCTCCACGATTGCCTTTTTCAAGGATGTATTTAGAACAAGAGCTTTCATTTTGGCTGGATGAGAACTGAATTTCCATTCATCGTTGATTTTAGACATAATGGCGCATTTATACGCATGGTCACTTAGACTTTGGTGACTTTCAAATCATGGATTTGTAAGCTGATTATCAATATTGAGGACCAGGTCTTTGGCGATGGTTCTCTGTCCTTACAAACGCTGTTGAAAGATGGCAAATGAACAGAACATATTTTATCAGATTTATGAGTTATTTTCTTCATAAGTCATGCGATTTTTATCGTACGCAAATAAGGGCCATTAGCAGAATTCGGTGTTATTTGCAATTGAGGCTTGTGGCTAAGAGCTTAAATCAGTAGACAGAACTTAGTAGAATTCGGGACGAACCGTTAGTGCGCGTTTGAATAGCAATATGAAAGAAAGTGCAGAGAATAAACATGAGTCTATATAAATCTTATGTTCTTAATTTTCGTTTTTCGCTGCTAATACACCAAGTAACCACTCTGGTACTCCCAAGCCCTAGGAGTGTCCCGCTTCCTCTAGCGTCTAGCCCCACTCGTCAAAATACCACACCGCTTCCGGCCATCTCTTTGTCACGGCTCCATCATATCAAGATCGCCTTCTAGCATATCGCTTATAAGCCCCAAAATGACCAGTCTGGCCTACCTACCACGAGATGTTCTCGTCGAAATCTTCTCCTACTTTTGTCCGCATTGTCGAGGCGACCTAAAACCTATCAAGGGTGTCGGAACCCCGCACCAGCAAAAACGGTGGCGTGAGCCCCAGCAACCCGATCAAAAGTCATGGTATTCAATCGATAAAAATATCTTGTTCTCTCTTGTGACCTCTTGTAAAACACTGCATGCTGCTGCAGAGGATATTTTGTACCACGACTTCGCACCTGGCTATGGAGACTCCGAGCTGTCTGAGCTTTATACCTATGGCAACAGACTAAACCAATTCATGAGCACCGTTGGAAGACGCAAAGATCTCGCTGACAAGGTTCGCGTGCTCTTCGTTCATCCAAAACACTCCAACGCGTCTGTGAAACGAATCGTCCTGGCTTTGAAGCAGGGTGCCGATGCTCTCGGCATCGACATTGCCAAAGCCTGGCGGCACCGAGCAGAACACTTTGTCAAGACTTGGACGCGCGAGACGACCTTGGGAGAGGATGAGTATGTATTCATGCTCAATTCAGCCTTCACTGATGAAATCCTGGAATATGCAGTTCTAAGGAATGGTCCGCATTATGATAGTATTCGGTCTGGTGATGCGAGTCAAGTTGCAAGAAATTTCAGACTCACGGCGAATAGCTTCTACAGGACTTTGCACCATGAGCTCATACCAATGCTGATTGCATTGCTCCACAATCTGAGTCACATCATTTACAAACACAAGTCGGTGTTTGAAGAGGAGTCGGTCTTTGACATGTTTGAACACACCGCTCTTGACGCTCTAGGAGTGACAGACCTCCCGTATCTCCGGGCATTGGAAATAGATAAGGATATATTTTCCATTCTCAAACGGGCGGCGAACTTGGAACAGCTTGACATTTCTCAATCTGGCTTTCCAGAGAGGGGTGAAGGTTCATTCGGTGACGGGTCCAAGATCACAACCCTACGGTTACAAGATACATCGTCAACCTCAGAGCTCAGCAAAGCACTATCTTTCGCAGCCAAAGACCTTCGGTCGCTCGTTGTTGAGTCTAGTTTGAGGTCCTCAACGCCCTGGGCTATTCCCGCGGGTCTCATTAAACACGTGCGCGATTATCGGCACAGTTTGGAGACATTGCACTTGGACCTTCGCGATTCGAGAGTCAACTCTCGCTCCCGCAGCCACGACTGCACGTTCCAAGACTTTGAGAAGCTTCAACATGTCTTTTTGAACACGCGGCTTATGTTTCAAATTCCGCCCGACCTTTATTCAATTACCCAGTTATTACCGCCATCGCTGGTATCGCTGCATCTGGCCTGGAACGGTCTACAGTTGGATCCAACTGAACAGGCCTTGCAGTTGAGACTTGCAGAGGAGGGCTTAGATAGGAGCGGAAACCTTCATTTCGCAGCACGAGCCTTGCAGGTGAGAGAGGTGGCTGAGAGCTTAATTCGGCAAAGAGAGCTTAGTCTTCTAGAACGGGCCTTGCTAGAGCTTGCTAATGTCAAGGCTGAACGTTTTCAAGATCTGAAGCATATTGGCCTTGACTGTTGGGACAAGATGGATGCAGCGGTTCATGAGGCAATGCTTGAGGCGGGTATTGAATTTGTGCCCGAGAGTTGGCCCGTCGCTTACCAGAAATGAGCCCAGTGAAGAAGAAGATGATAAATGAATGGGTTATGGAATGCAATGAAGCTGTATTTGATCTCATTCGTATATGTGCAAAGATTAAGCAGTAATGAAGAGGAGTATTACAACTATATTTCATAGCATACTTCATAAATAACAATTTACACTTAATTTCAAGGAAGGTCACCTCAGCCGCCATAATTGGTAGACATACACAATAACTCAAGACTTTATATTAATAGCACCACCTCCATGCTATCCCTGTTGTCTTCTTTCTCTTCGGTCCTGTTTATCAGTCTATACTTGAAAGAGGAAATTGAATCTGCAAATGAGAAAGGTTCCAAGTAGGCCTTGAACCTGACCGGGTTAACGGCTTTCTGAATTATTCGCTTACAGTACCAGATGCCGAGAGGGATAGAGAAGGTTAGTGTACCATAAAACGAGCCACCAAGTAAACGACCTTGGAGTGGATTGCAGATTAGGTTCTAGAACAAGAGCTTGTTCTCTTTGACATGAATTTGGCTTAGGCCGGTCGTTGACCCAACTTCTTCTCGTTCACTCCTCTTTGCCAAGGCGACTAAACGCACGCGAGCCCTTGCTAAAAATTATCAAATCGTTATCTGATCCGTCGGATAAGTTGCATCTTATCAGATGATCCATCTGACATTACAGAAGCCTAAGACTAGCTGAACTTTAGTGCTCTAGCGTGTGTAAATTCGCGCAACGGACCCAGCTGTCAACCTTATCACCCTATTACAACACACCGGTGACGCCTAAAGGTCTTCTTAGCTTGCCAAGAGAGGCTGAGAAACAAGCTTAAAACTTAGTGCTGCTAGCTTGGAAGAGGTAAAACTTAGAAGCCGCGGAACGGGACCATGGAAGCGGAACTGAATGAAGATGAGGGTATTTGTGATTGTATAAAGATGGGACCTTGTCTCTTGTGAAGATGTTCTTCATACAAGCCCATTTTCACAGATCCTGAGAAGTTTTACGTCAATTGATTGGATTCTTCACGATGAATGATCAAAATCCTAAGAAGCATGAAGCTTCTTCAGCTTTGACAGAAATTGCTCCTGATCCAGCTCTCGAGAATGCCAAGGCTGAGGATGCTGTTTCCGACTCAATCGTTGAAGATGCCGACGACCGGCCCATTGTCCCTATGACTTGGAGACTTGGATCCGTCCTGCTCATCTGCCTAATCAGCTTTGGTGCTTCTTGGTCTGCTCGTTTGACATCCTCACTGAAGAGCACCATCAAGAAGGAACTGGACATCAATAACACGCAATTCGCTCTGCTTGAAGCTAGTGAAGAGTTCTTGGTCACGCTATTGATGATGGCTTCGGGCATTCTGACAGATCGGATCGGCGGTGCTGGTAAGTTCTGTGAATCTCCTCGTCCCTTTAACATCATTGACGGATTCATGTAGGTGCAATGCTCTACGGCAACTTGATCATGACTGCAGGTGCTCTCGTCATCGCAGGCGCAGCCACATGCAGGTCCTTTCCGCTCATGATCTTTGGCAAAGTCACCGCAGCATTAGGTGACATCGCCACTCAAATTGCTTATTACCGAGTATTCGCAGGATGGTTTGCACCGGGTGGAGGCTTCGGTACTACTATAGGTCTTCAGATCGGCATTGCGAGAATTGGAGGCTTTGTTGGAAGCTCCACGGCCAACGTCATTCCCAAGGTATGACACCACTTGTCGAACAGAAACAGATAAAAACTGACTTTCTTGTCTCCTTAGAATACCGGAAACTTCGCTTGGGTCTTTTGGATTGGTGCCTGCGTTGCCTTCTTCACAAACCTGTGCACGCTTGTCTTCTTCGTCTTCACGAAGATTGCACATAAGCGGTTTCGTCCCCCTCCCGACCCAGCGACCGGTGAGCCGTTGGTCGAGAAGAATAAGAACTTCGACCTCAACAAGATCATCCAATTGCCGTGGGTCTTCTGGGCCATCATGCTTTCCTCGATGGTACAAACGAGTTGTTCCAACATTTACTCTCAAAACGCCACTGAGCTTGCTGAGCATCGTTTCGGGGTAGATGCTGTGGCGGCTGGTTGGTATGCCTCTTTGTCACAATATGCAGGTAAGTCACCGAAAACTAGCGAAGATGAATATACAAAGGGCTAACGCAACAGTCAAGGCTTTTTCCTGAGTCCTGTCATCGGAGCAGTTATCGATACTTACGGCCATCGTGTAACGCAAATGGCTATCTGTGGCACCGGTATGCTCTTATCAATGGGGCTCATCAACTGGAGCAGTACAACCAGTGGTGCAGCAGCTTCGTATGCCTTCTACGCCATCTTCAAGACTTTCGGGCCTGTTACGATTATTGAGGGTATCCGAACTAGTATGTGGCACCAAGATGTTTTTGGTACTGCTTATGCTGCCAAGGTTACGATGAATAATGCGTGAGTCGATACTATTTCTTCACATAAGCCACGACAACTGACACTAAATCAGTACCAATATCATCACCCGCATCATCACCGGCGTCACTCAGGATGAAGACGACGGCTCTTACGACAGAGTCACTATCGTCTACGTCTTCCTCGCCACCGCATCTACCGTTATATCCTTAGCAATGCTCCTCGGCACCTTCAGGGCTCCTGATCTAAAAATCCTGCAATTCTCACGAAAGCAAAGAATCCTACGAGGAGACCTGATCAACGAGCTAAAGGCGAAGAGCCAGGGCCCTGCCGGCAAAAACGCGAGAATGATTAGCAAGGTCTGTTTCGTGGCGCTGTTCGTGTATGTGTTGGGAAGCTGGGCGGCTTGGATCTGGGGCGCTGCGACGGGGAACAATTAGGCGATGCAGGTGTTTCATGATAAATAGGGACGACAGGTTATTGTGGTTGGGCTCGAGGTTCATGAATCGTGGCTGCGGACACTAGCTGCGGGACCGATATACGGCGGGCTAACTAGTATGCGGATCCGCACGGATGTTGGCCGATGTGTCACGCACTCCAGCCCTGTAAGGACGAGCTCAGGCTTCGTCAATTAGGACCGATAGTTTCGTTTCTACCTCATGAGTCATGCTATCTACACTCGATCCTCAATGATCTTGATAATTAGTTCTGCCGTTTCGTCCGTCTTCTCCACGAACGGACTATGACCTGCCGCCAGCCTCGCAGATCTCATCCCCGGCGTTGATTCAACAAGCTTTTCCTGAAGCGGCAATAAAATCAGCTGATCATTTTCACAAATGATATATGTCTTCGGGATAGTGATATCCGAAGCGATAAAGTGCAGACTCGTCTCAAACGCATCTTGAGAATGCGGCTCCGTAGACTCCAAAGCCTCATTTATCGCGTCTTCCCTGCACCCACTGTAAACACTTTCCCTCGCTCCCTCTGCCATTCTAGTAATTTGATTCTTCAAATCATTAGCGATATGATGCAAACGCTTTTACCCTTCTTACCTTTGTGTACTTCTCACCAGCCTGCAGCCACGGTGGATAAGCCCCACCAAACGTGGTGATGAGATCCCAGCCCTTGACCGGGATAGCAAACGCAGCTAAGAAAATGATCGAGTGGAATCCACCCTTTAAGCCGCGCTTCGCACGCTCTTCTGTGCCTTGACCTTCAGTGGCGGCAGTCGCGGGAATACCGCCGTAGGAATGAGCGATAAGAACGACCTCGCGGCCTTGGTTGAAGACATGTTCTGCTGTTTCGATGATCTTGGTTTTGTCTGCTTCCCATGTTACGCCGTGACTTTCAGGGCCTACGGAGAGAAGTCTGGGGATGACGCATTCGTAGCCCAGATTGGTGAGTGCGGTTTTGATGGCGTCGTAGCATTTTGGGGGATGCCATGCTCCGTGAACAAAGAGAAGAACTGGTTTGTCGATCATGATCGATTTTGATGGCGCTTTATGTTGATGTGGCTGGCAGTTTCATATCATAAAAGGGACCAAGCACAGTTCTTATAATTAGCCATAATGTCGTACTTATCAGCGCATGACAAAAACAGCTGATGAAGCACTCCACGTGGATCTCTTCACAAACGCGGATCCCTCGTAATGTATCCCTGTACCTATGTCCACAGAAAGAAAAACTTGACTGTTGGTTCAGGGGAAGTGAGGTGAGCTTCGGCGGCTGAATATCCTTCTATGGGCCAACATTCGACTTAGAGTTTGCACCCCTGTGCTTCCGCAAGCTAACACCGCGGGTTTGGTACCGGACCCTTGATTGCGGCTTATAGGGTTGCATTCGCGGTGGGCTTGTTCCTATGAATACCGTGGACCCGCGTCTGCCGCATTGTGTGTTGCAGTGATGGTTGAGCGAGTCAGAAATCACCTGTTTGGATTATTTCCCTAATTCTACTCCTATTTTTGTCATCGTTTAATGGCAAGTCCAAACCATATTTCACGCTTTGCTCCCCGTGTCTGTTCCTAGCGGTTTTGGTCATTTAGTCTCTTTACAGTATCATCATTATTACCGTCGGCAATATGTCTGGCAATAACTCAGCTCCCTCTCTTCCACCTGAGGTCCTGAACCATAATGAAGGGCCCTCTCTCATCATAGTAAGTGCCGTATCGATACCCTTTGCACTCAGTGTCGTGGCTATCAGGGTATGGGCCCGGCACCGAAAGCGAATGGCTCTCGAACGTGACGATTTCATGATACTTTTATCCTTGGTAAGACTTCACTTTCGTCAATTCTATTTTGCCCCGTAGCGCTGATGAGACCCCTAGCCATTGCTCTGGGCTACTGCTGGAGTCGCAATTGCCTGTAAGTTCTCTTTCAGAATTGAGTTGCATGCTGGAACCAAGCTAATGTTGATTCTAGCGGTGACATACGGCGGCGTTGGGAAACCATTGGCCGTCAACATGATGCAAGACCCAAACCGCCTCGGAAGAGCTCAACTAGTACGCGACAACCCTCTTCGTCACTAGACTTCGAATCCTAACAGCTTTCCCCAAAAGTGTCTAGTTTTAACCGAGTTCGTCTACGGCACCGTCCTTTGCACCATAAAAGTCGGCATCCTCCTAATGTACTACCGAATCTTCCCAACGAAATCCATGCGCATTGGCGGTTACATCCTCGGCGGAATGACATTCTCCTGGTGGATTGGCATCATCTTTGCATCCATCTTCCAATGCTCACCGGTTGACAAAGCCTGGAAGCCATTCATGAAGGGAGGTACTTGCCTGGATAAGAATCGCTTCTTTATTGGTAACTCGATCCCGAATATTGTGATGGACGCTATGATCATCGCGTTGCCCGTCTTTGAGGTGTCGAAGGTCCAGGTGCCGAGATCGCAGAAGATTGCTATTGCGGGAATATTTTTGCTTGGTGGGTTGTAAGTTCTGAGTGAATCTGAGAGACGACATGTGCTCATTTTTATAGGATCGTGATCATTAGTTGCATTCGGTTGAAGTACATTGTGGCCCTCCTCCAAGCCGGGCAAGAAGCAGACTTCACGAGTAAGCACATCATCCTTTTCGCTGCCTGTCAACGCCACACTAACCGAGATACACAGAGCTCATCTCAACACCCTGGATTTGGACAGTAATCGAACCATCAGTCGGCCTCCTGTGCGCCTGTCTGCCCACAATGCAGCCGCTATTATACGTCCTCTTCGGCCGCTTTATCACCAAGACCACACAAGATCGAAGTAAAGAAGGAATCATCACCATTGGAGGCAGTGGTCAAAAGTCAACAGACAGACAGAAGGGTCCTGTTAAGGATGGACCGTTTCGCAGACTGCATGATAACGACTCGGCTGAGGAGCCTGTTTTATGGCCGGAGACGTATCATAATCAGCATAATACGACAGTGGAACACTCGAAAGGGGTGGCGGTGGATGAGATTCCGTTGGGGACGATTGCGGTGAAGAAGGATATACATTGGGAAGAGTCATAAAGAAATAGATATGCTATCCTGCTAGGATAGGTAATTCGATAAATCATGGTTAACAAGTGTATGAGGACAATGCAGTTCCCTATGTTCAATGATACATATTATCGGGCAGTGCTAATCTCCACGGTATTAGATTGGCCTGGATTCCGCGCAATATCCTCAAGAAATATGTTCTTAAGCTTTTTCAGTAAATGGAATCCCTGACTATCTTCATTGCTTGGACCTGAACACGAGCGGCTGTCCAAGGAGGTTAGCGAGATAGCATCGGGTGATGGGATCTCAGCCTGGAGCATAGGTAAAGGAGGAAAGTTCTGACCATCTGCTGTCTGCTGCTTAGACACCGTTTCGACAGGTTTAGTCTTTGGAACGACTTGCACATCAGGTAGATGCCAAGACAACCAAGCAGATACAACCGTCAAAGGCATCAGAGCAAGAAGCCTTATCCCAAGACTCTTCTCCTTATCCCCATGCCTTGTTACAAAGATAATAACGCGGATAATAACAGCACCGACCTTGCCTAAAGCTACGGCTATACCGTTGAATGTTCCTCGGTAAGCAGTTAGGAAGATCTCCGCGGCTAGCACAAAGATGAGGGTATTAGGACCCAGGTTGAACAAAAATTGAAGGATGCCATAGCATACAACAGCGGCGTAGTGAGGATTGCTGGCATCAGCACCTAGGAGCGTACCTCCAGCTATAGCAAGAAGGACTGTAATGGCTAGGAATATGGCAATCAGAATAACCTTTCTTCGGAAGAAGTCGATAATAAGGATTGACCCGATGCTGCCAGCCAGTGAACCAATAGAAACAACAAAAATGGATCTGAGGGCGTTTTGCTCGATCATATTGGAGATGGTGTTGTTTGGATTCCAAAAGTCCTTGTTCCATGGGTCATCTCCACATCCTTCAACGCCATCACCTGATGCCCGTCGAAAGTGTCGCATCACTCCAGTAGCGGAGCTTGGATCATGAACCAGCGTAGCCAACGTATTGCTCAGGTCCATCGTCAAGCCGTACCAGGGAACATCCATGATAGCCCAGAGAAGAAATATAAGAACTAAGGGTCTCCATCCTTTCTTTGGTCCAGTCAAGTAATCCCACGCCTTTCCGTACCAAGTATACCTCGGCTCCTCCTCTTCCGTTCTGCCTATCGAAAGATCCGCCTCTCCACCAACCTCTTGAATGCTCTTATTTCGTCCATACAGTTTCATCGCATTTAAGACACCTTTGCGTAGATCTTTCATGATTCCAGCGTAGAATCTCGGCATTTCGGGTATAGTCAAACGAAGCAATATGGCTATAGCTGCAGGAATAAGAGCAACTCCAACTGTCTATCTCCATACTCTGTCTATCGCCAGTCTTCTTGTTTCTTCGTCATCACCCGGATTTAACCCGCGCAAGGCACCCAGACTGACAGTATAGGATAAGAGACGCCCTAATGATTGCATGGAAAAGACTGCCGAGAGCATGACTCCCCTGGACTCGGTTGATGCCCATTCCGCGGTGATGATACTGGATAGGGGATACTGGAAATGCTTATTAGCTCAGGCTTCTTTCGCAAATGATAAAAGCGATATTTACTTCTGCCCCTATACCAAATCCGAGTAAGAACCTCCACCAAGCTATTCATGAATAAATATTCATTGAACTGAGTGTGGTTTTGACGGTTGTATACCCCTCAGAAGCTTGCACGATGCCGATGGTAGCGACGATCAGAGTCGTCAACTCGGCTCCATACCACTTCTTTCTTCCCGATCTATCAGCAAGATGTCCCATCAAGAGCATCCCCAAGATCGTGCCAGTCAGAGTGAGTTCATCAATGATAAGTCCAGGGTCTTGTCCGAGCCTGTCGCAAGGCGGATAAACATAAAATAAGGCAATAGCTAATATGTCAACGGAGAAGAGAGAATAAGAGGACGCGAGGAAGCCTGAAGCAGCGACGAAAAATACTCTAAACTTGAAGCCGCCATCGTCGACGATCTTTGTGATTTGCTTTTCGCGCTCACGCGTGCTTTAAATGGGGGTTAGTAGCCGTTGGCTTAGATAGTGGATGGTGATCCATGGTGAAGTCGATGCATGATAACTATGACGAGTGACAATTGGAAGGGCAAAGGGTCAGCGACTTAAGTAACGGCTCAATTGGTACTTAGGCTGACAGGGTTCGTCGTCTGTTGTATTCTCAGCCGCAGTCAGTTCACTTGGTAGCAGAGCGCCTTGCTTACATATTTATCCCTCGAATCACAGAGCCCCACACAACCCTGTGGGTAAGACATTGGACCATCGCGATAGATATTATAAGAACCCGACAAAGTGGCTGCATTGGCCCCGCATTGGTTACCGCTTCTAGGCAGATTATATTGGAGGCGATAATATAACCAAGAAACGGTTTCCTCGCCCCAGGTCCTGAGACAAGATGATCGCTACCCTGATTCTCCCACGGACCCTCTAAACATTGACAGCTCTATCACACAGACCCACGCTTCCCGCAACGACTCACGGCATGGTCCTACAAACATGGATCCTGGGACTGTCTTAGCGGTTGTCTCGTTAGTACTGTAAGTTATCAAGCTAGCAGACCAGGTCATCGAGAGCTTCGAGCGGCTCAAAAACGCTCCACAGGAGCTTAGGGACTTTCGACAATCTGCTGTGCGGCTGCAACGTCATCTTGAAGCTCTCCAAAATAATATTTCATATTATTCTTTGGCGGACATCTTGTATAAGGATGATGTTCACGAGATCGAGGAGACACTGACTCTATGCAAAGAGCTACTCCAGCAACAGGTTACCTCATCGAAAGGCCTGGTTATTACCACTGTCATCTGAGGTGTTTGGACCTTCAGGAATAATCAGAAGCTTGTCAAGTACAAGACTCGTATAGACGCGCATTATATCCAGATCCTGGTGCCCTGCTGGTTAAGCTCTTTAAGGCAAGACTGCTTTTAATTCGCCACGAACATATTACTTACGAGGCTGCGTCCAGTGGCAGAAATAACCCTAACCGACCTGTAGTATTATCCGAGGAAGAGGATGCGACACTTGTCCCAGGAACCTACAGTAATGCCCTGATATCACCAGCGCAGATTTTGTCGCCGCCGCAATACCAAGTCGCACCAGAGCACATACAAGAGATAACCAAGAAGCTTGAGAAGCTCAAAACTGCTGACGATAAGGAAGCTACCGAGCAGACACTTCGAAGCATCGACTACGAGCTGAGAACATGTTGGACAGAGCTAGGGCTAGTAGAGGAGGACACCGACGATGTCCTCGATTATCCAATGCCAAGCATTAAACGTATGACTGACTTTGCTTTCAGCTTGAGTTTAAAGGATAATTGACTAACGGTCGTACGCACTACAGGTCGATCAACACTCAGTTATGAAGACGCACCCACTACGCTGTACGTAATCGTAGCGGTATAACCTCTCTTGCACTAACCTTTACTAGGGAGTTGGAGAGTGCACCGCCACAGCATAGACGCCTGCGCCTCAGGTGACTTCACGCCATGGCTCGAGATGACGAGTCTCGCATCTTGCAATATCAGAATGACGACTGTACTATACACGTCACACATGTCGGTACCGTCGTCCACGTGCCCCCCAGAGAAGATTCTCAACTGACCAGCTCAGTGCCTTACAGTTCTATACCCTGGACTCGCAACAAGGCCTCCAAGAGAGTTTCCTTTCTGAAAAAGCATCTCGTCACTGTTGTCGACAGCGAAGGCGACCACATATATCGTCTCGATCCGAAATACAAGTTCGAAGACCGTGGAGCTCGTGACAAGTTCGTCGACTGGATCAAACACGGCAACGGCATCTTCCATATCTCCGGAAAACCAGGCTCCGGAAAGTCGACTTTGATGAAATATCTGTGTCGACAGGAGGAAACGAAACGGTATCTTGATGTCTGGGCTGCGGATAAGTCTCTTGTCTTTGGTAAATTCTTCTTCTGGAATCCCGGCACAACCCTGCAGAAAAGCCTGAGGGGGTTGATTCGTGGTCTTCTTTATTCTATTCTAGCCAATGCTCCGGAGCTTATCCCTCTAGCCTTTCCGAAGCATTGGGATGCCACGCTTAGTAAGGTCGCAGTCGTGTTTGATTCCTCGGATGATATCTTGATCGCTTTTACCGATCTGATTTGCCGGGACGAGGTCTATCGCAACCACAAGCTTGTCTTCTTTATTGATGGCTTAGATGAGTTTCATGGAGACCATGCAGCACTAATAAAGGAACTGCTGCGATGGATATCAACACGACCTACAGATGTCAAGATGTGCGTCTCGAGCCGAGAGTGGCCCATCTTCCAAGAAGCATTCAAGATATTCCCAAGTTTCCGCTTGCACGAGCTGACACGATCTGATGTGTCAAGAATTGTGCGAGACAGACTGAAGGATAACGAGCTCTATCAGAATATGGCACGTCCTGGTGAATTGGTAGAATTTGAGTCCAATCTCGTGGATAAATCAGATGGCGTGTTTTTGTGGCTCAAGTTGATCTTGCACGACATTGAAGACGGTCTCCTGAGCGGGGATAGGCTGGTACAGTTGGAGAACAAAGTCAATACTCTCCCAACCGAGTTGAATGACCTATTCGAGCACCTTCTGAACTCTATTCATCTTTGCGATCGAAAGGAGGCATACCTGGTATTGTCACTCGCGCTCGAGTGCCCGCCCGATTGGCCCATCTTTCGCATCTCCTTTTTGGAGGAGTACATCGAGAATCCTGATTTTGCTTTCGGTCAACGAATGAAGAAGCTGGAGGAAGATCAGATAACGGACCGCTTGGAGCGAACCAGAAAGAAGATCTACGGCAAATGCAAAGGGCTCCTCGAGATACAGTTGGTGGACCTCAATCTGGAGCGAGATATCGACCAAACCTTGAAAGAGTCCGTTGAATTTACGCATCGATCTATCATTGAATTTCTGAAAAGCGACCACAGCAAGCAGAAATTGGCCGCCGAGTTAAAAGGCCTAGACCTCTTAGATGCCATATGTCAGACATTCCTGGCGCATATCCAAACTGGCACCATGAACGAGGACTATTATAATGATCGCCACGGGGCATCCGATTTGAAAACTCGCTTGGACCTCTGCCCAGAAGGTCTAGTCAACGTGCTTGAGTCCCCGAGCCTTGACTATGATATCTGCATTCTCTTAGCAGCATATGCTGCAAAGGGCGCGGCTGCAGATCCAACGAGATTCACGGAATTTCTAGACAACGTAGTCGAGGTGGCCGAGGACTTGTTCTCCCCCCAGGCGCCATTCGAGCTCGTCGACGTCAACTGGATGAGGAAGGATTTGATCTATCACACCATACAGGTCAGCTTTCCTGTCAAGGTTGGCATTTTTACTGCCTTATACGGCATGATAGATCATGCTCTGCAGACACTTTCAATTGGCCTAGAAGGAGTACGAGAACTTGTTACACTGCCCATGCTGGTACCGTTGATATGCCAGGGCGCACAAACGAACCTTGCGGTGCGCAATTGTATCTCTAGAGGGCTCAACACGATCCTCAATGCCTATCTAGACCTGGGTTCTGATCCCAATGGACCTTCAGCAGTGAATAGCATATCTTGTTGGCACTACATGCTCATGCGGACTATTGTCGCTAACGACCGGGGCCCTTATGTCTCCATCATAGCTTCATTTCTTCTCCACGGAGCGAATCCAAGATTCTGGATCAAATTTGGTGCAAGGCATCGGTATAAAGGCGACGATGATCACTCAACTATAGTAATTCCAATCGAATTCGAGTGGGGTGAGGAGAGGCAATGTCTTAATTACCTCGAGGACGATGACGTGGTGACGGTGGAGTTGAAATGGCCACTCAAAATGTTCCTTAAGCGGGGACAAACAGAGCTGTCTTGCAAAGAGTTACTTGGTATGATATTTTCTCACCAAAAGACCGACTTCCAAGAAGTCATTGACTACATCCTTCACTGGAACACAGAGTCCCTTACGGATAATCATCTGCGGGAGCTAAAAGAGGAATTCCAGTCGACTTTAGGATTATGGATTAATTCGGGGGGTAACGAGGTACTTGTAGGTAATAGTAAAAGTCCCGGGTTTCCTATACTTAGATTTTCACCTAGAAGTAGAAAGGATTTATATTTAGTAAATAGTTAAAGTAGTTAATATACTTATATATTTAGTAAATAATTTAAAATTATAACAGATTTCTTTTAAATTATGTAAATAGGAATCCTATATGGTTATAAAGATGTAATTCCTTTTATTTTAGCTATTAGCTGTCTTAGCTATATTCCCTGTAACTAGCGATTACCTCTATATATACTTGACTTTCTTTCTCAATCATACTGACATAAAGGAGGAACACAAGTAACTGCATACTAAACCTCTTTGTAAACCTTATAATCTCTAGCCCTTCTTATAATTGTATTCTCGACGTCATTGATCTGCATTCTCCGTCCATGGCCTCTGAAGCGACTCATGATCTCCCGCTCCTGACCTTCGGTCTTCAAGAGACTACCAAGTTTATTTCCCCTTTTCTTATTATCTGTGATGTCATTTGAAACAATCGGTAGATCTTATGTGGGTTTGGAAGCGTGTTCGCATACAGTCGTTGCAATATGAATGATGTTTTCTTTGACTTGCTTGGCATTCTCCCAGTAGAAGACGCCGAGGCCCAAGATTGTAGATATGCCAATAGACACAAGGACTAGATTTCTCACTGTCAGTGGGATACTCACCTAAGTTTCAGTAAAAATAAGGACTGACAGATAATGTAGAAAGCCCAAGCTGGAGCTTGTTGAAACGAGGCAACTTCCAAAGCAAACAGGGAAGACAGGAACTGATTTCAACCGTCAGTGTCTTCTAAAAGCCTGCTGTGTCGTTCTTGGGATGCGACTTACGAACAGAACAGTTGCAAAAGTAAAAGTCATAACAGTTTTTCCTTGTCTAGTGTCTTCGGTCGCTTGACGATTAGCAACCTCACTTTGTTGAAGTGAAAGAGTTGTGTTGATCTTTTGGCCTTAGGTCAGAAACTCCACTTTCATCTTCGGTAAGGATCAAAGTCTAACTTACCGCCAACTGTATTCTTTCGGCGATGGAATCAAACTCCCGCAGATCCTTGACGACATAGGTTGACGAAAACCGTGAATCATCCACGTCCTTGCTAGCAAGTCTTCCTTGTACGATCTGTTGGCATTAGGCCACGGGTTTACGGATGTTGAGCTCATCGCGGACGTCTTTGATATCACAGTAGAGGTCTTTAGCTTTCTTCTTGAGGCGGCACCGAATATACTTAACTGAATCCTAATATATTAGACTATAATAGTCTCAAACCAAGGCGCCGCTGCATTACTGCTCTAGATTGTATTTTCTTGGGCAGGGAGTAGCCGACGAGCGACTCGTCATAGATCTTTAGCAGCTGGAAAATAATGCTGACTCGTCGTTAAGGTAATGTTGAGGTTATATATGGCTGCCAACGAGCTCATTCTCGGTGTTGCACTGTAATGTATAAAGGATTGTATTAATTATAGATCTAGCGAGTACTCCAATATCTTTTATCTATGCACAAGTCTGTGCGTATGTGATTAGTGTATGAAAGATAGTTCGTAGCGTCTTGACTTTATCTCGGAATATAATGATATTGTCCGTACTCTTCTTTAACGGCAAGGGATAGTAATCCTTTCCTAGGTAGAGATTAAGTAAACTTAAATACTTAGGGAAAATAAGAGAAAAAGCCTTAAAAGCTTTATAAAGAGAGACAAGACCAAGGAGAAGAATATATAGACTAAGTAATAGACTCTTATTAAAAATGATCTCAGGAAGCGTAAAGGTATGGCTATACGTTATGTTCAGCATTGTATAATACTCGTGCGAATTGGAGCAGAAAGACACTTATATATTCTTAGCACTAAGAAATCTCTTGTTAAGTTGGAGACTGAATTTAATCAGAAGATAGTGGGGGCTACCTGGGCTAGCTTCTATATCACGCGGTAGGAAGAATATAAAATTATCGTAGTGGAAGGAGAGTATTATACTTAGCCTGGAGCCACTAAGGGCAATAAATGCAGGAAAAGGGGGACATAAATACAATGCTTTCTAATCTAGAACCTCTTTTAGTTATACTTAAAGCCATTTAGGCTATCTTCTTAAGATATTTTACTATTATATATTAATTCTTTTACTATCTATTTATAATATATAACTATTAATTATACGCTATGCTATATAATAATATAATAACTACAAGGCGTTAAATAAAGATAGTAAAACTATATAACTATATATAACTATATTAAATAATACTATATAGACTTTAATTAGCAGTATGTTACTCTTGCGAATAGGATTGCTAGCTAATATAAACTTCAGTTATTTATTATGTTTACAGAGATTTGGCCAAGAAGTCCTTGCCTAAAAGAACTATAGCTAGTAGACCTACTTATTACAGAATACATTAAATACATCAAGTGAGAAGCCAGCTTCTGATTATGATCTTATTATAGAGGTTTCAATAAGCAATAAATACTTAGCTAGTTACTTGAACCCTTATAGCTATAGGCCTTTAATGGAAGTTTCCTTCTATAATAATCTAGAGCTCTTATACCTCGAAGTACCCGACAAGGGTCCGTGGTTGTGGCGTAAGTTCTTCCGGGCAAGAACTTTACGACCTATCCTCTGTACAATGCAAACTATCACATCTCGTGACTACGCCTTTAGTAGCTCTAGGCCAATTGGCTATGTTGACGTGAAATTCAATCGGAGCTAGCTCCACTCAGCATCGAGCAGTGGTACATTTACACCTTGAGAGAGCTCTTTTATGGACGCATATTTCAGATTTTGCCTTATCCCGATCCTCTACTGCAACCCCACAATCACCGTTGCCAGAGTTTATAGGTAGTAAGATCCACAGGCCTAGTAGTCACGCCTGTACTTTCCATGGCCCAATGGCTAGCTCTTCTGCCTCCTCCCTGGCTAATCCAAGTTACGTCAAATTGGTGGTCCGTCACGAATGGTCACACTCGACTCCAACGCTCTTTCCATACAGGGAAAAGTTTCCGGTTAGCGTCGATAAAGTAGATCAGCTGCTCCATTGATATTTTCACTAACCTTTTCCAGCTAAATAAAAGTTGTTTGTCCCTTCTTGCCCCGCACAGGATATGGTAGCTTAACGCCCTTGGCTGTAGCCTAACGCCTTCGAACTCTATCTTGACGAATGGAAGGCGAGCTCCTCAGGCGATCTCCTCGTATCAGTTCTTAAGCCTATAGACCGCTATTTCCATTGGCTCAAGCGGCGGAATGACCGAGCCTAACAGGAAGATCCGTCAGTAGCGTGCACAGGGTGTTGCGATGTGTCAACGGTTTCCAAGCGAAGAGTGTCACCTACAAGGATCATCACTGAAACCCTCCGATCAGACTGCCACACTCAAGACAGGGGTTATGGAGTTAATTGTGTGATAAGTAAAGATCGAATAAAAGTCTTATGTTACTGAAAACACATGACGAATAAGCCCAAAAGTCCTTTGCAGGTTGTCCCTCTTTCATCGCTTCAAATCCATCAAGCCTTTGTAGCCTGATCCCAAATCAACAAAAGAAACGCCCGATGCCCTCTGTCATCCCGCAAGCTGGTTTTTCCCTTGTGATTGATACTAGTAAACGAATGGCTGTGTCCGAAAGATCACCTCAATACGGTAGTGCTGGCCTTTGTGCATTAATGGGACGCATGATCGCCGCAAATTCGAACGATAACTATTACTGGTGGGTATGGGTGAGGAGACTAAGCCATTAAAACCTGGGTGAGGCGTCTCATTTATCCAGCTGAAGGGATAGACAAAGACTGCATGGTTCTCGATAAGCTGGCGTGCTTCTTCATTGGTAGGTCCCCGAGAGACGAGTCGTAGTTCTCCAATGAGGCATTTATGCAGGACGTATGCGGCATCTTGAGGGGTCTCAATGGCCCTGTGGCAAGTGATCTGCAGTTCAAGGCTATGATGTTCCATGTTTGTTTGTAGAGATAGCACTTGCAACGAGTTTTTGAAGATGTTAAGAGAAAGAGATATGCCTGATTGCATTAAAAGATTCGTTACCTATGCCAGAGGAGAAACCGCTTCCTTTAAAAGCTCGGAAGACAATAAATGTCTGTATCGTAAATGCTCAGCATTTTCATCACCAACTGTCACATCTGCATTGAGCCATGGGCGCTTAAAATATGATACGATTGGCAAGGCTGAGCACCCTGGTTGCTGAAGAATAATGTTTCGAGCGGCTCGCTCAACTTTCGCCAGGCCAGCCAAGTCTCCTCACATCCGAGAGGGGAAACCAAACACATTGCCAAGGTCGAGGGGAATACCCGGTACTATTTCCCGGCAGCAAAGCCATCATTAGTCTGATTTGAGAGGCCCAGTTTTAGTAATTGTCTCTACACCATTGGGTGCGGGTGTAATTGTAGATCATCTGATCCGCTGGTGGTCGGATTGGCGAAGGCTGTCTTGCAGCCAGGATGAAACAAGAAGAAGCGAACATGGATCTACGACTTACAAAGCAACATGGGTAAATCTTACAGTTTTCCATGTGGTGTGAAAAGGATTAAGGTTCCTGTCAGAGCTCTGTCGCTTCGCGTAAGCAGACAGGGGTTAATCAGGCAGCCAGCCATCCATGATTTTCAGGTAGGTAGCACTAAGTCGAGACCTGAACGTCTCACCCTCCATTCCTCACGGCGTCATAAGAGGGAGGTTCGGGTCTTGGTCAAAACCATATCGGTGGAAGTAACTGTGTTGCCGTAGCAGATCGCATATATCTATAGTCGGGTTTGTCTAGCTTAAAGACGTTCGGAGAATAATAGAAGAGACTGACTGCAAGGCACTTCATTGACAAGGTTAGCCTTCAGCTGCATCAGCCTCAGTAGAAGCAGTACTCAATTAGAGGTATACGTACATGAGTAGAGCCGCATTTGGCAAAGCTCAGTGTTAGAAAGTCTGGTATCCCAGTCGCCGAAACGGCTCGGCTCTTCCGGGCTCCATGGTCATTGACGTTGAGATCTGCGTCGGTCACTCGGCCTGAAAGACCCCCAATCCTTGCTCAGTCGTTCGATGACCCTCCTTCACCAAGCCCTTGTCATTTTCCACTGGCTAGTTAGCGCGGTTGGACGACGGTCAGTTAGAATTGTCGCGATAGCTACGCAAAGAACTCACGTATACGGTCAGGCAATATAGGAGTCAATAAGTCACTACTACGAGTCTTACTCAAAAACATGATGGAAAGGAGGAGATCAAGGGTTGGGGAGTCACTACAGAAGAGTTCTGTTTTGCCATCTTATCTTGGGTTTCTCATTGTATGGGTGACACTACAACAGAAATAGACCCCCCTAGAAAAATGGAACAAGCCCTGTGGGTCTCCGTTAGTTGATTACTAGCTTATTTAAGTAAGGTCATCTATGAGGCTGGCAGCCACTTTACGCGTGATCAAGACTTGATCTTGTTATTGTGTTGGATCGACCCAAACGTCAATGCGTCTCTCTAGCCGAGATAAACCAACACTTTTTCCTCGCTGGAAGAAATCTACCAAAGTAACACTTGTCTATTACATTCAATACGCATTCAGTCTGAGCAAATGTTGTTCGTCGGTATTTTGACCATCAATTGTCTTTTACCTGTCGGCCGTTTTCATTAACGCCAGGACGTTCCTGGTTACTAGAGTGCATAAGGTCCGAGGTTGCCCCGCTGATGTGCAGCCTAATTCCGCTAGCGGAAATCCAATCCTTGCCAGGGTTGCGATCTTATCGCGATTGACAGTACTTCGCTAAGAAATTACGCACGTTTGCATGTGAGACATGCCGCTAAAATACCCTGTAGCATACGTCACCGTCAACCTCGAATACTGCGTTCACCTTCCTTTATCATCACACTTTCTTGGCATACAATTGTTAAGAAAGTGGTCCTATCGACACCAAAAAAAATCCTTAACAAGGAGTAGACAGGTTGGATCTGGGGGGTACTGTCATGGTTACCCTAGTACAGAGGATCGCCTAGTACAGAGGAGGCTTTGTAGGAGTCAGTAACTGCGATCCTTCAATGGCTACAGTATTGCTTCCATGAGTTTCCTTCAATTTCGGCGCTGCAACCTTCACAGCCGGCTAGGATCGGGAGAGATATTCTTTTTGCCGATGTTGGCCGCCTCACCAATCCAGCCGATAAAACGTACTACCCGTCTGACTGACTCATAACAGTTGTTCAGAGGTACTGATGCGAAGATAGAATTGCCTCAAGCTGCCTAGCTCCACTCAGTATCTAGCAGCGTTGGAGAGTTTGACGTAATCGGCGATCGCGGCACTGATATCATGGCCGTGGCTGTGAGTCTGCCTGGCCATCTGTGTTGTTTTGGTTTCTATGGTAGTTAATAGGCTCGGCCTTCCAATCAAGCTTTCAACCTGAAAAGATTGTTTCCATTTGTCATTTGGGGTTTTCTTCTATTGATGTTCGTTTGGCGACCACGCACTGAAGTCATCGAATAGAATGGTTTCCTTCCTGCCCTAAAACCTTGTCAATCTTTGACATGCAGTGTTTAGCTAACGACTTACATTCTGTTGATATAGTGAGAAAAGGGTTGTCCAACGGAGATACGCTCGCCATCGTTGGATCTTTTCTCGTACGAGCCGATGAATGATCGATTATCGCTGGTACTAGTTCAGACGCCGGTCACAGGCTGTGCTCCACTACCGCCGTATTCTTCCTCTTTGCTTAGAGAATTCAGGATCTCTTCGACAATTAAATCAGGGCTGCCACCTAATGGTGATGAGGTAGTTGTAATGACCCAGTCTTTGGGGTTCCATTAGCTCAAGACTTGTTCGAGGCCATCTTTAACCTACTTGTTGAAATAGCCCAGATCCAGACTTGGTTAACACGTACAACTGTCCACTGATTAGGCTCCCTCTCAATGCCCATATCCCCTGCTCTCTCATTCTCTCTGAGATACTTGCTTACAACCTGAGTCTCATTCCTACAGCATTGGTCGTTTAGGGCTTCATTGTCTTCTTGAGCGAATTGGTAGTACCATTCATCAAGAGTTGGCGAACCGTGTTGTTGTTCATCCTTCCCCTTGTACGTATCCAACAGCTCTTGGTAATGGCCATGTCTTTGTTTTAGATCCCAGCCATGTGAAGTAGTCTCGAATCCCAATGTCTACAATAAGGAGAATAGGATAGGTATGGCATTTAGAAGAGGTCATTAGTCTCTAGAAACCTATACAGATGTTCAACAAACATAGATGGCACTGTGCCACATTACACATGTTTTACTAATCACTGCACACAGCATGAATCAGTTCTGACGACGGTATGATATTATCATTCCCAGAGATCTAGCCACTACCGCCCTGGAACGGTCCTTCGTGTTAGGCTTTCATGTAATACGTAACATTCTTACCCCATGCTCATTTTCTTCTCCCGAGTGAGCTCTTCGAAATGACCGACGGTAACTCTCAAGCAGATCCGTAGGTAAACTTGCTCCAATGCTCTCCCATTTGGACACCTGCCCAACAATCTTACATTTTCCATCATCACTTTTTCGTATGAGAAAGAGAGTCGATAGACCTGGAAATACACAGACAGCATCCCCAACGGCTGCCACCGCGTCACTGTGAAGTAATTGCCCCGCTGTTCCATCTTGTAGCACAAAATTACTACATCCAACCATACTCTGTTGAAAAATGGGGTCTGTTACCATTCCATAAGCACCCTGCAACTGTTCCTCTGTTCCGAACCTTACCCCGAGGGATGATAGTGGTTGGTTTTGAACCATGCAAACATAAGCCATCATGACTCTCTGCACGATGATCGGATTTTCGGTTAATCGCTCTTCGGTGTATATGTCTGAAAGATGGAATTTGAACCACTCCATCATGACTTCCATACGTGTGAACCTTCTGACAGCTGCGGCCACTTTGACTACAGCCTCGTCAAATTGCAGGAACTCTCTTGGCGATACTAGACCAGTGTCGGGATCAGTTGTGACGAGCTTGCAAACAGACACGCATTGACCGATGATAATCGCGGGCATGCTTAGAGTCCTGCCATCTTCAGACACGTTAAAGCACTTCCCAGGACTGGGTGTCAAATTGGACCTTGCTGTCCAGCTGTTTCGCAGATCTGGTGTCCATGACGGCACAGCCGGAAAATTTCCAACAGTCCCTAAGTTCAATACACGAATATCTTGGGTCTGCTCAAGGATAAACATTGTGAACTTGTAGCAGAGTTCCTCAAACGATTGGGTGTAATCTGGCTGAAGAGCCGGGGGTAAAGGATCGCAAGCTAAGAGCCCAATCAGGGCATACAAACGATCATGAGCCACCGTAGCTTCCAGCTCTGTTGTTTCATTCAACAGCTTAACTATTCCAAGAGCGCACTGCCTTTCCTGACTCACTGAGCCTTTTGCTTGTTCCGCGGTCGTTTCGCTTCTGGACTGTAGAATATTCTTATACACCAGCTCGATAGCTTTGAACCTGACTGGATTCTCAGCCATAAATGAGTAAAGTAGCTGACCATCCTCAGATGGATTCAGCATCAAGACCCAAGTATTGAAAAAGATCTCGTACCCCAGCTCATGAGGTCCACAAAGCAAGATCGGCTGTTTCTTTGCCAGGACAGCTTCCTGAAGAATCCAGATCCGTCGGAACCATGGGCGATGGCCGATAGACCTTAAGGCGTCCCGAACAGACTCAATCTCAGTTGCGGAGCTTTCATCAGAACGTCCAGCCTGCATGAATGCTGTGATTCGCTCATCTTCAGACAGGTCTTGACTGACAGAATCTGCAGGTGAGTGGAAGTGCTTCAACCTCTCGGCCAGTCTGAAAATATTAACTTCCTCATCACTGTCAACCGGGCCCAGCCAAGCCAACACACGCTCACATTGACCGTAAATCTCTGACATGCGGGGAACTTGGATTGATTTTTCGACCTGATCATTCTGATTGATACAAATGGCATCTACCCAGATCATTGCCTTGTCGCTGTTGTAGCCATTAAATGCATGACGGCGATACTGATACAGAGCATTGTATAAATTCCTCGTGATGCTAAATGGCTGGTCGTTGAGAAGGATAGTAGCGGGGTTTTCTCTTGCGCCCCAGACGTAAGACAAGGCCCAGAACCGTTGCGATGTGCGGGATTTGACGGTTTTAAGCTCAACACGGATTAAATCAGTGTCGACAGGTTTGACAAGTAGCAGTCTCAGCTCATCGGATCTGAGGGGTTGATATGGAAAGGGCGTCAAGGGTTGCACGTCCATTGTGAGGTTGGTGAAGATGTATGGAATTTCTCCTCCCGTTTTGCCCCGCCTTGAGAAGTCTCCACTGGCGCTCACCCCTGTAAGTCCCTGATGGACATGGATGATGAGGTTGATCAAGATAAGCGAAAAGGAAGAAGCGCTGTGATAGACTTCAGGAGCTGAAAAGGGCTTTCCACAATTATCTTGTTATATAACTAGATCATTGAATGACAGCCTGGGCAATATTGATTACTGCCGTTATAATTCCGTTCGTCAGTCTCAACACTCCATTATTGTGAAATCTTATTTATACATCATCCACTGCTAAATAAAAGGTTAAAGTCTGGCAGCTTTGAGCTGAGTTTCTCTGCATCTGAAAAGGTTTCAAATAGACTCCAACGCTCTCTCGAGACCTATAAATATGTGGCCGCATCTTGCTACGCTCCTGACTCCTGACTCTACGCGCAAAACACAAAGTAACGGTGGGTTCAACACAAAACAACCAGAAGCCTTTCCTACCGCAAACATGAAGGTCACACCCAGCCTCAAAGCCTCCCTCCGCACCTCCCTCCAGCACCTAACCCAATTTCCCGGTCTCCAGCGACGCTTCAACGTCTTAAGGGAGGAACTAGCTACTCTAGGCTACAGGCTTTACTCCTATGGCAACAGCGCGCCGCCACATTCCAAACTATATCAAGATATATGGGCACTGAGAAATATTATCCTGGGACACCGCAGCGCCATGAAAACCCTCGTTATCGAGATGAACGACGTGTATAAAAGTGGATGCATTACTGCAGCGCAGGCTATATTTGCAATTCGTGAGGGCGAGTTACTGCGAAATGGAAGCCCTGAGCTGGAGGCTTTGGTCATGGTTACGGGGTCTGATGCGAAGTGGGGACGGGTGAATGGGATGTGGAATGAGGCCATGGGCTTTTCGGCACAAGTTGATTATCTTGGAAATTGTTGTCCTTGAGGTCAGTGATGGTGAGCTGATATACAAGGCTGGATTGGAGTCTGGGACACAAGTCCGAGCTTAATTTAACAACTGCATAATATTACACTTGGACATTGCGCTAATACAAATTCTCATCTCATTTAAGCTCCCTGCTCTCACTATGTCAGGTCGAGGTCTATTCTGAATAGACGCTGGGCACGTCGATGCTCGCAGTGATTCCAGTCGTCTGAATACCCGAGTCAATCGCGACGAGCCCTTGAACCGCAGACAAAGTATCTCGAAATTCTTTCACAGCCTTGGTGATTCCTGCTTGAATCACCGCCTGATTTACAATCAGCAATGTTCTAACAGATCCGTCCGCAGCAGCCGTCAAAGTTGTAGCCCGGCCGAGGTTATTGCCTGTTACCGCAAAGGTCGATTGAATCTCCTGTAACGCCACGCCAACGTTCCGCAGTCTGTAGTAAATAGCTTGTTACTGTAGTCAGACTAGAATTACTGCACCGACAAGAGTATAGGCTGTCTTATTGGCGTCAGTACTCTTATGCGCGATGTGTCCTTGGTTCTCAGTCCATATCATTCCCACATCACTCTACTGCGTAAGGATGGCATTTCATCCAGAGATCCATCCAACAACAGTAACCAGATGTAAAAGATAGCCGTGCTGGCCTCCACTTTTTCGTGGTCCTCACAAGTAGACATTAGTTTGTGAGAGCACACGTAAGGCATCTGGTAGCAAAGACCTCTGTCACACAAGCTTACTCACTGAGGCTAAACTAGCCGCCAAGGGCTGGTGCTGCTAGCTCTCTAGTTTAAACCCTGTCTCGGATTCGAAAGCATGGAACTGGCGTTCTGAGCAAGACTTGTGAACTCTGAGTTGTTCTCGGAGCCAGGGTGGGGGTATGTCCGGCTGGTCATCATGCTTATAATGCTCTGCATACTATCTTCCTCGGCGCCAGTGAGCTGATCGATAAGATTCTGACTTGGCAATTGCGCTTCGCTGTACGTCTGTTAGACTCCATCATGGTGGTACCTTTTAAAATCTACCCGTCCAGAACATACAGAAGCTAGATATTCCGTATTGATTGAAGTCGTTACAAGCATTCCAAAAGCCCAGGACGGCAATTTCCGTCTCCTTTCGTGGTATGTAAGCAGATGCATTCAGTCATTCGCGTTTCATACGAACCTAATACAACAAAGGATCAATACACCAATTCACATTAAAACTCAGCATCAAAAGCCGTGCAACCGCCCAATCGAAATACAATTATATAATCAGCATGCGCTATCCGGTGACTTAGCGAAAATCCTGGGTAGTTATCCTCCGCGCAACGCAGCGCAATCAATTCCGCCCTCACACCCCTTCCAGTGCCGAAATCCGATTATCGACGCGGTGCGGGCCGTGCAAAGACCGCTCGCTGCTAGGGGAAAGAAACTGCCGATGGGGGGTAGGCGATCACCCTTGGCATAGCCAATACGGTTAGACTGTTGGTCAGCTGCAGTGCTGCGGCACAATCACATAGCCATCCCCGTGATGATCTGACGTAGATAGACTTTGGAGTTATTGAAGTTTATCGAACAGTTGAGACGGCTCAGAGTCTACGTTGGTCTTGATATAGTTCATCTCGAAGTAAAAGCCCCTATCAACGATGCAGGAAACAGTAAGCTTATCGTCTACTGGAAGTTTGTCTCACTCTACACGACATTTCCCCTCGGTTTTCCATAACCGTTTACTCTCCACTATCCTCGTGTTTCACAGCCTTTATCATCGTCATCGCATGATTCGTCCCAATCTCCTTCAATACACTCCGCTCTCCGTCCGCGGAGTTTCCACGGACCCTCCATGCGCCCCAATGCTTGGCTGTCGTTGAAAGTGTGGGTTACGAGGGTCCGTGAGGCGTGGGCGATCTAAACAGGAAACGTTTGGCGAAAATCTCGGTTATAATCGTATACACCTATTATCCTATTGGCTCATGCACTGCATGGCTGTACAACTGTAGTGTTACATTGAAACGGAGATATTCACGGGGTTGAGCTCTTTCCAGCCGATATGATGTGTCATTTCGTTTATGCATTGACGATGTGTGGTATTTTGGAAGGGACTCGGGCTCTCGGGGTATCAGGAAATCGAGAGACACCAGCTAGGGTGACAAAATCGCCTTTGCAAAAACCCAGGCACTGATGTAGGTTACTTGTACTACTTGTTTTTGACATGCTGGACTGTGGCGCTGTTATTCTCGTTACCCCTGTCGGCACTCGCGTCTTAAAGCTCCGGTGAAATGGACATTGAGGCCAAGTACAGAAAAGGAGCATTTTATGTCGATCCTTCTTTTGATAAATACCCCGTGGATGGTATAAGTATAGCTTCAATGCCGTGAAGGATTCAAATCCATCATCCCACCTTCGGCAGTTCTCCAAGATGTCGACATACATCGACGCCATAATCCAGGATCCGCAATATGCGGTTCTTTCTGCGATTTCCCTCATCACAATCTTAGTTGTGAACTTCTCTTTCTTCGCTCATGAAGACAAATACCCATTTCTTATCCCCAAGAAGCCCTTGGAACTGACCGACAGGCGAGTGGTCAAGGAGTTCCTCGCCAACAGCAGGAGTCTTCTTGCAAACGCTCGAACAGTCTATCAGGATCAACCATACAGGGCTTACACCGAGATCGGCAAGGTTCTGATCATTCCTCCATCGTGGGTCGATGCCTTGAAGAGTAACCGACAGCTCGACTTTCTGATCCCGGCTAAAGATGCAAGTGCCGGTGTTTAAAATGGTGGTTTGGTGCTAATTCTGAAAAGGACTCTCATGAATATATCCCTGGGTTTAACCCTTTTGGATTCGATCCTAAAATGCCAACTGTCATCAACAAGTATATAACAAAGGCTTTGAGTTAGTTTTGCGAGCTCCCCTCTCTCTACTGCTCATTAACCTTAGTCCTCTAGCCAGATTAACGGGCCCCGTCTCTGAAGAATCATCCTTAGCAATCCGCGACTGTCTCACCGACTCAACAGGTAATTCCTTCGTCTTGTAGTTAAGATGACAGGACTAACAAAGCCCAGAATGGCATGCGATTCGACCCCAGGCAGACCTCATCCGCGTCGTATCCCGCGTATCCTCCAGAATCTTCATGGGCGAAGAGCTCTGCCGGGATGAAGAATGGAACAGGACTTCAAGCGAGTATACACTATTAGCTTTTAGCTACGGAGGCCATCTACGAGAATACCCCAGATGGCTCCGTTCGTATATCCACTGGTTCCTCCCTCAGTGCTGGGCGATCCGCGCGAAATTGAACGAAGCACGACAGTGTCTGAAGCCTCACATTGAGCGCCGAAATGCTATCAAACAAAAGGCGCTGGCTGAAGGGAAGCCGTGTCCTTTCGATGACTCTCTTGAATGGTTTGAGAAGGAGTATGAGAAGCATGATCCCGCTAAAGAGCAGATTGCTGTTTCGATCGTGGCGTATCATACTACATCTGACTTACTTGCCGAGACGCTTCTCAACCTTTGTCAACACCCTGAACTGTTTCAGGAGCTTCGCGAGGAGATTATTACGGTCTTGACTGCTGAAGGGGGTTTAACCAAGGCAGCGATGTATAACCTGAAGTTGATGGACAGCGTGGTCAAAGAGTCCCAGAGACTACGACCAATTCTACTCGGTATGTCAAAGTGGTAGTCCTCGTTCCGATCAGACCCTCTAACAATTTTGTCAAGGTGCATTCAGGAGAGTAGCCACGGCGGATGTTACGCTCCCCAACGGCGATATCCTCAAGAAGGGCGACAAGATCATTGGAAACATGTCGCACATGTGGGATTCCGACACTTACGACAACGCACTTGAGTTCGATCCATATCGGTTTGTCAAGATGCGTCAGACAGGCGATGACAAGAAAGCTCATCTTGTCAGCACCAGCGCTGAGCATCTTGGTTTCGGACATGGTGTCCACGCATGTCCCGGACGTTTCTTTGCTGCGAATGAGATTAAGATCCTGCTGTGTCATTTGCTGCTCAAGTATGAGTGGAAGCTACCAGAGGGTTGCACGCCACGGCCATCTCACTCGGGGTTCAAGCTTCTCGGCGATTACTCGACGAATCTTCTGGTTCGACGTCGAACTGAAGAGCTGGACATTGATTCTCTTTCCAGGTCATAGGGCCACGGTTGTAACTTGTTTGCCCCATTTCAATTGGGAACACTGCCAGTTGAAATCAGGGCGGGGTCATTTGTATACTACGTTTACCAAAATTGACAAGATTCATTTTTCATCGCTCTTTCAAAATGCCGCTCGTTAAGTGACCATCTCGTCCCGATTCATTATCGTAAATCAATACGCATCCCGAGTTGAATACGAGGCACCAATCAAAATTCTCCGACATCAACAAATACGAGGACAAGCCCCCTTCAATCACTGAGTCTTCTAGTCTTTTACCTGGCCTCAAGGAACAAGAAAACTCAAGACTTGAGAAGAGGACTCTAGATGAACTTAGCAAAGAGCCCCCTAAGCTTA